>LR538062.1:0-11738 GCA_900883565.2 Caenorhabditis panamensis | reverse complement strand
GATGAAAAACAATTCATTCATTCTGTTCTGTTCTGCCTATTCGGCCCCGCCCGGGCCAGTAAGAGTTTGGTCATTTTTATGTAAATCGTTGAGAAAAAAGTTACAAAAGGAACCAATTTTTCTCCTTTTTTGTCACAAGTACGTCAATATGTAGGTCAAACATTGAGATCCATGTTATGTTGAGGTTTTGAAACGGAATTCAATACGCCAAGAATTTGTGGTTTGATCAAAATCTGTCAAAATCTGGGTACCTTTTGATTAGAGAGGAAGGAAAATCAAGTAATTCATCGCGTTCCTATTTCATAAAACTTTGATTATGGATTTTTGGAACAGAATCTAATAATACATCCAAAACAACTGTTATCAATAGATTGCACAACAAAATTACGGAATCTGGGCCGATTCTTTAGAGTGTTTTTTTCAAGATGAAAAGTTATAGAAACAAGCTTCCCAAACCGATTTCCAGGCGAATGTTTGTTTCCCAACTCAGTTATTGAGATCCCTGTTTCACATAAAAGTTATAATGAGGTTTTGAAGCAGAGACTAATTGTCACGGTGTCTCCATTTCTGAAAGTACACTGCGCGTCATAATGATAGGACACCCCCCCTAAAATGGCGATCCTGGAAAAATACGGTGTTTTACCATCTCAATGAGAGTTTATCACTCGAAATTCGAAAATTTTGGGAATTTGGTGGAAGGTGGTACTATTTTTCAAATTTTGGCCTCCATTTCCCAAGAAACTCTTCCAAACGTTTGGAAAATGTTATTCAAACGTTTTATAAGCTCTGAATATCCAAATCAAACACAAAAAACGGTTCCTTCGACTACTTTTTCATGAAAATGCACACTTTTTTTGGGGGTGTCCTATCATTATGACGCGCCCGAAAAACACATTTTTGCTCGGGGCGGACCTAATTTTTGTGGTATTTATGTACAAATCGGCCAGTATAAGTTTTTTTAGGTGGGGAATCCGATAAAACTAACAGTTTGCCCGGAAAACGCACCACTTTTCCAGGATCGCCATTTTAGGGGGGTGTCCTATCATTATGACGCGCAGTGTATGTAGATAAAATTTCAATAAATCAAGAGAATAAAGTCATGGTGGCCTAAATTGTTCAAAACTCTCTGTGGTCATGGCTAGAATTATGTTCATAATGAAATAACAGTTTCATAAAATCTATGACAATGGGTGTTAGAAAAAGAAGCTGATAGGGTTGCTCCATGTGATAGATTTCATAATTCTAACTGATTGCTAAAGGCGTACGTCCGGACACCGGCGTCAGGTTCTGGACCAATTCACAGCTTCACAAAAAAGTTATTTATGATTTTTCAAAACTAGGCTAATGACTATTCGCTAAACCAAAGTAGATAGGGTGATAACCTGAACTTGAATTGATATGTAAATGATTCTCTATGTATTAAAAAAACCCCAAAAACGAATGTTTGTAAATGATCAGTGCTGTTACCAATCTGACTAACTTCCCTGTTTCAAACCCCCAACTTATCAGCTTCATGAAACAGTGCTTCCAATAGCAATAACGGTATTGCAATAGTTTCCTATCGTCTCTTTTTTTCAGTAACTACGCCACCCTAACCAACTTGCAACCTCTTCCACCAATCTCAACAGTCACTTCCAAGGAGTCCCGGTTCTCTAGAGAGTCCAGATCACCGAATGACAGGTCGTTGAAGTGAGTTTTAAATGGAATACTGTTTCAAACAAGCAGTACCAGAACAAGCATTAGACATTTGGATTGACGACCTCTTTTCAAGATTTTCTGAAACCGAAAATTTTTCTGAAATCGGCGGATCTCGCCACAAAATTGGTTTTTTGCTGTTTTCTCGTTTTAAGACCTACTTTTTTGAATTTTTCTAATGAAAACGGATAGAAAACAGAATTTGGAACCTAGAAATGGTTCATTCGACCGGAATTATTGAGTTTTTCATTGCGATTTACTCATTTTCAAAAAACAACACAAAATCTGAAAATTTTAGCTGAAAAACTGAACAGTTTTGGTTGAACTGACTATCAATCGGTTTCAAATCCTCTATTCTCTCCGAATTCATTGAGAAAATTTGAAAAAATCGGTTTAAAATCGAGAAAACAGCAAGAAACCGATTTCGTGGAGAGACCTGCAGTAGTAACAACAAGCAAGTTTTGAAGATTACTGTTTCATTTCTAGTTCAATTGAATCTTTATCAAATGTCTAGATTAACAAAACGTTTTGAAGTCATTTTGAAACAGAAAACCCCTTCAAAAAACAATAAACTTCCAGCTACTACTTCCCCACCTCCTCCAGTTCGCACTACGACATCAAATACGAAGAAGAAGACGAGGATTCTGCAATCACCCACTCCTCATCCTCTCCTTCTGATTATGGGGGTCCCGACCCTCATAATCCATTCAACAACTCATCGGCTTTTGAGTCATTTGATATCAAACCAGTGGTTGTGGTCGAGAAGAAGCCGTATCAGTATATTGCAAGGATTTCGGAGGCTGATAGTGTGAGTTTTGAGTTGGATTTTGATGCAAGAAGGATTGTAGAAGTTGATAAGATATTTGGAAAGTGTAGTGGTTGAAACTGGAAACCTAAAAAACTTTAAATTGATATGTACAGATTGATTAGGCATTTCTACGAAATTTGATACAGGAAATCATATTTTTTGGTAATTACTATTGCATTTTTGAAGTTCTGTGTTTCAAATTTTTATTGAAACCGATAACAATCTAGAAAAGGTAGTAAAGGCGATCATTCCAGCATATAATCTAGATTTCTAAAGTGATTATCGCAAACTCACATCTTATTAGGAACACCTCTCGGAATTCTACAAAAAATGGGAGGAGAAACGGAAATGTTTTACATTTGGAAAAGCTAAAATCGGTCAGTATATTGAAGATTTAACAGAAAAAAGTAGATTTCTGAAGGTTTCGAAACAGAAACTCAAACGTTTAACCGAAAAACTGCAGTTTTAGTGAGTTCTCTGATTCAGAGATTTCATGAAACCGGGGATAAATTAGAAGGAGTGATAAACGACGAAACATAATGACAGTTTGAGATCTGAAAGTGTTGTGAAGGAATTTGGGAATTGTGTATATAGTGGAAGCTGAGAAAAAATTGGCCAGAATGATAGACATTTTCAAGTGAAAAGAAATTAGGCGATTTTGAAACAGGAAGGTCTTGTTTCTATGTACTTTGATAGACGACACATTGGAAAAAGGAAACTTGGATTCTGTTTCAAATCTTTTGTGAAACTGAAAAACGAGTTGCATTTCTAGTAGAACAGTCACACCCGTTCATATTTTCAAAGTTCAGAAAACAGAGTGTTTTTCCTTAACAAAAACCAGCAACTATTGAGGAACCCTCTCCCAGTTACTGTTTCAAATTTTCAATGAAACCGATAATAATCTAGAGAAAGTAGTAAAGGAGACAATTCTTGCATATAATCTCGGTTTCTGGTGTGATGATCGTGAACTCACATCTCATTAGAAACACCTATCGTTATTCTACAAAATATAGGAGGGAAACTGAATCTTTTTGGGAAAACCTGAAAAATCCGCTGGTTTATTAGAGAAAGCGCATTATAACCTAGATTTTTGAAGGTTTTGAAGCAGAAATCAAAAGTTCAACTGGAAAACTGCAGAATCAATGAGTTTCCTGTTTCAAAACTTTCTTGAAACCGGTGTGAGATTAGAAGAAGTAATGCTCGTAAAAGTGATGAAAGTTTTGAGATCTGAAAATATTAGCAATGAACTCGGAAAATTTACAAAGTGGAAGCTGCTGAACATTGGCTATATTGGAAGGAATGTTCGACAGTTCAAGTGAAAAGATATCAGGAGTTTTGAAACCGGAAAGTCCTGTTCTATTTCTGGATAAATCAAATTAGAAAAATTGAATTAGGATTCTGTTTCAAAAATGTTGTGAAAGTGAAAAACGAGTTGCTTTTCCAAATTTTCAAAATGCCTACTATCTAAAGCGTCGATTGAGAACCCCTTCCTCATTTACTGTTTCATGGAATTCATGAAACTGCTGAACTATTTTGATCGAACAGTAGCTTGTATGTTGGGTGTCCTTTTCAGTTATTCCTGTACCTATTGAAAAGTGTTTTGGAATAGCAAAGCAATCAAACTTGTGTTATTTTCCAAGATCTCAGCCCTCAAAAGTTTGAACTTGGATCAATAAGACATTACATTGAAAGAAGTAGCAATGACAACCAAAAGGTGCTGTTTCAAATTCTCAATGAAACAGTGGATGAATATGGAAATTGATAACTTGCTTCCAATTACTTGACATCAACGATCAGATATTGAGGGTACTAGCAGAGCCTACCGAATAGGCTATTGATGCAAAGTTGATGGAGGAAAAATTCTATTGTTGCACTTTTTCTGAAATCTGTTTCATGAGATTCCTGAAACTGATCTCTAATCTCACATGCATTAACTTGTTGACTCTTTCCAACAAAACCATCAAAACCGTTCAGTAAATCGCATGTTTTTGATATGTAAAACCTGAATTTCAATCAAATAACTAATCAGTCATGGGCTTTTTCCACAATACGCCTAAAAAGTGAAGCTATGTTTCAAAAGATCAATGAAACAGTTAGCTGTCGTCAAAGTAGCTCAACTAGTTAGATATAAAATAACTAACTTATCGATATACTTTCTTCCAGCCCCTGTTTCATAGAATCCATGAAACAGCCAAAAAACCCTATGGCAAGGTTAAATTCTCGTTGTTTCATTCTCTTTCTCTTGCAGACCACCAAATCCCCCAAAGGAACCTCCCCCGCTGCTTTGGTTCGTCGTGGATCTGATGATGACGCTGAAATTGATGATGGGGAAGAGTTGAACACGAAGGAACTAGCTCATCAGATTGCTGGGGAACTCAAGAGATACTCAATTCCACAGGCCATTTTTGCAGAGAGGGTTTTGTGTAGGTGAGTGAATATTAACGTTCTATTGTCGGTTTGTAGATTTTGAAAAGTTCACAGTTCCATGAAACATAATTTTTTCGGGGTTTCGGTGCATTATCAATGATAAGGCGACTTTCACTTGAAAAATCGGACAGAAAAGATGATTTTAAACCTAGTTTTGTGAATTGCTAATTTTTGTAAATTTTCTGACAAAAACACGAAATCTGAAAATTTACTACGAAACAAATGAAAAACTCAATGATTCTGGTCAAGCGGGTCTCGCCACGAAATCAGTTTTTTGCTGTTTTCTCGATTTTGAACCGATTTTTTCAAAATTTCTCAACGAATTCGGATAGAAAAAAGAATTTGAAACCGATTGATAGTCAGTTCAACCAAAACTGTTCAGTTTTTCAGCTAAAATTTTCAGATTTCGTGTTTCTTTTTGAAAATGAGTGAATCGCAATGAAAAACTCAAAAATTCTGGTCGAATGAACTGTTTCTAGGTTTCAAATTCTTTTTTCTATCCGTTTTCATCTGAAAAAACTCAAAAAATTGGTCCAGAAACAAGATAACAGCAAAAAACCGATATCGTGGTGTGACCCACCGAGTGCTACTTCAACTGATCGCAGCAATACAAAATTTTTGAAAAAAATTTTCTGTCGAAACACGAAATTTAGAATTTTGCTGTGAAAAACTGAATGAATCGGGTAAAATTGGCTATCAATCGGTTCCAAATGATCTTTTCTATCCGTTTTCATCAAAAAAGTCGATATAAAATTGTCTATTTGTAGGTTTCAAAAAGTTCACGGATTCATGAAACATACTTGTTTTTTGGGTTTGGGTGCACAATCAATCGAACGACCATTACTACTCGATCACATTCTAAAAACCCTCTTTCCAGATCCCAAGGCACCCTATCAGACCTTCTCCGTAACCCAAAACCCTGGTCGAAACTGAAAAGCGGCAGAGAAACTTTCCGAAGGATGGCTAAATGGCTTCAGGAACCAGAATTCCAAAGAATGTCAGCATTGAGGATGGCAGGTTGGTCCAGGGATCCTTTCTAGAGGAGGGAGGGCTTTGTTTGCTTATTATGGATAGTAATGGGAAATGCGAGAGAGTGAAATTCAAGAGCCCCGATGCTTCCTAGGGAGGACAGATGGCAAGGGGTGCAAACCAAACACATGGATACATTGGGTTAGGGTCTCTCTACCTGGTATATGGAGCCTAGAATTTGGGGAACTAGAGTAGGGATTGATTTTCGGAAATAAGAAAGGTTTTTGTTGATTAAAGGAATTAGTACATTTGATTGAGGGGAAATAAAAACAAAACTGAAAAAGTCAAAAACTTGAAAATTTTTAGAAAGGTTTTGAAACAGTGTTTTTCTCTAGATGTCCGTAGTTTTTGTACTAGGTTCAAAGGGTAATGTAGGATTTCTGAGCACACGCAAACTGAATTGCAATCGCTGAAAATGCCTAAATTTTGTTAAGTTAGTGAAACAGTGTTTTTTTGGTTACTGTAGGTCATGAAATTTGTCCGTTTGTCAAAAGAAACTACTGAAATCGAATTCCTTGTATTGAAGATGATGAAATTTTGATGATTCATGCAAGTTTTGTAACAGTTTGTATATTTTTGGGTTATTACAGAACAATTGATCTCAGCAAACTGAATTGTTGCAAACATTTGAAAATGTATGCAAATTTTGAAACTGCAACTCTTTTTCTAGAAAACTACTATTTCAAAAACTCTGTAAACTTTAGGTGACATGAGTTTTTTTGCTATAACTGCGACTAAAAGATTGATGGAATTGTCGAGGACTGAAAATTAGTACCTGAATAGGACTCACTACTATTAGTAAGACGTTTGAAACAGAAATTGTTTGTTTTCATGGGATTCAAGATAGCGGGTCAATTGAAGGGCACTGTAGGGTTACAGTGAGTTTAGGGAAGAATGTTCATAATTTGCTGGCTTGAAATTAAAAACGAGATCAGATTGAAAGTATCACTGTTTCCGGAAGTTATCAGAGATAAGTGAAACATGAAAGATTGCTAAAGTGTTCGTTGTCGATGGATTTTCAAACGCATAAAAAAGGTATCCTTGTCTAAAAAAACATGTTGAAACTTCAATTCGAAGTTTCGCAGGGGTTGAGAAACAGTGATAGCAGCATTATAAGAAAAGCTATAGGCTTGTGTTACTATAGGTACCGAATCGAATGTAGAAGGTTACTGCAAATCTAGAGATACATACGTGACATTGAAACAATGAAAAGCAACCGGAACTTTAGAAGGATTTCGAAACCGTGAGAAACAGTTAGGGGTCCTGTGAGTCTAGGGAAGAGGACTTTAGTCTCGAAATATTGTCGCTACCAAAGAAGAAAACTTTAAAACTGAAACTTTCACTGTTTCCGAAAGGTATCAAAGATAAGTGAAACATGAATGATTGCTATTGCGTTTGTTCTAATTATTGAAAGAATATTAGCTTTTCGCAAAAAAAGTATGTTTCAACGTCAATTCAAGATTTTGGAAGGGTTTAGAAACAGTATTAATCGCCGTAAAAAAGTGCTTTAAAAGTATACTGGAATGGATTACTGTAGGTACAGTAGCAAATCTAGAAAGTTACTGAAGGACAACTACAAGACGAGGCAAGAAGCATTATGATCACGTTATCCCGTTCGTATTGAAACAATGAAGAAACCCGAAACTTTGCAAAAGTATTGAAACAGTGTCTTTTGGGAAAAACAAGTTGTTTTAGGATTACTGTAGGTGCTGTATAAGATTGGAAATAATACTGTAGTGTTACTGTGAGTTTAGAGAAGACTTCTCTAGCTAAAAAGAACTGGTTTCCAACATAAAAAAGAACTGGAGGAATCGAAAAGTTTTCAAAATTACCATGTTTCAAAATCATTTGAAACAACATTCGTTTTCTCTCAAAATTGATACATTTCCAGCCTGCAAGCGAAAAGAGGAACTCTCCACAACCTCCACCCAACCAGTAGCTCCAAAGAAAACCCGTCTAGTCTTCACAGACATTCAACGTCGAACCCTTCAAGCCATTTTCCGAGAAACCAAGCGTCCATCTCGCGAGATGCAGATAACAATCGCTCAGCAATTGAGTCTAGATTCAGCTACCGTTGCAAACTTCTTTATGAATGCAAGAAGACGTGGTCATGATAGAGAGGAAGTTGAAAAAGAAGAGCTGCGGGAAGTGGAAATGAGAGCGATTGAAGCAGAAGAGACGGAGCCAGTCGTAGATATGGGTCCAGAAATTGACTCAGGACCTCTGGAAATGTTCCCTGTAGATGTCCCAGAAGCCGTTGAATATGAAGAAGTCATTGGAGACCACTTCTCTCTGGATTCCACGTCGTCTACAAGCTCTTCAAGTTCCAGTTGTTCGCAGCCTCCAGAGACCTATATTTGTGACATCAACACTATCAATATACTGGAGGAACCAGTGGTTAGGGAGAGCAAGTATCAGGTGAGGAATTGAAAAGGAAAAAACAACTGAAAATCACTGAAAAATAACTGTAGCTCGAAAACGGAAAGAAGGATCTCTGATCTATCTATTTTGAGATTACTGTAGGGTTACTGTAACTGTAATTTTTGAAGCATTTCATAATTTTTTGGTCCAGAATCCGAGAGATACTAGAAATGGAAAATGATAGGGTTTATGGTAGGATACTGTAGGATTACTGTAGGTTTACAGCAAGATTGTTCATCTAATGCATACGGTTTCAAAGTTAGCAGATCCAGTAGGGATTCGAAATTGGAATCATTACTACTTCCAGTGATGTAACCGCGCAACATTATTTGAACGTTGAAACAGAAGTTTTTGGTCATTTTTTTGGTTTCAAAACTTCTAGATTTATAATTTTTGTTCCAATTCTAGTTATACTCACAGCAGGTTATCTTGAAACTTTCAGAATACCTCAATTTTTTGAAACAGGAACTAAAACTCATTGAATTACGGTTGCACTAACTTCATAGATGGTTCTAGTGATAGCTGATAACGATAGGTCAAATGAATTCTCGTTTTCTCACAAATTTTGCTGTTCCAAGAGCAACAGATACCTAGTCTTGGTAACTTGAAACAGTTTTGAGTTGATTAGAGAGAAAAAAAAAACAATCTGAAAATCAAGAACTAGGATTACTGTAGGACTCCTGTTTCAAAATCTCTTGATTTCCACAGGAATTCAAGTTTTTCTGGTAATTTGTAAATAGCTGTTGAACTAAAAAGTTGAGATTCATGTTTAGAGAGATGAAGTACTTCGTTCAGTTGAGAAACAATTCTGATTCAGAAAACAATTTGAAAAATTGGGACTTTCATTCGGAGATAATCTTGACTTTATTTGGACTGAAAATTACTTTAAAATTATTGCAAACGAAACACTAAAAACAAGGAGCTATGAACCATCTAGTTTCAGACTGCAAAGCGGACTGATTAGCAGTGACTATTTTTTGGATAACTGTAGGATTACTGTAACTGTAATTTTTGAAACATTGCATACTTTTTTGGTCCAGAATCCGAGCGAAACTAGAAATGGGAAATGATAAGGCGTGAATCATTTTCAAGTTTGTGTAGATGCTCGGGTTACTGTGAGCTTCACAAGTTTTGTTGCTTGTACCATATGACTATTGATAGACTAGGGAGATGTCGACGCTGCAAAATATGAAAAATTAGAGAGAATAAGAAAAAACAACAGTAAAATCCACTCGAAACACTCAAATTCGTGGCCACTACCTCAAATTGGGTAATCAAACCGGGACCCTCTATTTACACATTTTCGTGCAGCCGACACCTCACGGTCTGGCGGCAGTTCCCTTTTGTCTTTTAGTCATTACCACCCCCTTATTGATCCCCTTCTCGACTCCCCAGGGGATCCAATACATAAGGGCCCCTTGTACAGGTCCAGACGTGCACCCTCCTAGCCTAGCGGATAAGAGGGTTGACTGGGAGGCAATGGGCCCCCAGCACACCCCAGGTTCGATTCCGTCCTGGGGTGGCACGGCTTGGAGAGCCACTAATCAGAACTTGCGGGAGGAGTCCCAAAGCCCCCTAAAGATGGCAAACTGGCGCCAGATCGGAGCAGACCTAAGGGCGACGAAACGACGAAAGTTGGATCGACGACGAAGGAGCAGCGACGGGATGGATCGACAGGATGGATCGAGAGGAGGGATCAAGAAAGAAGAGGGGGCGTGGTCCCCCGGGTTCTGTGACTCGGAACAGGGGGTTTTGCTGAAAAAAGCCCAAAAAAGCCCCCATTTTCCTTTTCTCCTTTTTCTCCGTTTTTTTCCGCCGCCGCTTCCTAAAACATGGATGGTTTAACAAGTAAACTTGAAACTGAAAGTTCCAAATTTCCGATCCAAAACACAAACTTGTTCGCTGTTTCAAGAATACCAAATCAGTCTCTAATCGTTTTTTTTACAATCCGGAAGTGTTTGGTTGAGGAATTGACATTCAGGAACTTTTTGGATTACTCTGAAATCAGGGCTGTTCATAACTGCGGCCAGCCGCGGCCGGCCGCGAAAAGCCGCGGCTTTTTGCGGCCCGGCTTTTTGGGCCGCGCAGCCGAAAGCCGCAAAAAGCCGCGAAAAGCCGCGTTTTTTCCCGGAAGATTCCAGACCAAGTTTTGAGAAGTAATACGATGGAATTTGAAGTTTTTCGAAATGGTTTCTTGGTTCTCATTCAGTAGAGCACCAAAAAAGTTTTGTGAGAGACAGAAAGAATGTGCATCGGAGACCTTTGTATTTGTTGTTTCTCTGCATCCCGTCAGTTCTAAAATGTCTGTATTGAACGGTTATGCTACTGAATGATCACGTTTTCATTATTTCTGATGAATTCTGCTCAAAAAGTTTACTTTTATCAATGAAATACTGAAAACTCAGGAATTCCACATGATTCGGAAAAAACGCGGCTTTTCGCGGCCGGCCGCGGCTTTCCGTGAAAATGAAAAGCCGCGAAGGCCGCAGCCGCAAAAAGCCGCGGCCGGCCGCGGCCGGCTTTTTGGGCCCGATGAACAGCCCTGTCTGAAATCCAATATTTGAAAGAAAGACTAAAAAGATATCATCGATTATAGGTTTCGAAAAGAAAAAGAGTTAGTTAGACAATGAAACAGAGACAATTTTGAACCTCAAACACCAAACAGAATAGAATATTACTGTAACAATCGTTCTTTTTCTAGAGCATTTAGGATTATGCACCAGTTCTCCGGTTGTTTTACCATCTGATCTGATCGCAAACAGTTTGATAGCGGTAAAGATTATTGTGGGCTACTGGTTGTTTCTATTGTCGTCAAAAACCTCTCACATATGTAACTTTCTGAAAAACTTGAAGCAGTGATTGAATACTTTAGGTTTTTCCTATTTTTTCCACAAAATATTGACTGCTTCAATGTCTCTAGATTCATGTTTTGTTACTGTAACAGTAATCTTTTGGATTTTTTGTGATGCATTTTTGATTACTGTATGAAGTGGGAAAAACGTATTTCTTGACTCAAGTTGCTTCTCAAACAATCACCCAATACTTTGAAACAGAAAGTGTTGCATTGGCACAAAAAACTTAAGATGAGTTCCGTGTAATTTTCGAAGTACTGGGGACCAAAAGTGAAAAGTGTTTAGCAGAATCGAACTTTTGTGGTATTAGTATGACCCTTAGAGAGTACTTTTCAAAAAATATGTCAAACCCCCGAATTGTCCCCCAGACCCCCCAGGCAGGTGTCACAAAAGTTGAAAATTTGAAAAATCATAAAAAATTTGAAAAAAATGCAATTGCTCCAAAACTTTGTACGAATGTTTATGAGTGTCTAGTGTGTTTTGGAAAAAAGTTTGGAGTACTTGGA
>LR538061.1:477076-674214 GCA_900883565.2 Caenorhabditis panamensis | reverse complement strand
AGATTACATGTCTTGGTTATATTCCTCTTCATTTCACAGCTATTTCTTGATAGCTCAAGTATGAACGGCAAATTCTGATTCAGGACTAGGGAAGTTCCTTCCCCAGGCCTTCGGCAGTAGGGTAGGTGCTTCTCCCCAAACTATGCTTTTGTAGGAAAACGGGTATTCGTTCTAATTTTTACTCAAACTGGAGTGAAGACATCCGCGGTTAGGGAGCTGACGCTCCCCGGCCCCTTCGGGGCTCTTGTGGTATAACATCGTCTCCTTTGATTCTCCAGGATTCCAGAAAAAAAAAACCAACTTTGCAATTCACTTGAAAGAAACAAAATGCTGGATTTCATTAGCCACAGGCCGTCTCCGATCCAACCACTAACTGGACTCAACGTTGCATAACTTGCCAGATCGGACGGCATTTTCTCAAAAGTTTTCCATAAAAAGATAGGAAATATTTATATATTCGGATAGATCTCGTCGAGCTCAACAGGAAAATGTCCTCATACATCAAAATTAAGCAGAAATGAGCCCACACGGGCTCAAAAACCTACGTCGAAAATGGCCGTTTTTCTTGTTCTTCACAGATTGAGCATAACTTTGCTCAGAGACGTTCTCACAAAATTTTGACAAAAGTTTTGGAATCTGCACGTTTTTTCGTCTACTGGACGTTGTTTCCAACCAATTTCTTTAAAATCCCAAGGAGTTATTAAGGTGAAATGACGCATCACTCAAAATTGTAAAAAATTTTACGCGACGCGTCATTCGGGCGAAATCATAGGAAAACGGTGGCGGTTGTGATTTTACGGAGGGGGCAGAATCATTCGAAAGAATCATAGTTTCTTGACGATAGAAGGAAAAGAGGATGAATGGGACTTCGAACAAAACATTTATTTTGTTCTGATAAACGGGAAGAAGATGTCCGTCGACCGTTGCTGTCAGTATCTTCAGTACGTTTTATCCCGTTCTTTTTTGAAGTTGGCCATTTTTTTCAGTTTTTTAAAAAGGACAGCGAAAGTTGGAGTGAGAAATTTGAAAATTGAGAATCTTATGTATATAAAAGACGATTTCCGCTACGAATTGCATGCGTATTTAGTCGTACTTCTGCGACAATCAGGTACGTGATTTTGTTAGATTACTGGTAGTACAAGTTTCTTTCAAATACACTTTTGTGGTTTTTTCAGAACACAAGGTGAAGGTGTACATAGGGATGTACGAACTTTGTTGGGTGGGTTGTACTGCTTGTGCACATTATGCTTTTCAATGTGAGGAATACGGGCCCCTTCAAAATTTAACCTATGTTCCACATCACTACTCCGTTTTCTACATACACGACAGGTTGTTTGCAGCTTGCAATGTTCATACAAACAGTAATATTTTTCAGACAGATTAACTCTATGGCCTCACAAATGTCTGAAACACTAATGTCTGAGGCAGACGTACAACTTAGTTTAAACGCACGCTTCCCAACAATAGTCACATGTGATAATTTAGTACTGTGGATCGGAGAAAACATGCATTTTCGGCATGATGGCCAAGAACAACCGAATCCATTGCCTAGAGAGGTTTTGGAAGGTTTGGTTGACAGATGGAGTGTGAAAACAGTGGAGTTGAAGTTTCGATGGGCGGAATTATTTATGTCCTCGTCCATGGATTGGTTGGACTATGAACTTTTCACGGAGTTTGGATTTGAAGAGCCCACGGCTGCAGAGGGAATGCCGAGAAGGAAAATGGAATGTGTCAAAATCAACTTACGACATTCGGAGTTAATTTCGGAGAAGATATTGGAAAAAACAGAAAACGAACAGTCAGATGTCTTCGATAAGTTGGTTCTCAACATTCGGATGTTGTTTCCCACAGACAATGTTCACGTGTACATGCCTCGATATGAGGGGGATGAATCTTGTTTCAGTGTGGTTATTCAGAGATATCTGAACCTCGTTTGGCCAGTGCGGAACTTCAACTTGGACATGTTCTTCTTCCCATCAAAGCAGCTTCAGAAGGTGGATCAGCTAGTCAACATTCCAGAACACGGCAGCATATCGATGTCTGAATATGATGGTAGATTCGCCGAATTCCCATCAAAAGTCTGGAAGGGGGAGAGTTTGAAGTATAACAACTCAATCACCAAATGCAACTTTAGTTTCCATTTCTTTACAAAAGCTTAACCTGTTTGAAAACATGTTGAATGAAATTTTTGAGTTTGAAACGAGTTAGTTTGCTGTTTATCGGTATTGTCATCCCTGTTTAGACACTGCTCCTAGCAAAGGAACAAAAAGAGCGGTTTATTAAGAACCTTCTCACTCCTGTCTTTTATTTATTTTGTATAGACAAATGACCCAAGGAATACCAAATGACCATTGAACCATGATAAGCTATGAGCCATAAGGCAGTAGTGATAATGAAAAATTGAATAGAGACAACACTTGCTCGATAGACCTCGTTTTGTCGCATAAAAGTTGTGTTCTAGTGAAAGAACCAGAGAATGAGATAAGAAACGTGTAATGCGAGTAGGCGTAACGGGAATCTCCATGTCGTGTTCCTATGCTTCAAACCATCCTTGTGAGGATTTGAAGCACTTACTTTTTCTAAACACGCATCGGGACCACCTTGACACTCGCCACTTCTCGTCTTTCACATGTTTATCTCTCTCTCTCTCTCTAGTTTTACCCAAATGACCATAATCTCAATGATAGATAAATTTGATACACAAAGATGTGTCAGACAACCAATTGATCCCTTTCCCTCTTCTCCACCACGCATCCCACTGTTCTCTACGCTTGTTCTCTCATCGATATTTCCTTGTTCTGCCTCACCGTGCTCTTCCAATCAACGTATCGAATATTCTCTTCTCTCAATGCGTTCGAATCGATGCCTCACCTACCCAAGTGTGAAATCCGTACTACGACATCTTCCATTCGCTCAGAGGTTTCAGTAACTTGTCTTTTAAATCAATTTGTTTTGGTTCAGAATGCAACTCTTATCGATATCAAAGTCAGCAAGATCTATAAAAGTTCGAGAAACACACTACCAAACTTTAAACTACGTTCAGTTCCACCAGAAGAATCGCCCGGACCCACGGCCGTTTCGAGATCCCAGATGTACTTGGTATTCGGGACATTTGATTGTGGAAGGAATCAAATGGATTTTCACTTATATACAAAAAACAAAATGTGTAGAAATTCAGTGTTCACTCAGACCAAATCGGAAATATTGCGTTCAAGACAGGCATGCGGCAAAAAAGTTCTTCGCTTATTTCATGATGAACCCAGTGAAGAATTTGAAACTCGATGTGAGTAACTTTCCTGCTTTTTCACTAAAGATCTATATCTCATCTATCTGTTTCACAGGAATGCATTGAACCGTTCAAGTTTGTGACAAGTGTGAGGTGCTGTTCTTTGATTTGGGATATGAACAGGGCATCGGCATGGGTTACATTTAGAGGATCCAGTTCCTATAATTTCCAAAAAGTGGAACTTCTAAGAACGGGACTCTGTCTGAACATTTTCAAAAGTAAAGCAGTGAGTGAGCTTTTCTCGATTTTTTGCTCGACTGATGTTTCAGATTGCAAACTCGAAAGAAGTTGTCATTCGAACAGATCTTGTTGATGCATATCTACCCTGCTACGACAGTAAGCTTCTCAGAGCGTATGGCAAAATTAAAAACAAGCTAGTACAAGTAACATTTGAAGGGCATTACCTGAAAACGTTCGTAGGATTCTGTGGTGTAAGTTACTTTTGGAGAATAAGAAAAGAAAAATTTTGTATCAATTTTAGCATATTCTTAACAACAATCTTGATGTTGGATCTTCATTCACTGCACGCTTCAAGAAAAGAGATAATTTGCTGCGACGAATGAACAAACTTCTCAAAAAGAAGTATGGATCTGCAAGGAAGGCAGTGATTGGAACCAAGTGAGTTCACTATTTCAAAAAATAAATGTAACAAGATGTTTCAGAAGCTGCTTTGTTTTGAGATCGGAAGCCAACAGTATTACTGCAGTTTTCAAAAATTACTTTGGCAATAATACGATTACAACGTTCACAGTTATCAAGCTGCAACGATCGACAACTTGACCAAAGTCTGTTTCTCTCACTCTATTTGGCTCACTTGTTCCTTCTCTAATACACCCTCTTTGCTTTGTTATAAAATAAACTATATTTTGAGAATGGTTACGGGTATGTCTGCAACAGATCTGAAAGTCATCTCTGCAGTTGCAGATATGTCGAAATGGAAACATCAAGCCTCAATGTTTGTCGATGCGAAACGAGGCACGGCCAAGACACAAGACGCAGTGTCCTCTTTCTTCTGAACTTCCTCGTTTCCACCTTCATCTTCCTCTCTTTTTGCCATCCTTCCACCGCCGGTTCCCGGACTGATTTGTTATTGAGACAGACGTGACGTGGAACAACTCCAATTTCTCGAATATCCATGTTATTCGACTCCAATCCGACCGACTACCGTAATGAGTTCGGCTCGCCGCCACTCAACTGGGCACGGCACTGGAATTCTGATTGAAGACGCGAAAAACATGTCACCGTGTTCGGTGCTTTCCTTCGGTCCCTTTCTCCTCCATAAGCCTTGTTTCTTGTGCTGTCTCGATCTTTGCTTTCACCCCAGAATCGTTGTCAAGGCGACACTTTCCGAGGCGCGAAGGAGCATAAAAACCGAGCTGTGTCGCAACGTGAGAATGTATTTAGTGCTGAAGGAGGCAGGCCGGATCGAGCGAAGGCCAGTGCGCCGACATCCAATCACCTGCCCGCGCTCCCTCTTATTTCGATTCGTCACTTCCCTGATTGCTACCTTCCCCCAACTCACCGCCAATTTGCTCTCCATCTGATCACTTGGTTTCTTCGTTTCTTCAACTCTCCGCCCGTACATTAGCTTCCGGAATGCTTCTGATTGCCAAATGCCAAATGCTCCGCACGACCTCTATCCACATTCTTTCACCTGTTCGTTTTCAAAATCGCGTGACAAACTCAATTAGCTGGTCTTGCGCGTGTGCTGAGTCATGCATCAGGTATCATATCACGGCTGAGTCCAGTTCAGTCGACCGAAAACTAGAATCAAATTGCACTCTGAAGTGAGGAATGAAGAATGAGAAATCAGCAGGGAGCTCAGAGCTCAATTCTGATTGTACCCATTCACCAGAACTCATCTAATCCGAGTGCCTTTTTGAAGATGTTTTAACCGTTCGTTTCTACGTGTTGCCATGGCAACTTTCTCTTGGATTAATCGGATTAAGATCATGCAGAAAAGGGTAATCCCCTTGATCCCCCCACCTCCAAAACTTCCGGCACGAACTTGATGGACTCCAGGTGAACCCCATGCTATCAGGGGACCAGAAGACCAAATCATTCTGTCACTCTTCCAACTAATTACCCTCATGAGAGTCTTTCTTCTCAACTTGAACTTCTGCATCACTCCCCGATTCAGTTTCTCACATAGCACTCTACCTGATCGATTTCCGCCTTTCTCTACTCGTCGACGTGCATTCCAACGAAATGGCGAATAAGGCGAAAATGTGATTTATAATTATTATTCGAGGGCCGAGGTGTGTGCCAACAACGCCTTTCCGCTTCCAGCTGTATCTAAGTATGCGCGAATTCCATCGCCATCTTCCTCCCGCACTTCTCTTTCCTTCCACGTGGTTCCGCATGTCCATCCCTCCATCTCCAGTCCACCTGTCATTCTGTTTACCACTTCTCCATTTTCTCCTTTTCCCGTTTTCCCTAGTCATTTTCTCATATTCATTCTTGAAGTCAGTCTCCTGATTGTTGCCTCATCCTCCCTCCTTTTCATTCTTTACTGCTTTATCTGTCTGTTACGATCATGCTCATAACATTCGTAAAATTGTTGTGGACTGTGGAATCTTGTTTCTCTCAACACAAACTCTATGTTTTGCTGGTCTCTAAGGTGACCATAAACACAATCTTTGCTCTCCACACCTCTTACCTCTAATTACTCGAAATGAAACTAGAAACTAACCTGACTTACCTCATCTCTCTCCTCTCCTGAACCCTTTCTCTTCAGAGATCATGGAGCATGTTGATCTGTTGCTCTGGCTCAAAAGCTATGTCATTCCTTTTTTCACTACATTCTGATATTGTGCAAAACCCGTTGCGTGCCCATTAAACAAGGAACTAACTGGCTTGTGAATGGCCTATACTCGTTTCCGACGTCTCATTCAAAAAAGGAACGAGACGAGAAAGGGTATTTGGTTTTACGACCGCCCATTCCCATCTGCCATTCCATTCGTTTCATTCCACGTCACAATTGGTGCTCATTCGATTTCACTCCATTATGTTCACCCCTAGACGAAGCCGAAAGCAGAAGCCAGAAGCCAGAAGGCCGAGAAGCCAGCCCAGCGGCGTCTTTCGTTTCTTTCGCTCTCGAAGCGAGCGAGAGAGAATGGAATCTCATGTCATTCCGCGCCTTTCCCTTTTTTGTTTCGCTTCTCCGTTCCCTCTCGTATTTTCAGAATCTTTCCGATCTTTCAGACAAGAAATTTCCGTCCGCCCGAACCCGACCCAGGTGATGATCGCTTAAGTTTCCTGCTCCAACTGACTCACTTCGCTGTTTTCGCCTCAATGGGCGCCTCTCTTTGCGCTCCGAAGAAGAAGAAAACGGTAATTGTTAGCTATTTGATCCACATGTTTTCAATGATTCCCTTCCAGCAAGTTGGTGCTTCTTGGGTGGGCAACGAATCCGAAAACCCATTTGATGCACTTCTCAACAAGAAGGACCGAACTTTGTTGAGAGAGACTTGGCAGAGGCTGGAAGAGCCGAAAGACGTAGTCGGGTTGATATTCCTCGACATTGTCAATGATGTTGAACCAGATTTGAAGAAAGTGTTTGGTGTGGACAGAGCTCCACGAGCAGCTATGCTCAAGATGCCAAAGTTTGGAGGGCATATCTTGAGATTCTACGAGTTCATGGAGCAAGTGAGTGATCACGTCTTCTGACTTTGGAAGCAGATTGAGAGGGAAAACAAAAATAAGCAATTTAGATTCAAATTGTGTTTGTACATATCTGAATACATTTCCTCCTATTTTTATTTTCAGCTCACTTCGATGCTCGGCACTTCGGAGAATCTGACAGGAGCGTGGCAGTTGGTTCGCAAAACTGGCCGGAGTCATGTTAAACAAGGGTAAGTGGAGTACGTCAGCGCTTGTTCGCTCCAGATCAGAAGCAATATGATATAATATTGTCGCCGAGTGCTACGTGCCGTTGGCAACACTCCTCTTCTTCCAGATTCCTCGAGCAGAATCAGAATCAGCTGGAGAAAAACTATTTTGACATAGTCATAAATGTATTCATCGAGCGGTTCATTCCTTATCTGACGGGCGAGCAGGTGAGAATCTCCGGAGACATCAATCGGCAAAACACACGCTCTATTTCAGGAGTTGCCACCAGCTGAGGGCAAAGAACAACGCAAGGTGCGGTTTGCACAGAACTACACCCCCTCGCAGATCTACGACGTTTGGAAGAAGTTCTTCAACATTGTGATCAATCAGATGACCGATGCATTTGAGTTGGAGAGAGCAAAACAGAAGAGCGCGCAAACGACCAAGGCACTTGCTCCACATCAACATGTCGAAAACTCGGAACGGAAGAAAAAGAAGATGGCGGTAATACAGAAAAGTAGATAAAGGCAGAATACAGTCTCCATTTCAGGAAAAACAAAGTGAGATAGAGAACACAGCAAGTTCAAATGAGCCAAAAGAGCCAGAACAGATGTTCGAGGATCCATTCTGAATCTTTCTATGTATTTGTCATGTTTATTCCCAATTCCCCGTTTGCTTATACTGTAAACCGATAGAGATGGATGTTTCATTATCATAAATATCATCATCAACATAAACATAAACCGTAATCACATCTTCAAGTATTCTGAAAGAGCTTTCGAAAGTTTCACAGAGACCATGAGATCAGCAACAGAGTTGCCTCTCTGATCCATCATTTCAAGCGGGATTCCCGACATTTGAGAGTTGTTTGCATGCATCAGCATTATCCCACTGGCCATCTCTTCTTCTTCGCCCGGACTGGTTTTTATCAAAGTGAACTCAAGCTTGGTGCTCGTGGAGATCCATTGATTCAGAAGCGACACTTGGCCACGTGTCAGGGTGTATTCTGAACAGATCAATGAACTGTTAGACGTTGTATTCTAGCCTTTTTACCTTTCGTGAAATCTATGGTGACATTCTCTTGTGGCCTTCTCGGGAAATCGAACACTCTAGTTTTACTCTGATCATTTGCAAAGTCCAAGAAGCACCAGTCAATCACACATTTCGTGTCCTCCCTCGTCCAAGGAGTCAGCATTGATCCTCCAATCAACTCAAAGTTTTCCACACATATCGAAACCTTCATCTCTGGCTCCAAAACCCCCTTATCCGTCGGTGACAACGGTTTTGGCCTTTTGATCAAACTTTGTCCTTCGTACGGCGGAAGAGGGACAGGTGGTTTCTCACGACGAGGTGATGATGTGGATGACGACTCGGAAGCTGAAAATAAGAAGGAGATTGGATGTGAAGGGGTAGGTGGAATTGAAACGTACGAGGAACTGAATGATGTAGGGGATCCGTGAAGAATATGCGACCTTCCGTGCCCGAGGGTCTCACAGTTTTGGGGTCTTCTGTTAGAGAAAGGGGTGTGACTGGGATGTTTCTTGGTTTGGCGATTGGTGGAAGGACTCCGAGAAGACTCTTCAGTTCCGCTTCCTGTCGTTTTCTTCTGTTTTCTTCTTCATCTTCCTCCACAATTTCCTCTTCTTCCACAATCTCTTCAACAGATATTTGTGTCGGAGTAGTCGTCGGGCTCTCCTTTTTTTCCTCTGTATGCTCCGTTTGAACGTCTGATGCTCTTGGAGTAACTTCTTCTTCTGGATTCACTTCAGGCACCTCTTCTGGTTTTTCTAGAGCACTGGGTGATGTTCCAGAAGATTCTCCAGTTTCTACTGGGGCCACTGGAGGTGGAATCGGTTGAGTTGGCTCAGGAACAACTGCTGCGACCTCCGGCTCTGGATCTCTATGTGAAGACTTTGCAGACACTGACTCAATCCTAAAACATAAAAAATTAACGAGAGCAATCAGTGCATTCACTAACTCATCATCATCATCATCATCATCAAAAACAATATCCGTGTTCCTTGCTGCTTCTTGAACAGTTGGAGCAAGTTGATATCCAAATACCAATGGCTCGTCCTGAAAGTTACATTTCAATTAGTATAAATAAAAATCTTGTGATTGAGAGTACCCTTTTTGGAGGACTGAATATGTCTCTGGAGTTGGTTGATAAAGAACTTTCAGAAGAAGAAGGTGAGAATCGAGCTGGAATGAAGTTGGAGATTGGAGCAGGGACTGGAAGGACTGGTGGTGATGGTGGAGACAACTTCCTCGTGTTCCCAATCACTGCTGGGGATCCAGGAATGCCTTCTCGAATGATCGGCTCATCAGGTTTCACGGGAGTCACATCAAACTGTTTAGAAGTTCGTCTGACTGGTTGTGGAAGAATTGGAGTGTCGCTTTTTGGGGTTGGCTCTTTTTCAGGTTTCACAAGGAAAGATGGTATCTCATGTTTCCACAGTAGACAGAGGTCTAATGAAATTGAACTGGGTCGTCCGTCGGTCTGAAGTTAGAAAGATCAGTAGGTTATGTAGGTATGATTCAGAATTACATCAAGCATTGGAAATGTTCCACGGATGGAACCGCCAAGTTTGCAGAGAGGAAGAAGTGGAAGATGGAGAGTTGCAACAACGCCATCATGTTTTGGAATGTTTTCAATGAGGAAGAAGGATATATTCTGTAAGGTAAAGTTTGAAACAAAACAATAACGGGAACTAACCGAAGTGGCAAACAAGCTCCTTGCAGAATCTGTCTTCGGAATGGAGCAATCTCTGTTGGATCTTATCTCAGAGTTAGTTGTGAACTCGGTGAAATACGGCGAGAAAGAGAGGAACTCATAGACAACACAGAACTCAACAGAGTGGTCCCTTCCGAGAGTCTCGAGCCCGAGAACTCGGTTTACCATTATTGTCAATGGCTCAAAGTTATCTTCCTCGGTTTCAGTACCCTCCAGTTTTAACGGCATCATGTTTCGGGCAACTTCGCTTTTCTGGAACCTCATGGGGTAATCTTTGAATAGTACAGTTGAATGAAGATATACATACCTTGAACTTCTTGAAACTGTCCGCGATTGGCTGAGAAACTTCAATTTCATATCTCAGAGAGCACATCTCCACTCCAGTTTCAACTGATTTCAGTATAATCTCTGAACAAAACTTCTGAAGAACACTTTCTTCAAACAAGGGAATCAGAGAGACAGTGGCTGCTGCAAGTAATTTGTAGCAGTCAGTTGCCGGCCGGTACATTTCAATTGTGATGCCATTCTGAAGAATGGATTGTATGTAAGAATAAAAGAAGAATTTGACTCACAGTTTGCAAGTAATGGATCAGAAGATTGGAAACAAGAACGTCATAAACAGTAGTGAAATCCATGCTCTGCTGCTTCGGCTCCATGATTGGAGTTGTTTCCAGTTGGAAATCAAAGAATTCCAAAGAAAAGAAAAATTTGGAAGTGAGAGACGCAGATGGTTTCACATGGATCAGTTTTACAGAAAGATCCGTGTTGATGCTTGGGGTGGGGATTGTGACCTGATTAGACAAGAGCTTCACAGGTTGCTGTCCGGAATAAGCTATCGTTCTGATTTGTTCTTCCAACATAAAAATCTTCTTCTGCTTCTCTTCTATTTCTTCCAAAGTCTTCATCAGTTTCTCTGCACTCAAAGTCTTCAACCTCTCTAGTTCATCTTTCAATATTTGAATCTGAAAACCCTCCTATTCTCTGACATGCCCTTCCTTTGTCCAAACCTCTTTTGTCTGCTTCTTATTTATGTCATACTGCACCACCAACATATTCCTAATCTTCTCCAACTCTTCGTACAATTCTGAATACAACTTCTGCCACTTGGCCAAACTATTCTCTCCAGTGCCAAGTGTCGTCAACTCCATCGTCGCTACATCATGCGACTGTAGAATATCAGCGACCTCCCGGTACAACTTTTGTAGAAGATCGTCGTCTGCTTTTCGAAGTCTGTTGATTTCACTTTGAGATCCTCGTTTTCTCATTGGCTCGTAGACAATCGGAGGCGGAGAGTCGTTCCTAAACTTTCGAGTAAATCTTTGGGATTATATCAAGGCTACCTGTCTTCCTGAACTGTCACAGTACTCTGACTAGTCGTCTGCTTCTTTTCCGCCTTCGCATTCTCATACTTTGTCTTGTAATGCACTCTCATCGCTTCGAACTTCTTCTGATCCTCCCTCCGTCTATGCTCACTCTCCTTGATCCGTTTCTCTGATTCCTTTAACTGTTCTTCCAAAGAAACTATCTTTTTCTTCTCTTCAATGCTCTCTCTTGCTCCATATTCTGTCGACTTCGATAGGCTTCTGAACTTTATAGCTATAGATTCTAAACCAACTTGGAACACTTACTGATGAACCAGTCTCTCATTTGCTTTCTTCAAAACTTCGCACTCTTCTGTGATCATTTGCAAATCGCTTTCTGCTATCCTCAACTTGTCCATCAACACTTTCTCACTTTGATCTGGCACTCTGCGAGTCGAATTTGAGGGCTGAGGTGGTTGCTTCGAACCATTGAAGCTTCTTCTAGGTGGCTTTTCTTCAATTACAGGAGTCTCACTTCTCGCTGAATCTGACATCTCCGACATTTCCGACAGCTCAGATTTATCGTCATCTTCATCATCATCTTCATCTTCGTTGTTGTTGTTTGAGGATCTCTTTGAAGAAGAAGTCGATCCTCTGGATGGGGGAGCAGATCCAGACGAACGGAGCTGAAGTTTGTTCTAATGTGAGTAAAATAGCCGAGAAATATATACCTGTTTCAACTTTTCAATAGTGTATTTTAGCTCCGCAATTTCGTCGTTTTTGTTCTTCAACGTCCGATTCAGTCTTACGATTGTCAGCTTCTCATCAGTAGCCAGTTGCAGTTTATCACCTTCTGCTGACTTTCTCAAACGGAAAACTCATTAGAAACCATTCAAAATCAAGTCTAACTTTCTGATTATTGGAGCAGAAGGAGGTCTATCAATGGACCCGGTACCAGCAGTCAACGGAGGTCTCTGTCTCCAAGTAGACGGCGGCTGCCGGAACGTCGACCTGCCTGTCATCAATGAAGCTGTTGCAGCACGAGCAGACGGAGCCGTGTAAATGAGCAATTGCTGCTTGGCTGCTTTCAACTTCATATCCAATATCTGGTTCTCTTTGACCACATCGTCATATTTCGATCGTTCCACAACCTTTTCATCTCTGCTCTTCCTCTCCAACAGGTTCCGACGGAATCGACTGTTGAATCTAAAGATTTTCATCCATAAACAATAACTTTTGATTGGTTACGTTGTGATTTGTTTCTCCTGCTCTTTAATCTTCTTCTGGGCACTCTGCAACTCCTCAACAACATTATGAAAGTGATCTTCTAGCTGTGGACGTGTCCAAGTTTCAATCGGATACCTAGCAGCTACCCTGAATTATAATTAGTCAGACATATCATCAAAGAACATCAAAGATCACTCACATTTCAATGTCCCTTGAGAGTTAAAATTAGCATCAGAGAGAAGAGGAATGAAAGTGGTGAGAGAGGCAGGGAAGGCGGAGAAGGCAAGCACTTTGCGGGTTGTCATGACGACAAGCTGCGGCGAACCGATTGATTAGCACGTTTGTGCGGGAAACCCTACGTTTCGGATTAGAGCGAATGGGTCCGCAAGGGGGAAAGGGGGTCGACGGAGAGAAAGTGGAAGAGCACATTGAAATGAATGGGGAACACCTGGCAGGGAGAAGTGCACTGCTCGGAAGTACTCCGTATAAAAGAGTCCCTTTTGAGGGAAGATGAGGGGAGAACAAGAAGAAAGGGAGCATTTCTTTCTCGGGCTTCACAAAATTCCGTTTTTTTTTTTGATAAGTCTAGTGATTCCAAACCTAATGAGCCAGTAAGCGCTGAACGGATGGGTAAGGGGGTGGGTTAGTGAAAAAAACACCGTCCCATTCAGAACGTGATCTTTGGCTCGTGCTCTCTGTCTCCTGCTTCATGGCTCCCGTCCAGTGGTTCCGGATCTTCCATCAAGAAAGAAAAACATTTGAGTGTTGGCTCCAGTGAACCCAGAGCCTGGGTTTGGCTGGGATGGGCTAGTGGCCGAGGTTTCTACGGGATCAACTTTATCAACTTTTAGAAATAGAAAAAAGCAATCATAGAAAAAAGAAGCATGCTGTGAGCTCCAACGCTATTATCATTGTACCGATCGTTGGAGTAAGTGTCCCTCCGCAACTGAGTGTACTTGCATGAAGCCGGGAGTGTGTTCCAGCGAATCTTCAGCATCTTGAACATCGCTTCTCTGTTGTTTTCGAACATTCTAGCAGTTATCTAAAAAAAGGAATGGTTCCCACACTTCCATTAGCTACTGCGACTTACCACTTCACTGCGGTAACCACAATATTTTCCGTGCTCCTGGATGAAACAGTGAGAGAAGTGTTCGAAGTCTCTGAAAGTTCATTCTTTGTCGTTTTTTCGTAGCTTCGGTAAGCTTACATGCAGATAGTCTCGATGTTCTCCTGGGTTTGATTCTTTGCAAACTTCAACATGTCAGTTTCTAAACGGACTGTTTGATCTCTGCAAACACTCGAAAGACGCTCTCCGTTCTCCTTCCAGCAAGGGAATTGAGCTCTCACTTCTGAAACGTTTGTGTTTCGTGGAATCTTCACTTCACTTCCTACCTTCAAGGTTGTTACAAGCATCATGCCAAGATCTGATCCCTGCCAGAATGATCGATGCTTCCTGTGACGTGTTACAGTTCTTAACGCACACTTCCAAGAGTCTGTTGCTCCTGCAAAATCTCAAATGGGTAATAGTTTTAACTAGCTGTACGAACTGAACCCCATCCTCCATTACCACCGGTCTCTTCAGAACCCGCCGCCCTAATGGTTTTGTAAAGTGTGAGAGGAAAATAGCGAAAACCCACTTTCGCGGCTCATTTGGAACGGAAGAAACGGGTTCGTCACATGTCCCCGGAGACGTGCTCGTGACACAATTCGAGAATAAGAACATACGCGCAGATGGCTTGGGCCTTGATGTAGGCTGCCGTCTCGTTGCCGGTGGTCTTCAGAAGGTTCAGAAGTGGGAGGGTGAAGTCGTGAGACCATTCGTTGTCCATCTGAAGTTTGGAAAGACTGCTTCTAACAAGAACTGTTAGCCAACTTTCGGAATCTCAATTCGAGTTAGGAACGAAACTATCTAAGCCTCTTTAGACTACCGTAACTGCTCACCTCTCTCATGTGGTTGTCCTTACACCGAAGCACACAATGGTTGACGTGAAAGTCGGAGGTGTCGGCCAGCAAGAGTACCGGAAGGAAAAGAAGCAGGAACCCGCAGAAGGGCATTCTGTTCGGAAGAGAATGGGGTGACAAGTCAGGCACGACTCGGATAATGAAGACGTGCGACTCGAGGAGGCGCGAGAAAAAACATTTAGTTGCGACGACGCCTTCTTCTGCTTCTCGTAATGGATTCGGATGGACACAGGCGAAGCGAGATGTGTTTCCAAATGGGATTTTGAGAGCGGGTCTCTCTTCGGACGACTTATCTTCACTGACTCCTTTTTTTCATAACCCGAGGCGACAACGGGCGGCCCCGTGGGACTGACACTTATATTATGGATATGGGACACACGCACAAAACAGACGGAGCACCCCGGCAGATTGGGCACTCACCGCGAATGCGCACCGATAAAAGTGTTGCGGTTTTGAAGGAAAACCACCCATTGGACGCGTCGTTTCAGAGGGAACTATTGGGGGTCGGAAGTTCACAAACAAACACATTTTGTTGATTGGAAATGGGTGAAACAACATTCTTCAAAGGACCTATTGGTTCGGCAGGACCAACTTGAGCATTGAAAAAGTTGGGGAAGCGAGAAGGAGACGATCTGGAAACTAGGGAATGAGAAGTGTCCTTTATTAAGAATTTAGTGATTAGTTTCACTTTCAAATAATTCAGAGTTCCGGCCAGAGAGATCATTTTAACAGATGTAAATTTTGTCTGCCAAACCCGGTAGAAGCTCCTCTTAATTGAAGAAGAAAACAACAAAATAAGCTTTTTCCTTCCCAGGTAGACTCCTCATATTTCTGAGGCAATAACAGTTGCAAATTAGATCACTAACATTCCTTTTCTTTGGCGAAGACCAGCTCAATTTCTTCGAAACATCGCATTTCTCCAGTTCGCGCGTACTCATATTTGAATTCCCGCCCACCGCGGCCGAGTTTTCCCACACTGCTTTTCTTCTTCCATGTCAAAAATATCTTTGTTTTTCGTCAACTTTTTTCAAAACTTTGCCGATTTTCTCTAAGATAATAATATTTTCGACTTCTTTTACCCTTTCGAAAAACCAACTTGTATTTCAGTAATGAGTACCTCAATCCCCGGGCCGTTCTTCTCGACTGCAACTCCAGTAGATCACGCTCCCGACAATGGCTCCTCCCTCAATGGATGTTTTGAGGTACTGTTTCCAGTAAATTTTGTTTTCCAATCTGAAATAATTGCAGAATCTTTCTGTAAACGATCTCCACGAGTTCTTCGAAGTGGAATCAACGGTAGAATGGATCAAAAAGCGAAACCACCACCGAATCGCTCTCCAATTCCCGGATTCCCTTCTGCCGTTCTCAGAGAAAGTGTCAAAGATGATTGAGGGAAAAGTGAATGAGGGAGAAACATCAGGTGTGGCGAGAAAAACGTTTGTTCTTGCCGATACGTCGTATCGAAGGTTAGTGAAGTTTATCTCTGTCAATCTTCTCATCGAGTTGTTACAGTTGTTGCGTCGATGAAGTTGCGGCGGCGCACGCAAGCTGCACAGCTTTGATTCACTATGGAGAAGCGTGCCACAGTGCTCCTACCGATAATATTGATGTCAAGTAAGTCTTCATAATAAAAAACAGATCTGATAACTAAATTTCAGATTCGTTCTTGGGAACATGCCCACATTTGTCGACAACTTCAAAACTCAACTTGAAGGAATGACTGATCAGCTGACATCGGAGCACGTCGTTCTTTTGATGGATTCGTGTTATGCTCATGAGCAAGAGAAAGTCGCGGACGTTATCAAGGAAGTCATTGGAACCAGTCGGAAGTTAGAATGTGCCTCGATGCCGAGTGAAGAATCGTTGAAAACTAGCCGTTCGAATGTAAGTTTCTGATATTGAATCAAAGCCTACACAACTGTTTTCAGGTCTACCTGGGTCGAGACGTCCCCGCTTGTCTCCGCAACAACCTGGCCACCGATTTGATCTTCTGCGGCTTCCAGAACACGCCGCTCCTTCCCATCTGGCTGCTCTCCTACCCAACATGCGTTACGGTAGCACATTACGATCCGAAGGAGAAGACGATGCAAAACGAGAGGTTAGTAGTTTTATTACAGTTCTTATTAACAAGAAAAATGGCTGATTGGTCAACAATAACTAGTGCGAAATTGAGATCTTCCTCTACGCAAGGAACTTCTCGTAGTAGTGGTTCCTGTAGAAGCGTGTCTTGCGTCTGTATGGCAGCTGTTCGGATGGAAGAGGATTCTCGTTTGAGAATGCTTGCTTCTCGGAAGATTGGTAGTTGTCGTGTACCATCGGCGCTGGCTTCTCCTCGGCAGAAGATCTCTGTTTTCGTGATTCTGACTCTTTGGGGGTTACTTGTTGCATCGGAGCAGTGTTCTCAGCTAAAAATCATTCTGTTCAGACTGAAATGACACTTGCAAGATTACCAGAAACTTGTCCTCCGTGCTCTCTCGAGTTTCGCAGTTCTTGACTCTTTCTGTGCTCTTCCCATTGTTGCTCTTGGAACTTGTTTGGCTTTTTGTGATGCTTTTCCTGAAAATCAGTACTGTAATTCATTCCCCGATATCTTCTTCATACTCTAGACTTCTCCTCTTCCGTTTCCGACTTTGAAATGTCCTCATACTCTGGCTGTGTCTTCTTCCTCTTGTCTCCTTCGAACTTCTCCGTCTGTTTCACCGCCGGCAAGGATTCCTCGACTGCTGGCTGGTGTTCCCGTCTCTCCTCTTGCGGCTTCGGCCTCCGAAATCCAGGTGGATGTACATTCTTCTTCAGCTCTTCCTCCACCGACACTTCTGATTCTGTTCCGTATCGTCTCGAATCCTCCCCTTGTCTCGGTCTGTCATTTTCGTATTCTTCTCGTCGAGGTGTTGGCTGTTCATATCCACGATCCGAATTCCTGTTAATCTCAACCTTCTTCAGAGGACGAGTTCTACTTGGAACCTCATTGTTCGATTCATAGATCGGTTGCTCTACTGGACGTCGTTCAGTGTATGGAGCTGTTTCCTTCCTCTGATCTCCACCATATCCAGAAGAATGACTTTCTTCTGGTCTCGATCTAGGTCTTTCATCAGCGTACCCTCTCGGTCTCTCATTCTCGTAACCTCTAGACTCCTGTGGCTTCTGTTCATACTCTTCTGGGTACCGTTCTTGATGACGTGGTGTCTGTCTTGGTGGTGGTGGTCTCCTCGAGCGAGATTCAGGAGTGTAGGTCTTCGGATGTTCCTTTGATCTATCCTCCTCTTCGTATCTGTTCCTCTTGTACGGAGTTTCTTCAGATGGTTCATAGTTTGGTCTTCTTTGACGTGAGTACTCTGAATCTTCATCGTAATGATCTGAACGGTGCACCGGCTGTTCTCCGTGTTCGGCAGAATGTTCCCGTGGTCTCTGTGGTCTCTGTGGGCGTCTATCATCATCAATGAACCCGACATCTGCGAAATCATACTTGGAAGATCTCTTTGGGCATGGACAGTATCCACCGTCAGTTCCTGGAGCTCCCGGTGCTGATGTTCCTTCAGGACCATCAACTCCCGGATTTCCATCTCTTCCTGGTGGTCCCTGGATTCCGGGACTTCCATCTTGACCATGTTCACCATCGATTCCTGGGTCTCCTGGTCTTCCAGCTGCTCCAGCCATTCCTGGCTTTCCTGGTGGTCCCGGCATAGATCTACACGACTGCCCGTTTCTTCCTGGCGTTCCAGGCTTTCCTGGTGCTCCAGGAATTCCGTTCATTCCTGGGTATCCAGGTGCTCCAGGAGCTCCCGGCTGTCCATCATTTCCATTTGTTCCTTGTTCTCCGTCAGTACCATCATCTCCCGGATATCCTGGTGCACCATCTGATCCTCTTTCTCCTGGTGGTCCGACAGGGCATTGTACACATCCGATCACTGGATCATACGATGCTGGATGGATACCAACATAACCTCCATTAAGTCCTCGTAGTCCTCGTGGTCCGTCTTGACCTGGGAATCCTGGAGGACCTGGTCTTCCACGTGGTCCCGGTGGACCCGATGGACAATTGTTTGGTTGAGCCGAGCATTGATCGCACGGATTGCTTCGCTGTCTGGTACTCGATGGGAAACGTGGTCTCTGTGGTCCGAATCCAGGCCGGGAACCTGCTTTTCCGGTTGGGATCTCATCTGATGGGTTGAATGGGGTTGTTGCTGGCGGAACTGGACCTCCTGGCTGACGTGGGTTAGTGCGATCCTGTGGTTGAGGTGGATTGCGAGTTTGGGTGGGAGGAACACGTTGTGATACAGGGACTTGTGGTTGTTGGGGAGTTGGTGGAAGGGTTGGAATCTGATCCTCTGGGTATCCAGGACCTTGGTTTGGTCTTCGCGTATTGTAAACCTTTGGCCAAGTTGGTGGGGTCTGACGATCAGAATCGTATCCTCCGGATGGCTGACGAGGTGGGGGAGTGACTGGAACACCGGTGTATGGAACCCGTGGATTTGGAGGAGTCTGAGTGTAGTTCGGGGGATTGTATGGCACTCGTGGATGTGGTTGATTGGGTGGATAGACTATTGTTTGTGGGTTGACAGGAGGATTGTATGGAGGTCTGTTCTTCGAGGAACTGTGTGGGACAGCAGTACTAGAGGACTGATATGGCTGATATGGAGGGTACGGTCTACGGGATGAAGCAGGCTCTCGACCGTAGTTATCATAGTTTCGACCACTTGGTGGCCGGTATGTTGATGTGGCCCCTGGTGGAGGAGCTCGGAAACCTGTAACTGCAGTTTATTAGGTCAGGTTGGAAGCGATTATTTTTCTTGTACCTTGAATTGTCCTTGGCACAGTTGGTGGCATCGGCTTCTTCGGTCTAGATGATGGTGGCCCGTTGTCGTTTTCAAAGTCGTAACCAGTTTCTTCTCCTCCAGAAGCAGTTGTTGTAGATGCTGTCGTCGTGGATGTAGTGGTAGTTGTTGTTGAAGTCGTCGAGCTGCTCTCCGACTCGTAAGGATTCGGCTCCTCATAGGACCTCTTCTCCCTATCCAACTCTTCAGCTTCTCTCATTTCTTCTGGAGTAGACTCGAATACCATCTCGTCCCAAACGTTATTGGCGATATCCTAAGTCACAATTCACTATCAAAACTCTAAACATGAAGTTCCTTACCTTGAACTCAATAAGTTCCTCTTGTGCTTCATTGTAAAAGTCAGAAATATCGTGAAGAATGTGGAATGTAGTGAGGACAGCACCGATGGCAAGTACTAAGCAGACGAAAGCCGCCGTGCCAGCCAGAGTGTACGATTTAACCATGTCTGGTTAGATTACACTCTAACACTACGGAAAGATCCGATATCTGAAGAAGTGAAGAATGATTGACTGGAAAAGGGAAGCAAGAACTGGCGATACGCTTATAAACGGAACGGTGGCTACATCATAACATTTACGACGCAGAAACCCATTTTACTGTCTGCCCGGTTAATCGACAAGATCATTCGAGAAGCCCTATTGGATGCTTGAATCATTGAACAAGCCCGCCAGGAAGATTATGACGGACCGGATTTCTCAATGATGACACGTGGCAGAATGCCCCTTTGGGACTGAAAAAGGTGTTGGAAAATAACGAAAGAGGGATAAGGATCGGTGGATCCGGAGAAGAGGCAAGCGGCGTACGACGGGACGACGTTGCGGCCGAAATGACAATCAGATCCCCATTCGATGCGGTTTCTTCCTTTCCGACCACACCGGGACCGCTTTTTCTTCGGTTTTCTTGACCTGCATCGCGCCGTTCTCGATCCGCTGAGTTTTTATGAACGCGTCTGGGTGATAGTGATAATTCAGATATGCGGTTTGATTATCTCCTCTTCTCCTTCGCTGTCTTCTTCAATGTCCGTGGCGCCAACAAAAAAAGCGTGCGCCGCTTTCGATTTACAAATCGAAAGTGATGAGAGGAAAACGGATAGGATGGACTAACCGCCAGCTCTTGTCGAGGAATCATAGGACAGATAAAATGGTTTTATTGAAAGGATATCGGAATCTAAACGACTTTTTACTGGAAATCGTGGTTGTCTTATGCTTGGACATGGCGTCTGGCGGCCACACGCTTCTTGGCGACACGTTGGCGGGCGACAACCCGCTTCTTGGCGACGGCGCGGTGACGGTTGACGGCGACGTTGCGGTGACGGAAGACAGCAGAGCTGCGAGCTGGGCATGGGCAGTAAGCAGCATCTCCTCCTGGAGCTCCGTCGTTTCCTGGGGCTCCTGGCTGTCCGTCGCTTCCTGGCTGGCCTGGTTGTCCGTCTGGTCCTGGTGGTCCTGGTGGCCCGGCTGGTCCTGGGGTGCTTCCGCTTCCTGGCTGTCCTGGAGCCCCTGGGGCTCCCTGTGGTCCTGGGGCTCCAGCTGGTCCTGGAAGTCCACGTCCGCGTTGTCCTCCTCTTCCGGCTTGCCCTGGGTTCCCTGGAGCTCCGGCACGTCCTGGTGCTCCGGCATCTCCAGCTGGTCCTGGTGGTCCTGGTGGTCCCTGGCCTCCTCCCTGAGCTGGGGCTCCTGGCTGTCCGTTTGGTCCCTTCTGTCCTGGGGCTCCTGGAGCTCCGGCTGGTCCTGGGGCTCCAGCTGGGCATTTGATGCACTCCTGCTTCTGGTGATGAACTGGTCCAGCGACTCCTGGCTGTCCTGGCTTTCCGGCTTGCCCTGGCTGTCCGTCAAGTCCCTTGTCTCCAGAAGCTCCTGGTGGTCCTGGTGGCCCAGCTGGGCAGTTCGAGGCTTGTGGTCCGCAGTTGCATTGGGATTGCTTCTTCTGACGACGTCCGAACACGCTACGGGCAACACGGGCAGAGTCATCATGGTTCACCATCGAGTTCCATGCGTCATTAGCGAAGCCCTGTTAAAAGGTCTGTTACTGAAGTCGTTGGGATCGGAACTTACTCTGAACTCTCCAAGCTCACGGTGGGCCTCATCAACGAAGGAGTTGATGTCGGTGTAGATGTGGAAAACGGAGATGAGAGCTCCGAAGACCACAATACCGGAAAGGCCGGCCATGACCGAAAGGAAGGTTGTTGACGACATCCTCGCAAGTGACTGCTGTGATTTGACAGCTGCCAACTTCTCTTTTATAGCAGTAATTGACGAGAAACGGTTTCGTTTTTTCTGATTACAGTGTACACTTTTGAAGAAGAGAGAGTGTGGGATCCTGAGTAGGTTGTAACCGTTTTGTGATACCGCTGCCACAATATTGTGGCAACCATGGAGACGCAGTCATTTTTTGGACAACCGAAGGAAGTAAGTTTTCCTATTAGCCACAGTTGGGTGTTGTGTCCGTTTTTCGATCAGTTGGCGTCTCATTTGCAGAGACCAGCGTTCGAGATGATCGTATCTCAATTTGAAACAGACAAAAACAGTTCGCTGACCTGTAAAAACCCTAAAGAAAAGTTCAGTCTGGCAGAAAGATCTGATGGATAAAATCTGCAAAAGGATTGTATGGACTTGTAGCTCAATAAACACATGAGGGACCTTCTACACGGGAACTGTCGAGTATAAAACTGTATATCATAGATCATCCGTACTCGTAAAAGTTGTTCAAAGTTTAGTTGGTATTCCGGAACCTTTTAGCAAACCCCTCTGGAGCCTTACTTCCTCTTCGATCTTCGCAGCCATAGTAACATGTTTTCTAGTTTGATCCCCCTCCAGATTGACCCTCGTGAGTCAGATTTGCTCGGCTGCCCATTCACAATAGTCGTGCCTGCCTCCTCCTGCAATTCACTTCACTCCTCGCGCCGTCTGTTGTTCATTTCGACCAAACCCAGTCCAAATTGTAACATTTCTTTGTTCGTGTTTTCCAATTGACTCTCAAGTTAGCTGGAGAAGAGAATGTGACCTTGGCACTTGTTTTTCTTCATTCTCTCCAACTTCTTCTCTCTTTTTCGCAGAATTTCATCTTCTCCACAGTGTACGTGTGTTTTCTTGGTGAAAAACTGAATAAGAGAGGAGACTCGAAAGAAAAGTTACGAGGATCGGAATTGCAGGGTTTTTTCTTCGTTTTACACTGTCTTTTTATTGCTGGGAACACAGAGTTAAAAGAAAATGAGCAGCTTTATTGAGTTCAACGACATGGAAAAGCCTATAAAGTTGTCTCGATGTTATTCTAAGCCTGGCGAGCGACGACACGCTTCTTCTTGATGACTCTCTTCTTGACGACACGACGACGGACGACGTTGCGGTGACGAGCAGCAACGGCACGGTGACGGTATCCTTGCTCAGCAGGTGCGGTCTCGACAGCAGAAGAAGCTCCGCTGCGGGATGGGCATGGGCAGTAAGCGGCGTCAGATCCTGGAGCTCCGTCGTTTCCTGGAGATCCGGCTTGTCCGTCGTTTCCTGGCTGCCCTGGTTGCCCGTCTGGTCCTGGCTGCCCAGCTGGTCCTTGTTGACCCTGTCCTCCAGATTGTCCTGGGTTTCCAGCGGCTCCTGGTGGTCCCTGTGGTCCTGGGGCTCCAGCTGGTCCTGGAAGCCCACGTCCGCGTTGTCCTCCTCTTCCGGCTTGTCCTGGGTTTCCTGGGGCTCCAGCCTGTCCTGGTGCTCCAGCATCTCCAGCTGGCCCTGGTGGCCCTGGTGGTCCCTGGCTTCCTCCCTGTCCTGGGTGTCCTGCCTGACCGTCTGGTCCCTTCTGTCCTGGTGCTCCTGGAGCTCCAGCTGGTCCTGGGGCTCCAGCTGGGCACTTGATGCATTCCTGTTGCTCGTGGCTCTTTGGTCCAGCAACTCCTGGCTGCCCTGGGTTTCCAGCCTGTCCTGGCTGCCCGTCAAGTCCTCTATCTCCAGCTGCTCCTGGTGGTCCTGGTGGCCCAGCTGGGCAGTTCGAGGCTTGTGGTCCGCAGTTGCATTGGGATTGCTTCTTCTGGCGACGTCCGAACACGCTACGGGCAACACGGGCAGAGTCATCATGGTTCACCATCGAGTTCCATGCATCGTTAGCGAATCCCTAAACCACAGTTGCATTTCCTATCTTCTATAAGCCAACCTTACCTTGAAGTCTCCGAGCTCTCTGTGAGCATTGTCGACGAACGAGTTGATGTCGTTGTAGATGTGAGCAACGGAGAAAAGAGCTCCGAAGACGACAAGTCCCGAAAGTCCAGCGACGACGCCAAGGCAGGTTGTTCCGGTCATCGTTAGACGAAGCCAAGATGCCTTCTCGCTGCCTTGGCCCGTCTTTTATACCGCTCTCGAAGCGGCCAAGAACTTATCGTTGCAGCTGCGCAGAATTTTCAGTTGTAATACCAGATGATCAAAGACGGCGGCTGTTCATCAAGCGCCGCGGTGCAAATACAGTTACAAGTTGTAAGACGCAGACAGTTCCGTAGTAAATTCTGATGATGTAATGTTCCTAACGGTATTGTTTGAAGTTCGCAATCACCTGCGAAAATTCGTTTCAGTGGTCTTCTTTTTTTGACCTTGATACACACTCTAATAAGGAAGCCCACTTTTTCATTGAAAACAGAAAAACAAAAATCATTGAATGGCGACCTTGGAGATGCTTCTAGCCGGGCAAGGACAGTAAGCACCATCAGTTCCCGGTTGTCCTTCGGTTCCCTGCTCTCCTTGAGGTCCTGGCTCTCCCGGTGTTCCATCTTTTCCTGGTTCTCCATCATCTCCTGGCTGACCATCAGCTCCATCGTCTCCATCGGATCCATCATCTCCACGTCTTCCGTCAGTTCCAGGTGGTCCCGGTGGTCCTTTTGGTCCTGGTTCTCCAATGGCTTTCCTTCCTGGCTGTCCTGGTCTTCCAGGAGTACCTGGGGGTCCCTGTGGTCCCTTGTTTCCTGGAGCTCCAGTTTTTCCTGGTGTACCATCAGTTCCGTCATTTCCTGGAGTTCCTGGCTCTCCGTCCTCTCCGGCTTCCCCGGCTTCTCCTTCCTCTCCAGTTTGCCCTGGTGGTCCACGTGGTCCTGCGGGGCACTTGATGCATGTTCCGTCGGCTGGCTGTTCTAACCCAACACCTCCAGCTTCTCCGGGTACTCCTGGAATTCCATCAACACCATCCACTCCGTCATTTCCTTTTTCTCCTTGGGGTCCAGCGGGTCCAGCTGGGCAGTCTGATGGTTCTTGAGAACAGTTACATTTGTCTCCTGATCTCTTGTGTCTTCCGAAGAGGATGCTTGGTGAAGGGACTGCTGATGATTGTTTGAACAGCATCTTATCCCATGCTTGATCAGTGATCACCTAGAAGAAGATTGACAGTAGAGGTCACTACGGTCACACGTTTACCTTGAAGTCGTGCATGTTTCTCGTCGAAAGGTCTTGAAGACTGTTGAGGTCATCTGTAATATTCCAGCAGACGAAAAGAGTAGTAAACAGAACAGTAGCACTGACTGCTGATCCGAAATAAGTAATGAAACGAGATTCCATTGTTGCGAATCCGATGAAATGCCAGAGTTCTCCATCGTTTTATAGCTACGACAATCTTCGAAATCCCATCTCATTGTGCCCTTTTTTCAGCACTCGATCGACTCGTCTTCTGCGCAAACGACTTTTTCTGGTGGAAAAGCTGAAGGATGCGGACACAGTCGGACTGGTCGTCGGCAGCGTCGGAGTCGATAAGCATCGCGAGGCGGTGAAGCGCATGCGCGAGCTGTGCAAGCAAGCCGGCAAGAAGATCTATGTGATCTCCGTTGGAAAGGTGTGTCTAGATAGATCGAGCCAAATTGCTTCAATCTCAATCCTTTTTCAGATCAATGTTCCTAAACTGTCCAACTTCTCCACTGATATCGATGTCTTCGTGCTTCTCTCATGTCCGTTCGGTGTCCTACTCGATTCTTCAGACTACTTCCGCCCAGTGCTCTCGTTCTTTGAGGCTGAAGTGAGTTCCATCCTCTTCCCTTCACTTGTAAAATTTTCACTTTCAGATTGCCCTGAACCCTGCAAAAACGTGGGCGGCAGATTTTGGATGGTCGGCCGAGTTCGCCGCGTTCCTTGAAGGTTCGTTGCACCTTCCTTTCCTTTTCCTTCCAATCCACTAAACTTTTCAGACAAAATCGAAACGGAAGTGCCCGAAGACGAGGCCGGAGATTTTAGTTTGATCTCTGGTAAGGTGCGTGTGCAAACGAAGGAAGAGGACAAGACTGGCGACGGACCGAACAGTGTCATCATCTACAACCCGGGATACTGCAACGATAGAACCTGGAAGGGACTCGACGACGGAGTGACCAAGTCGGAGGACGGCACTGCACTTGTCGAAGGACGCAGTGGCATTGCACAGGGATATTCTGGAAAGTAGATTTGTATCTGTGTTGTTTTTCGTTACTTTGTTAACTTGAGATGTTTTCGTTTTTTGTTAATGTTTATGATTGATAAAAAGAGTTATGGAAATATGTGTGGGTTACCGGAAAGAAGACACCAAAACAGGGAAGGAAGGAAGAAGAGAATAAAAAACAACGGAAAGTGTACAAACAGAAAGAAAGAAATGGGGAAATTGAGACTAACAAAGATCAAAGCAAGAGTTCGGGAGAGTTGCTCCCAGCATACTTCAAGTAGTAAATCCAGTAGAAGACATTGAAAATGATAAAAGCAAGTGGGAACAGAGCACGGCTGTATCTATCGATTCCCTGCGCGTACTTTCGGTTCTCCTCCACTCTGTTGATTCTGAAAATCGGTGATTTAGTCCCCTGAGACTCGAAGCAATTACTCATTCCGAACCTTTCTTCAATGGTTTTCCGTTTCGAAGTGGGCAGCAGAGAACGGCGGACGAAAAGAGGCGCCTGGTTCATCTCGCGAACTTCTTTCTTCTCAAAGTTGCGCTGAAGTGTCGCATTGTCTTCGTTCGGCTGCAGAGACAACTCGTAGCTGATCTCGCAGTTGCCGTTGGAGAACTGGAATATTCAGAAACGGGTTACTCATTGAACCCCAGACTTTGTCCTCACCTTGTCCTTCTTTTCTTTATACTGCGTGACGAGGTCGTGCACTTGTTCGGAGAGTCCTCGTGGCTTCGGCTTCGTGCGAACTTTACGACGGATACAGTAGTTGACAACTGTGAATTCGATCATTGCGGAGAAGACAAAGGCCATACAAGTACCCATCCACACATCAATCGCTTTTACGTCGGATGCCTGAGAATTACGGCATGGATTTTGAAGATTAATTAATTTCCTATTTTTCTCACCTGCGGCAATGCCATTCTAGCTGCACTCGATTGTGTTGCAAGTGTAAGAAGAGTGGTAATCGAGAGAGAAACCCTTCCCGGGACTGCCTCGACATCAAGCCAGAAACTAAACCAACTGATGATGACTATCAGTGAAGTGGGAATGTAAGACTGGATGATGTGATGAGTGATCTCCCGGTCCACGTGGAACTCTGCAACTGCTGAAGACCACACGCCCGTGGCATATTTGTCGCTTTTTGTGTAGAACTTTATGTGTTTCAGGTGCATGTCGGGCATTCGGATTCCACGATTCACTTCTACAGGATTCTTCCCGTTCCATCGGATTATCAGTTGCTCTTCATCGTAGGCATCTGAAGACAAAATGATTGTGGGAGCTGTGCATTTTTCGACTTACAACTTAGAATCCGAAGTCCACAATTCTGGGAGTCTAGCGGGTACCTAGCCAGGTCTTGCATGCACAAAACTGTCAATGAGATTCTGCAATTGAACATCACCTATCAGGGTTATCAGTCCGTCTGATACCTGCAGTCGTACCATACAGTTCCATTAGGATAAATCCAAACCAAAAAGTTTGGCTGAGTGACATCATGGAAGTTTGCAGTTCTGGCATTTGCAAAGTAGAGATCTGGATGCCATAGCAACCCGAACAGCTTCGGATCCTTGACCAGTATCCGTTTTGTGTTGTTGTGTTGCAGTCGATGATCGATCCACTTTTCTTGAAAGTAAATGTCCACTTGGAAGTCCTGAACAATTCATTCTCTCATTTTTTATTCAAAGTAGGGATTGAAGATTATCTGGGAGGCCGTGGACTAGCGAGAAATATCGGATTTCATTCATATCCGCTATCCGCGAGTTCAGTTCAGTTCAAGTCCCCGCGAACCCGGAAATTGTTTTGGTTCCCTTTCCTGGCACAATGTTTCATTTACAAATTTCGATTCCCTCGTGTTTTCAGTTTCCAGTAACTCGCCTGCCCAAAAAAGTAATCCATCACAACGGACATCGCAATTTTTACACTAATAACTAATTGTTTGAATTGGTCGTGTCCACCGGTATATTCTTGCGTGTGTGTGTCACGAGCAAGTACCCCTCGTGAATAAATGATTCTAGTCTTCTTCTGAAGGCAAAAAACCTAATCGTGGACCCGACGGCCTTCTTCGGCTTTGGCCCCCAGTTTTTTGGAGTTTGAGCAGCAGAAGAGGTTCAGTGGAACAAGGTCGGGAGATGTGTCGGAGGCACTCTCGAAGAGTCGCTGAGAGCTTTTTGTTTTCATTTTCTCACAGGATCTGATAGACAGAAGCACCGGGTATAAACAAGGCCCAGGGGTGAAAGAGAAATAGAACAACATGTGTTTTTAATTCGGTTAGTAAGTAGCTAGTTGGCCATTGTGTCGCACTCGCTGTGTCCCTCTCGGAATTTGTGAGTTGACCTCAAACCGCGATTATCAGTGGAGCGCAAAGAACTGCTTGTCGAGCAGAGAATAAAGAATTGTGTGGTTCGATGTATCCCTTCAGTCAACACATGCTTCTTTCTAAAAGAATCAGTGTCCGGACCTTCTCGAAGAAAGTGTCAATTTGTGAGAAAAGAGTTGGGCCCAACCAAACTTGGCCGGCTTCCGTCGTCGCCGCGCGATTTTTTGTTCTGGCCAGACACTCTGGTTTTCTCTCTCGAAATAACTCCTCAAGTCATATTCGAAACAGCCCCCTCTCTTCGACACACTGCCACTCCCAGTAAAACGACATTGTTCAAAATCTTTGGGGAATAAGTGGAAGAGGAACCACACAGATAGTCTTTGCAGAGGGGGAGGAGATACCACTTCTTCATACTAATCACACACGGCCACCCGGGCTGTCAAATTGAATCCAAGGAGGAAGAGGAAAACGAGGCAGTCTTCTTGTGAATTCGAAGCACGCGCCGCTGTGCCTGGACATGCCTAATTGTCTGCCCAATTTTCACCACGTTTTCAATCAGGTTTGACTTGCTCAGACTTGCTCCCGACGACTACACAAAGTAGTGGCAACATTGGACTCACCATTGACTGTGCATGAAACGAGGACATTCCTTCGATGTACATCTGAATGTCCACGTGGGTGGGCTGATCTGCAAAGGAAACAGGTTGTTGTCTCGACACGTCACCCCGTTTGAATTGGATAATTAGTGAGCCGTGGCCTAGACCTCCTACTTCCTTTGGTGTTATGTTCTTTTTGTTCTTCCTTTCCCTTCACTTCCTTCCCGAGACAACACCAAGTAACGAACCGAACCCATCCAAGCACACACTCTCTGCGCTCCAAACTCGTTTTTTCTTGTTATGCTTCTGCGTTTTTTCGAAAGAAGCGTTTCTTCTCAGATGAAAAAATGTGAGGATCCACTCCCGCGGACAGTTTCATTTTCGAGAAGAGGGCAGCTGTGGCGGCTCGATTTGATGGATATGCGCGGTCTGACTGATGGGATGAGAAACGCCGCGAGGCGGGGGAATTCGGACTGGAAGAAAGACGAAGTGGAAACAGAACAATGCGTGCACTTTGACTTTCAGCTGCATCTTCTTCATACTGGATGTTGATGTGGTCCCGTCGCCAAAAAAACGAAGAAGGCGGCACGGAAAGGGGAATAAAACTTTTTACGAGATAATAAAATTTAGTTATGAACAAGAGAAGGCACGCGTTGTCTTCTTAGAAGACTCTTAATTAAATGAGACGGCTTGGAACAGAAAGGCAAAAGGCAAAAGGCTGCGAGTCGAGAGGAAGGTTGATTCATACGACCGAAGCATATGTATCTTATGGATGAGTATCTTTTGTCTGTTGAACCGAAAGGAAGTGAGGAGTACTAGAAGTTGTCTATTCTCACCTTCATCTAGAAGTGGATAAGCGTTTCTATTGTAGTTCCCGAGACGCTTGAGTATCTTGGTAACATCGTCGATCCGAAAGTCTTCTTCAATCTGCGTGGCATTCTCATCAACAGCCCAGAAGTCTGCTTGACTTTTAGATAACCGGAATAAAAGGAATAGAAGACCGCTTTGTATTATTGGGATTTTCAGAAATAACGATGACATTTGTCTGAGAATCATGTGGGAGAGCGGGCAGAAGAAGAGCCTGACTAAGCGAAGAGCCGTGGGCACAAAATAAAAAGGGGCGGGGCTTATGGGAGTGAGGGGACGAAGAAGACGACGAAGGAGCCGACGAGTGTTCTGTGTCGCGTGGAAATCATCATCTAGGGGCGATGGAAATGGATGTTTGAAAGTTCTGAAGAAGAAGAAGAAGATACTTTTGAATGGAACACACACCGGGGGACAAGGTGCAAAGTCCGCTCGCGGAACGACCGCGCGTCGTCTCTGCGTCTCCCCGTTTATCGCCCATTCTCCGATAACAAACCACTGGTTGTAGTGTCTCTATTCGCACGTCTTTGTCTGCCAGTACGACAAGAATGCTCTCTGCCCTTGTAATTAGGTAGGATTCACTTTTTCCTCGCTTCTTCAGTTTCAGTTTTTATTCTCAGGAATCTACGTCATGCTAGCAAACTTGCTTCAGTGTCCGGTCCGAACTCGGATCGAGTTGTCAATGTGAAATGGAGTGATGGTAAGATATTTTTGAAGGAAATATGTATCTGGAACTGTATTGTATAGAGTGACCAAAGATCGATACAAAAGATGTGCTGCGATACATATTTATTTCGAATATTTCAATTTCAATTCAATTCCAATTTCAATTCAATTCTGAAAACAAATTGCTCGTTTTTTCCCATAGATCCGTTGTTTTATTCATCAGTTTTTGGGAGAAGCAAGCACCGCCGTAGTTGGTGCCGCACATCTCTCGTTTTTTTTTTCAGAGGGAATGAAATCTGGAATGAAGTGTCTTAGGAAACAAGGAAGTGTCTTTTTTCAGGCAAAACAGGCGAGTTCCCCCTTATATGGCTCCGGGACACTTCCCCAGATGCGAACACATACACCATCAGCCCCGCGATGACGGCCCGCAATTTGACCATGTTGGAGTTTGATGTGGAGCAGAAATCGAAGAAGATCTGGATTGATGAAGGAACCGATTCGTTGAAGGTCGAGTGGGAGTCCGGGCTTCTGAGCACGTTCCCCTCGAAATGGCTGCAGATCCGGAACCCATCAGATCAAGAAGCACGAAGACGGAGGAGGAAGGTGTACTTGTTTCCGGAAGAGACCTGGGGAAAAGAGGAAATTGAGGGAAGGCTGAAAAGATTCAGCCACGAGGAGTTCCTGAAGAACGACAAAGTGATGCACGACTTCCTGGAGGCCGTTTGCCTCGACGGAATCGCAGTTCTAAAAGGGGCGCCGAACGGGGAACGGGGAGCTGTGGAGGCGATTGGGGAAAGAATCGGGATGATCAAAAGAACACATTTTGGGTGAGAGAGAGGTCTTGTTCCTTCCTGGTTGAGCGTCTTCTTTCAGAAATGTCTTTGAAGTCAGCACAAAGGCAGATGCATCAAACATGGCCTACGCCTCAAATGGAGGACTTCCATTCCACACTGACTTTCCTTCATTGTCTCATCCACCACAGGTATCAAGAGAGACATTGGAATTATAGTTATAACACCTTCTAATTGTCTTTCAGCTACAAATGCTTCACATGCTACAAAGCGCCGAAGAAGGTGGCAATAGTCTGTTTGTTGACGGGTTCCATGTTGCGGAACAGGTGAGGGAACAACAGAGTGTAATGAAGTGTCTATTGTTACTTTGCAGTTGCAAAAAGAAAACCCAGAGGTTTTTCGCATTCTAACGACTCATTCAATGGAGTACATAGAGGAGGGTTATGACGTACATGAGATCAATGGGAAAACAGTGAGATTTGACTATGACATGTGCGCCAGACACAAAGTTATCCGACTGAATGACGAGGGGAAAGTCAACAAAATACAGTTTGGAAATGCAATGCGCAGTTGGTTTTATGATTGTGAACCCAGCAAGGTTCAGGAGGTCTACAGGTCAGTTCAGAAAGTAGAAACATGTTGACATTGTTATCTTTAGAGCCATGAAAGTGTTCACCAACTACTGCTACCAACCACGAAACGTGCTCAAGTTCCGTCTCGAAGACGGCGACACTGTTCTCTGGGCTAACCAACGTCTTCTACACACCAGAGATGCATTCCGGAACGCTCCAGGCAAATCTCGCACACTCACGGGCTGCTACTTCGACTGGGATATTGTGAAATCTCGGGTGCGCCATCTCCGCGACAAACTCTCCCTGGAGCAGAATCAACCTTCTGCTTGAAATATTATACATTTCGATGATTCATTTATTATGTTCCGATTATGTGTTGTGTCCAATAAGAATTGTTGTGAATAAGGGAATAAGGGAATACAAATGAGATTAAAGATGAGGGATTAGAGTTAGAAAAAGATAAAATGTGACTGACTGAATACTACATAATATTACTGTAGATATCACAGAATTATTACAAAAGAGAGACGAAACAAAACAGTGAAGAGGGAAATGGAATTAAAGCGATCGGGAGGGACGGGGAGGAAGTCGATGGGAACGGGAGAGAAGGGGAGAGGGGCTCTATACATCCGGAGGATATGTTTCTTCTTGGGAAGAGTGCACATAATTTTTTGAAAAAATTACGAAAAAGATGGTGTCTGGGGGATACACTGGATGGTGGTGTGGTGTGGTGCGGGGATGGGAAGAAGACGGGGGGAATGGAGCAATGAAACCGGATCTGAGGGGAGATGGACGGGATGTTCAGGGACTAGATGCCGGATTTGGAGAAGGAGACACGGAGGTGCGCGTTCTCGGCCAACTTGTGATTGTGCATGCGGATGAGAGCGTCGATGGCAGTTTCGATGTCGTCGAGTTGGCACAGAGCCATTTTGTGGTCTTTACTGGAAGGACTAGAAAGGGTTAGACTGATTTAGAGAGTGGATATCTTACGGGAAGAACTTGAATGCCTTGACCGAGTAGCCAGCTTCAATGAACATCTCTTTCAGCTTGTCTTCTCCGATACTTGCTGGGATGTTGGAGAGATGAAGAGTGGCACATGGCGGGTAGATGTTCAAGTAGTTCTTGGATCCCGGTTTCTTGAAACGGTGCAGAGTGGAGTGGGAGTAGTCACGAGTGAGTCCGGCGTCCGGCTGTCCCTCCTTGGGCATCTGGACATTTGTGTGCTTCGATGGAGCAACACGGATCAACCGATCATGCCATTTCACCTTGTCAAGGTGTGTGATTGCTGCAAACGTATATCATACACTTTCGACTGATTTTGAATCTTGCTTACCAAGCTGAGCCTGTGCTGGCTCCGAGTACTGGATGAGCGCATTGTCCTTTTTGTTGTACAGTATCTTGACACGCATCACATCTCCGTAGACCCCTGCAAACATTTCTTCATTCTTTTTGTCTTGTTTCATGCGTCCCTCTCATTTATGGGTCTGTGCGTTTGCGGTGGTTGTGGATTTTCAGTCAACTACTTTTGAAAGTTTTGATCGAAATGGAAGAAAAGGTAAAGCGACGTGTAATAGCAACCAAAATCGGAGACAGAAATCATCGATAGGCCGGATAGCGGGAAGTAGAGAGAAAAGAAACATACCAAAAAGGGTGAAGAGGGCATCCGTGGAGACTTTCTGAAATAAAATAGGATAGATTAGAAAAGAGAGGAATAGTAGTAAACAGGTGATTCAGTGTGCTAGTAGTAGTGGTGGTAGTAGTAGTGACTGGGCGATAGAGAGAGGGGAGAGGGGGATAGGACGCATGAACCAAAGAGCAGACTGTTAGGAGAGAGAGCGACTAGAAATCATCTCGAAGCATGCCGGAAGGGGATGCGAGAGGAAGAGAGGAGGCGTGGCGTGTTTGACCCGGAGACTAGATTACTGTGGTAATATTATTCCCGGAAAGTACCATCTCGTGAAGGTTGGACACCAGGATGACTGGAGTGATGTTCATCATCGGATGCAAACGCATCGTAGAGATAGACGGAGCCAGATTGGGAGAAGTCAAGCCGAGAGCTGGGAGGTATGGAGCAAGAGCAGCTGCATTGGTATCTGAAACAAGACTTTCGGGTGTTTGATGCTCCAAATGACGAGGAAAGATTCTGAAGAGGAAGAAGAGTAAACTGACCAGTTGCAGCTGCAGCAGCAGTCGAGGCGAGATGTGTGGTCAGGAAGGTTGTTGCAGGGTTGGCACCGAAAGCAAAGTTGTATGGATTCGCAGGAATCAGGTTCTGGAGTCCCGGAATAGCTGCAAAAGAACTCGTCAGTTGTACCATCTAACATTGGTGACTCACTTCCGATGGCAAGCGATTGCTCGATAGTCATCTCACCAGCTGGCAAGTTCGGGTTGGTGTAGTCACGCGACTTGTCGTTGTTGTACTTCACATTCAAAGTGCTCAACTTGCTGTAATCGATGCGGAGAGTGCAGCATCCATTGTAGACGTTTTGGTTCTCGAGACCCAGTTTTGCCTGTTGTGCAGAATTCGCCTCACTCATCTGGACAAGTGCTTGGAACGTGTCTGAAACGAGAAGGTTTACCGGTGCCGAATGACTCAGGCTTACTATTTTTGTTGAAAGTGATTATACGGAGCACTTTTCCAAAACGAGTAAATAACTGGTGAAGAACTTCCAGGCTCACTGGGAACATCATATTCTCGATGATGGTGCGGAGAACGCTGTTCGGTTGTTGCTGAGTGCCGACTTCGAAGTTTGACACGGATCCATTGGTGACACTCTGGAATGCACAGATGAAAGTTAATCAGAACCCTCGATAATCTGTATTTTGAGTTTTGCGCTATCTATAATTGCTTTTCCGAGCGAAGATTAGCTAGCAGTTCACCTGTTTCTCAGTGTGTGCTGAATTACACTAAACTACATAGTGAGTCAAGTCATGGACCGATGATTCATGGTTGGGGAAACTTGCTTTTGCAGCGGTTCTGGCAGATGCCACGTCATTGTTGGCGCGGAAGACAGCGGTTGCGTCGTGTTGATGGTACGGGTGATCAGATGTGAGAACTTGTGAAGCCGCCATTCTTCGTTGCTTCGTTGGCGGAGGTTGTGGCGGCAGTGGCGTGGCTAGAAGCACGTGATGAGACGCACCCGTCGCCAACTGCGGCTCGCAAAACGCCAGTCGCTTCGTCGTACTGTAGTTGTCATTGTGCGAAGGAACGTCACGTCGTTTTCGGGAAGAGGGAAACGAGGAAGCCATGCAGGGGGAGAAGTGAGGTCCACCGGATACAATCGATAAGCGATTGAGAAATGATGGTCGGGAGAGGAGGCGAAGAAGGGGGAGGAGCGGGGGCGCGGAGAGGGGAACGATGATAAAATATATAAATTGCCCCGCGAGACGCAAGAGCTTTCACAGTTGTGTGGTGTAACACGTGTTTGCACTGTATCGCGTCGAAATGGATGGGATAGAGGCAACGGATGATGGCGACGACACGACAACAGGTGGATTACCAGATGCAAAGGGCGGGAAAGGCAGCGAATCGGTGGGAGCGAGCGAGAGTTTCTTCGCAGAAAGAAACTAATTGGATTACTATATCTAATTGCTGGTACAATAGGATTTAGAAGTACTTGGTTTTCCCTTGAATCGTCTAGCTTTCCCAATTCTCAACAAATTGTTCTTACTGACTTGAAGTTTCCAATAAATCATCTTTGCTCCTCCAATTGTCTCTATCTATTCAGCTTTTCTAGAATAATAGAATCCTCTAGACGAGACGAGAGTAATTTCCTTTGCTACGAGTTGGAAACCTAGAGCCTCAGTGCCATGGTAACACAATTTCGTATAGCGACCGGACGACCGATAATGATAACCTAGAGCGCAGGGCTTGTCTCCTTTCTGGAGGGCAGGTGGGGGGAGAAGCAAGAGGTTTGCGTGTGGAGGAGAAAGAGTCGGGGGACTGGGACTAGGGACTGCAACGGGCGTCGTCGCCGGTGTTGTGTTGACATTTCGTCTTCTCGGTTAATTTCGCTTTTATCCGAAAGAAGAAGAAGAAGAAGAAGACGGACGGGGTCAGGGTGTGAAAGGGGCGGGTGATGCTCACGAGAGCAGCTCATATAGCGGCTCGTAGCCTCGGGGCTCAATTTATATTAATTAGCAATTGGAGGACGCGGGGCGAGAAATATTGAGAAGAGGCCGGGGAGCAGAAGAAGCTCCTTTTTCCTGCCCGCCTACGGTAAAAATATGATACTATTATTTTGATGATCAAGAGAATTGAGACGAGTAGCGGAGGGATGAAGCAAGTGAGCGCACGGATGCGTGGAAAGCGGATGAAACCGTTACTGGGTCGGTTGCCCTTACTTTCCGTTAATCCGGCCAATGTCCTCTTCCTCCCGTCCGCCACGGACACTTTTTTGTTTTATTGTTGTGTAGACTGTAATTTATCCGGACAACGATCATTGTAGGTTTCGAGAGCGGAACACGGCAAAAAAGACCGACTTTTGCCGTCGTGTGACCCAGAAATTTATCACTGTGAATGGGAATGTAACTGTCCTTTCGACCCGATCTCTTTGCGGCAAAAACTCAGAAAGTGTGTTAATTGGAGAGACTGAGACTGTCTGAATGCACGAAAGCGTGAAATTAGTGGGGAAGTGGAGGAATGGAAGGGAGAAGGCGGAGGGAGGGCCAGAATAGGTGAAGAACAGCTGAAATTGTTCAGCAGCTGCCACAGAGCTCTCGCTTTCTTATCGTGCTTGGTTCGGTACCCAATTCCACAAATAGCTGGATGCTCGAGGGAACTGACCGACTGACATATAAAATTGTAAATGTGCGAATTGAAATGCCAGGCACGAGATGGAGAAATTGAGTAATTGAGTCGTAGAATTATGGATAGGAATGGAAAGAGAAAAGGAGGATAGAGGATAGAGGAACGAGCACTTATTCAAATTTAGAAACGAGTTGTTTTTGGGGGCGCAGAGAAGGGCCAGTTTGGTTTTGACTAATGAAGTGGAAGACCAAGACGACGATTTGACGGGCGGGAGTAGAAGCAGAAGATTCGGAAAATGGAGCGGATGAGGCAAGACACATGTTTCGGATTTCCGCACCGATTTGGGATAAGGATGAGTATCAGAACGGAAATGGCTCACGGATGTTAATCTAATGGCTGAAGGACTTGAGGAAAAGTCAGAGAGAACTTTCAGATTATCTGATCAACATGAAGTGGAGTAGTCCGTCTAGGCGGAGCCGTCACGGTCGGCGCTTCGGCTTTCATGAAAAGTGCATCGGAATCATATTGAATGAATCCGTCATGAAGTATGGATCTCGACTCATCTTCATTCTAATATACACAGCATGTATGTACATACATACATATAAAAGAAAGCGAATAATTAACGAAGCGCGAGCTGCTCTCTTCGAAGATGAAGCTTATTTGTGAGAAGGAAGGAAGAAGAGAAGACGACTTCTTTTTCAGGACGCATGGAGGCATCATAGACGAGATGCGACACGGATGATACGGCCCGCCGGACACAGACAGATTGTTTACTTTGGCACGCTTCGAGTCGATTACTGTGGCTCCCCAGAGTGGTAATTACCAGCGGTGGCTCGCAATTAAAGTATGAGAGAAGCTCGAAAACAATAAAGGCGGCTTGGGAGCATATAGTCCAGAAGAAATCAACAGAGATATGGAGGAAGGGTTGATGAACGAAAACAAGGGAAATAATCAAGTGAAAGCATCAGAATCTGAAAATGAAGGGGCGCGACGCAGAGCAGACAAGTTCTCTCGTGATGTCGTGAGCCGTGAACTCTAGACGAGACAGCGAGAAAGAAACCGAATTGCAGCTGGTCGTAGACAGGTGTTCATGTGAGGCGCCAACTGGTAATCAGGTTACGAAGGGGTTGCTAGGTTGCCTAATGAGTGTATAGTCGAGCAACTGGCGGTGGTCTACCACGGCGACAAATAGTCACAGTCGGGGCCTCCGTGAGTAGCATTTCAAAAATCCTTTAATTAATGTGTGACGGAATGAATGCAGAGTGGCGACAGACAGACGAAGAAGAGGACGGCTCCACGAATATTGGCTTGGCGGGATGGGGTGACAGACCACATTCAGGAATGGAAAGACGAGCAGGGAGCCCATATTTCGGCACGGCTATTTGTCGAATTTGTAATTAGGACGATGGGCTCAGCTTGAGCAAGCACTGCTTTCTTTTCAGAATGAGAGGACGGACCAGAAGAGATATGAAAGAAGTGACTATGACATAAAGGACATGGGAGGAGCCTTAGAAGGCGCAAAGAGAGATAGTGTCTTTGCGGTGCGATGCGGAACATAACCGATACGAACCATAACTTTTTATTGTTGGTTTTATCGCGCCGAATCTTGCAGAATAAAAGGGTAGGGAAGTTTGAGAGACTGGGAACTCGAACGACGGTTCTATTGATGTTCTAGAAGCTCTCCATTTAATCTCACATATGGTACTATCATGAATCTCTGTGCCAGGCAAGCATCAAGAATGAATCCAGTTGCAATCTGGCTGTGAACATCCGAATCAAACGTCTGTTTTGCATAATCTCAAAGCCGTGTTTCATTCGTCGTTTTCCCGGCTCTTCGGCATGTCTCAGAGCACTACTCGAATGCACCTAATGGAATTAATTCCGTGTTTCAATTCCATTCCCGAGGAGCAAGGGAGCGTGCGAGCACAGCCGTCGTTTTGCTCAGCCAGCCAATTTTATAAAATGCGGTGCGAACGAACGAGACGAAATAGATGGGAAGCGAGAGAGCGGGTGGTTCGAAGAGATGCAGGGATGGGTAGAAGGGCTGGAAACGGAAGGAAGGACAAGATGCGCCCCGACGACCCGAGTGATTATAACCAGATGTGTCCCCTGCATCCCCTTGACACATACGCACACTGAAATGGAGCAAACCGGCCGGGATGAATTGAAGCAATATTGCGAATGGATGTGACACATGAAACAGAAACAGAAACACGTTTATAACGCAATGGGAAGGAAGGGTTCTAGTTGACACCGAAGCACTGAAGGACCCGTAAATACCTCACAAATAAACTCTAAATTATTGATGAGCTTTTTTTGGAGAGGAAGACTTTTTTGGGTGTAACAGATGTGTGACACTCGGGAACGGTTCAGCATTAGTGAGAGAGCTTCGGGTGGAAAAGGAAACAAAAGATGAAGGGCTTCGCTCGGATTTCGCACTACTTTCCCACATTTGTGACCTTCTCGCCCACGCGGATTGTCTTTTTGTCTAGTACGTACCTCCGTATCACTTGTGGCCTTGTTCTTGTCGAATTTCAGTTCTCGGTGAGTACTGTATTGAGCGAAGAGTGTTCGACCACGGATCTGAAAACAATCGAATGATAACAGATGAACAAAACAAAAGCTCACCTGAATAGGAACTGCAGTCATTGCTGTCACAAAGCCGCACGCACTACTCTCGTCCTCGTATTCAACGAACGCCTTGAAAGAGATGGAATGGCATGGCAACGGGTCTCCCTGCTATCACTCACCTGACTCTTTCCTTTCAACATCATGTAGTTGGACACTTGCCCGTATTGAATGCACAGCTGCATAAGCTCCACGTCTACTAGGTCCGGTGGAATGTTTCGGACGTGGACTACCTGAAATACTGGAATATAGAGAAGATCTTAGAGTAGAAAGATGTTGAAAACAGATACAACTACAAACCTTGGACCTTGGAGCCGTGCTTGCCGTCGACGTTGTGTTGCATTGTGGCAGCGTTGAAAGCTGAATTCCCTGCAAATTAAGCTTCAAGTGTTTGTTTGTTCGATGCTAAAACGGATGTAAATTTCTTCAGTTTTCCACTGTGACTCATGTTTTGAAGATTTCAGAAATCCCTTTATCAATTCACTAACTGAGTACAGTAGAAAGCTAAGTGCCAGAGACTAGAGATAACATGCCACCTGGTTTGCTAATAGATAAAACAAGAAAACGAAATCAAACGCACCTGAATCTGAGTTATTGGATTACCAGTGATATATTGAGCCGTAGTTGCGTTGGAGGCTGCTGCAGCTGCGGCGGCGACTGCCACCGACGCTCCAGAAGCCGTCAGTCCGTGATGCATCTGAGGTGTGTAGAACTGTGATGAGTAGAGCGTCGGGTCGAGCTTCGCCTTCTTCGGCTCCGAATCGGCCGTCATGACGCTCGCGTAGTAAGCTGCACCACCAGCGGTCGCCGTCGCTGCTCCGCCGTTACTCAGTGACAATTGCAAATCATCTGGCCCGCGCTGCAAGCAATCAAATGAGGCGTTGACAGTGGGACCTGACTTCTCGCGAATTGCCCATCTTCTCGTTGCGTGTTAGGCATTAACTATGCTTACTATGCTAATTATCGCCAGAGGAGCGCAGAGTTGCGACTCTTCTTCTCCAACGACACTCACACCAAAAGTTACCTTCCGTGAATAGATGATATCAACTCTGGTAATAAGGACCATGATTGATGGAAAGAGGAAGCAGAGACAGGGGAAACCACGAATGTCAGAATGAACATCGTAAAACTAAGGGGAAGGATGGATGTTTCATATTTTCATTCAGAGACAGACACCATTTGGAAATACATATAATGTGCACTTCTGCACAATCCCCTACACTTTTATTGACCTGGTTCTGATGGGAATGGACAGAGAATGCGTCGAAGAAGCCGAGTGACTCGACTATCAGATCTGAAGTGAGGTTTCCGAAGGTTCGTGTACTAATTTAGTCGGAGCTCTTCAGTGACTGCGTCTCTACATCTTTCCCATTGCTTCCTTGTCTCAAAACCTACACAATCCCACTCGCCGCGTCGTCTTCAGTAGCCCCTAGAGACTGCCGCCCCAAAAAGGTATCTTATTTTACTCACAAATGAGATGAGAGAGGACTTTTCCGGACATGGGAGCAAGACGAAAAAAGAGAAGAAAGTGCATGGTATCGTCCACTTACCTTGGTCATGTGGATCTAGTGAATCTAATTGTACACTCCGGTACCGACCGTCTGCTTCTAGATCATCTGAAGGAAAATGAGAATTGAGAGGAAGAAAAAGTAGAAAGAGAGCAAGGAGAGAGAAGAGAATTAGACAGGAATCACGAAGGAAGTTGATGTCTCCTTGTTCTCGCAGTAGGCTCCTGGGGCGGTGCGCGAACGGGAGCGGCCGAAAGTCTCAATTATTTGCGAAAGCAATACAAAAATCTGATCGTGTGGGATAAAGCGTGTGAATCGGTCGAGACGCAGACGTGTGCGATGGACGGACGGCGGGCTCCCGCGCAGTAGCAAACACGCGTCGGGAAGATGGTATTGTGGAGTGTCAAAAGGGCATTTTGAGCCCTTCTTTTGACACGTCGCACGTCTGCAGAGACACTCTCTCAGGAGGCAAAGCTCCGGCGTACATGTGTCACAATAAACACCATAAATCCGGTGGGAGGGCAATAGAGAGAATCTGTGGAGTGGGGGAAGGAAGGCGGCGCGGCTCGCACTTCGGAGTCGATGGAGTCGATGGATCGCTCAAAAAATATGAAACTACCAGATGTCGCTGGCCAATAAACTCAGCGTCGATCCTCCAGAGGAGGAGTGCCGAAGGAAGGAGCAGACACAAGACGAAGAGTGCGAGAGAGGGGAAGGAGGCGCCGCGGAGGGAGGACGAACAACGACGACTGACCTGTGTGGACGCCTGATTCATCGACGACGCCTAACAAAACATACGTACAGTCAAGGCATTTTCTATGTTTCTATGTTTTAGGACATTTTTGTTTTCTTTTCCTTCTTTCTTCCCCTTTTTAGTATACACTGCCTCTTCCTGAAGACCCCACTCGGAAGTCTTCTCACTCACCTTGAGACTGTACATCCGGAGAAATGGGTTTGGTACAATTGCCGCCATGTTCTGGAAAGTTTGATGATGATGACTGGAAAGTACAAAAGGAACTCGAAGAAGAAGAAGTTGAAGAAAAAAGAAGTTTGTGTTCGAAACGAAACCCCCGAAGAATCTGGGTTGAAGAAGGAGAAGAAGAAGTGTAGCGAAAGAATCAAATTAATTATTGATGCAATACAAACAGGCGAGCTCTCCTTGCCGGAAAAGGGCTCCGAGACGGACTGATGATCTGAACTTTAAGTGGAAAAAGTGGAAGAAGCGCAAGGTGAGTTAGGATGAAGATCACGAGAGGTGACAGATGTGAGGGAGAAGGTAGAAGAAGTGTGGATAGAGTTGAGAGACGGACTGGAAGACGTTTGTGTAACGTTGTTATTCAGGATTCAGCATTGAAAAGGTTCAGAATCAGAATGGGAAGTAAAAGAAAAGAAGAAGAAGAGGACGAATACAACAATGATGACAGCGACCTGATTGTATTCATGTACAGTAACTCATGAAAACAGAAGGAGCGCGACGGGCTAATTGACACGACGGATGCCGACACCTACCATTGATTAGGTGATTAGTTGCAGCCACATTGCCTCAGCCCTCTCTCCACGAAGGCAAGCACTCTCTCGTCGCTAATGGATTAGGTCAGCAGCTGGATGTGTTAACAAATTATCACACGCAAAGCAGCATCCGGACGAACTGGACGCATGGGGGGCCCGGGGAGGGGGACTCATAGGCGTCCCCTTTTCGCCGGGAGGCTTATCACTATAGTTACCAGAGCAAGGGGGATTAGGGGCGAGACGCAGGCGGATTGGATATCGATAACCAAATGTAGATGAGGCGGACACAACGCCGTCATGAGGAAATGGAATGGGGATGGGTGGGAAGTGAAGAGACGACGAACCGAACAGATTCAAACGGTGTTTTCAACAGAAGCTCTTCTCTGTGTCAGAGCAGAAATTGAGTTGTGTACGCTTCGTTGGGGAATGGACCAACTCGCCAGAGAGTTGACGGCGGCACCGGAAATTGGCAACAGTTGGAATGAATTGATGGTTAGTCGAGATATTATGGGTGATCAAATGAGAAGGGGGAGAAGAAGAACATATCCGGAGATGCACTTGGTAGTCCAGACTGATACGGATGGCTCAGAGGGAGGCGACAAATCCGGTGGTTAATATCTTGAGAGACTAGTCTCCTCTCCTTTCTTCTGCCTTCCTTCGTTTCTTCTTCACTTATCCGCTGGTTTACATTGCATTGCCAAATTGGTTTTGAAGTATTCCTATTACGAGGTACAACACGGAGAAGAGAGACACAGAGAAAAGGTAGTTGGCGAAAACGGGTAGTTGCATGCACACGTTTTCGATTAAATTGGGACGGACGAAGATGAGTGAGCATCTTGAGCGGCGGTTTGGAGTGAACGGGCGGTGGGATGCTACTGCCCCCGGGAAAGTGTTTGGGTTCACACGCCTCGATCCGATTGTTTGCAATCAGAGCGCGTATTTGACAGCAGATATCATAGCTATCAGAGGAGCGAAAACCGTGAAGATATCGGGAAAATGAGGAGAGAATGAAGAGAGAATGGGGAGGGTGATGAGTACATTTGTAGTGTTAGCCGTGTGAGAAGTACATCTCGAGGTATACGGTAGTTGTAACGGAGCAGGGAATGTGGATGTGTTTTGTACTCTTCGGAGTCAACTATACGATTCTTGTAACCATGAAGATTCTGACTTGTATACAAGCTATAAAACTGTAGCTTCCAGGTACCAGAAAAATATCAAAACATGTTCACAAAGTACAAAGTTTTAGCAACGAACTTTCCGCAGAGTGTTTCTCCATCATTCAGTCGCACTTTCAGAACCAGAACCCATCAACCACCCGTCCGAATCACCATCAACAACCAGAAACCGACGACCACTAAAACATAGTTTTTCCTAAATCTGTCTGCTCATTCATTCTTTCCACTGATACCTTGTTTATAGTAAAGATATTATTCATTGTATCCTATTTTTCTACTGCTTATCACCGGATATAGAGAACTTCAGCCGAGTCGTTCAGTAAAAGTCGTCAGCTACTGAACAGCCAGACACCGACCGCCCCGTGGCATTTTCCTTTCCAGAGAATCCATTTCGATCAAGGAGAATGTGCAGTTTCATGTAATACCCAGACATTTTCTGTTCTTGCTCTTCTGAATGATTCATGAGGTTGGGACTCCCAGAGCTCTAAAGTGCCATGGCCCTTGTGCAGCCGACGCAGTGTTCAGGCCAGCTGTCCGGGAGGTCTTGCTCGTTATTCTTCTTCTCCAATGGCTCCCACTGACCATTTTTTTCGTTGCAAGCCTCTCTTTTCCTCTTTTCCTTTCATCTTTTTGTGTGTTTCCTGTTCTCAGACAGCAAAGAACCTTCGCAAGATTCTAGGAATTACTCCGTTTCCTAGACACACTAAACTAGACTAGTTGAACTCGTCACTTCCTCCGATGACTCGACATGATTCCAGATCCACTCCTTCCCTCCTCACTCATCAGCCCGTCTAGTCTGTGACGTCCGTCCACTACGAAATAGTTTCGAGTGCCTATATCTGTTGATTTGTTCCCGCTGCCGACCACTTTGTAATTAGGTATTCACAGAGTAAGTACACAAATCAGAGGACAAGTATAAAAAGGGCTCGTCGCAAACTCATTGACCCTGATCAGCCAACATGCAGCCCGCGTCGCTCCTCGCTCTCCTCGTCGTCCTGTCCATCGCAGAGTCTCGCCAAGTTACTGTACGTTTCCAATGTTCTGTGGCAGGTTTCAGTAAGATTTACAGCTGAACGAGTTGGAGATCAGTGATGATCTGATCCGGAAGATGCTTCCTCTTCCAACTGTCCCGGCTCACCTCAGCCGGAGCCTTCGTGTCGGTGCCCAGCGATACCAGCAATTCGGGCAGCGCTGCTGGCATATGGAGTCGTGCGAGAACTGTGTCTGCTGTGGATCGTGTCGTCAGGAAGACTTTCTGTAAGATATTACTGCAGTCACGGGAAGTGGCACTCGGCGGGTCTCGCCACGAAATCAGTTTTTTGCTGTTTTCTCGTTTTTGGACCAACTTTTTTTGAGTATTTTCAGGTAAAAGTGGATAGAGCAGAAGATTTGAAGTCTAGAAATAGTTAATCTGACCCGAAATATTACATTTTTCATAGAAAAATTGAAGATTTTGTGTTTTTGGGGGGAAAGTTACAAAAACGGGTAGTTCGCAGTGAAAATCGAACTGAATTTGGTCAAATTGGCTATTTCTAGGTTCCAAATCGTATTTTCTATCAGTTTTTATAAAGGGAATTTTTAAAAATCGGACCAGAAACGAGAAAACAGCGAAAAACTGATTTCGTGGCGAGACGCGCCGAGTGTCACTTCGCGTGACCGCAGTAGTAAGAACTCTTTGATTTCTTTCCTTTTCAGTTGTGACTCCCCTCCAGGATCTGTTGACTACTGTCTGCTTTACGAGAAGATCTCCATCCACACTGTAAGTTTAAGGATCATTCATTCCATAAATAGTCTGTTCAGGAACTCGAGAAGCAGAATGCGTCGTTGATCAACCATCAGCTTCCGGCTGATTTCCCGGATGTCGATCTACCGTAACTTCTCGCCGCACCCGTTCCTTCATGATCTGAACCCTTTCTTCGTGTCATTCAATACATCCATTACTTGCTTCTAGACCTAATCCCGGATAATACAATAAAACTTCAGACTGCTTATGGTTGGATTACTGTAGTTTGAGCTGGAGCTCAGGGAGAATCAAACTGATCAGTCTGGTCAGATTGGATAGGTCAAATGAATAATTTGATGATTGCTCATGAGATGTGTTGCTTCAAAAGTGCTTCTGACATTTATCTGTCATTTGAGATCGGTTACGAATGCGTCCGATTCTGAGTAAAATGAGTAAATCAAACAGACTCCAAACTTCAGTCGACACATGATCATTCTGTTATTTTGAGACACCAATGAGTATTTTATAGGATCATGAACTTTACTCATGATCCATCTGAAACTGAAGCTCCGCCTCCTATGATGCAAGTGCGCCCTATTGCTAAAGACATTTTCGAAGGAATTTCGAGGAGTGTCGGACAAAACGTTTCACTTTACGCAATAATTGCGGACAAAATAATTTCGGACAAAATCTTTCAAAATTCGGACAAAATCATTTTGTCCGAAAACCCAATATCTTACGCACAAATGCACACTAAGAAAAAACTTGAGCTATGGATTTCTCGGTATAGTACTGAAAAATCAACGCCGAAGTCAAGCAAAGTAAACAAAAAGTTAACTCCTTTCATTTCATCGTGAAAGTTTCTTATTCATGTCCCGTTTTTTCCAAATCCAATGCTCAAGTTTTTTCTTAGTGTGCATTTTTGCGTAAGATATTGGGTTTTCGGACAAAATGATTTTGTCCGAATTTTGAAAGATTTTGTCCGAAATTATTTTGTCCGCAATTATTGCGTAAAGTGAAACGTTTTGTCCGACACTCAATTTCGAGTTCTTGTTGTCTGATCTTTCTGATCGTTTTCTTTGCTCTAGACGTTATTGTATCTTTTCCAAGTGTTATTCTAAAAATTGAAGCTAACTAGACTATAATTCGCGCGCGTCACTCCTCAAACAGAACTCACTTCACGTAAATACGAGAGTTCCAAATTTCAATAGACTTTTTTCCTGTTCTCTTATTACCGTCTCACCAGCTTATCCGCAATCTTTTGTTTGTTTTCAGATGAGTACGGAACAGCAACAACCGTCGACGTCTTCGAACGAGAAACCGACAGAAGAGCCGGTGACAAACGACGAGCAACTCATCGATCCGTTCATCGAGTTCCAGTGTCACGTATGTCAGATGCATGAAAAGTGTCTGTTCGGAGATCTGAATGTCGTCGACGGAAAGTGAGTTTGTATCGACTCTCCCTTCCCATCCAACCATCACATCTTCAGATACGACGACCCGGTATACTTCATGCGAGATCCATTCAAACCGCCGTCCCGTGATCGTGCCAAGAAGCCGTGCATCGACGACTTCCTGGTGCTCGGAGTCACGTGTTCCGCGTGCAATCAACCCGTCTGCATGTCCGACGCGTGTTCTCTCTTCTTCGGAGCCAACTTCTGTGCTCCGTGCGTCAGCCGAGAACGTCGTCGTTTCCCACCGCAGCTCATCCAAGGAATCATTACAAAATACGAAGCAAAGTGATTGTATGAATAGTTTAATGCTCAATACAGGAAGGAATAAAAGTGTTTCATGTCGGGGGTTCCCAGTTTAGTGATCATATTGTAATACAGAAGAGATGACCAAGTAAACTATAAACAATATCTTAGGTGTGGTAAGAGAACAATAAAAAACAATGGTAGAGGAGGGGTTGGAGGAAACAAGTTTGGTGGAAATGTTTTAATCCGAGGGAGACACTTTGTGATCTCCGTTGCCGCTGAGTCCAACGGGCTTCTGGTCATCGCCATTCACCGCAGTCCGTTCCTCCCATTCGTCATCAGAAGAGTCCTTTCGAGCAGCCTTCTTCTCCAGAAGCTTCTCCCGGAGTGTCGACTCATGTTCGTTCTCCTTCTTTTCCGTCTTACGATCTTCTTTATCACGTTTCTTCTCCGGAGTTCGGCTTCTGCTCCTCTTCTTGTCTCGTTTGCGATCACGAGATTTGGACCTCGATCTGTCACGTTTCCTGTCGCGAGACTTCGATCGACGCTTGCGATCTCTGCTTCTCGATCTCTTTCTGGTGTCACGATCTTTGTCTCTGCTCCGGCTTCTACGCTTGCGATCCCGACTGCGACTTCTCTTTTTGGTATCACGGTCCCGATCACGGTCTCTGTCACGGCTTCTTCTGCGATCCCGACTGTCACGACGATCACGGCTACCGCGGTTACGCGGAGATCGGGAGCGACGACGCGGAGATGGAGTACGACGACGACGTGGAGAACGAGAACGACGACGGTCGCGATCTGAAACAAAATCTTTTAGTCTATGTTTCTTTCCGAATTCTCACCATCAGCTGTTTTTCCAAGCTGAATAGCCTCTTCGATTTCACCGAGAGCCTGTTCATCTGTCTTCGCCTGTGGTTTGATGATGGCAACACGAGAATGCTGGATCCTGAAAATGAGAGATTATCGTGCAAAGTTCTGCTTGGGACTCACTTCAGTGGTCTCTCCTTGAACTCGAACCCATCATTTTGAAGTGCATTCGAAACCGATGATTGCTGGGAGAACTCCACATAGGCGTAGGAACACGGCAGAGCATCTGGTCCCGAAGCCATTCGCACGTACATTACCTGAAAGTTCAATAAATTAGTCGAAAGTTCATCTCTAGTTTAGTTTATTTTCATTTCTACTCGCGTCGATGATGTGTTCTGTTATCGAGAAAAACGGAAGTATGAAGTCGAAGACTGAAAAGCCGACGACGGCTTGCTCGCCGAAGAACACGTCTACGAGAAGTCTCATTTGCAGAATTTGCTTCGATAATGAATCGGTGCGTATTAAACTATCGACGTAGTTTGAACAGTTTTCTAGGGTAGCGACAGTCTGATAAGACCTTGTTCTTGTTCGGGAACCGTCGCCTACGTTCACAATGGATGTCTGGAGCAATGGGTCCGTGCCACATCGAACATCCAGTGCACGATCTGCCAAGACGAGTTCGAGCTGATCCCTGTTGGATTGAAAAGCTGGCGTCAAATCACCTTGCCGAGACCGCTTTCCAACGACAGCGAGGACTACATGGAGTTCGGATGCACAGTCGCATGGATGGTGTACATGATGCGATTCGTCTACATCGGAATGCGACACGGCGGCCGTTCCATGATCGACACCATTGACGCCGCCATCGGAACAGGGACTCTCAGAAGTCTCTGGTGGTTCTCGTTCTGGTTCAACTTCCTCTACTACGGAGCAATGAGTTTCATTTTGTACGAAAAGTGGCTCATCGACAACACGGTTTTCAGTTTCAAGGATAGGTACTTATTGAACCAGTCAGTGATTCATGAAAACTTCTTTTAGATCGTCTGATCTCGGCACAAAAAGAAGACAGAGAACATCGACGAGAAACAGATCTATCGCGCATCACTAAAACTTTCAATAAAGACTGACCTCTCCGAAATACATGTTGAACAAGTCGAGAACTTCCTTCCCATCGATTCCTTTCGGCAGATTCCCGACGTAGACTGTTCTTCGGATCTCCTCCACCTTCGCCGAGTCAGTGTCTCCTGGCAGTTGTGGGTATGCAGGAAGACCAAGTTGTTCCAGTGTTGGGTCGACTGTAATCAACTGAAAACTTGAAAAATTAAGATGTCGGGGAATTTGTTTCATGAATAGTGCTACTATGTTAATAAAATTTGGGAACTGTTCAAAAATCGTTTCTAGTTTTCTCTGATCCAATGGAGCGCAGTGATTGAAGCGGGAAACCGTAACTGAAAATTGATAAATCGGCAGTACTAACAAAATCATGTTATTTTCTGGGTTACGCTTGCTGAATCTTACTGCAATCGACATTTCATTTCAACTTGGGCGTTGCCAGTAGAACTGTAAAATCAACGGGTAACGCCTGTTACCATCAGACGTTTTCGGAATGAAGAACGCGAAAGGCTTACCACAGAGGAACCGTCGTCAAGAGTCTGGATTTTGTTGGAGACATGCGGTGGCAGTTGACGTTGCCCAGCTGTCGTCGATCCACCGCTGTTGAAAAACGATTCTTCGTCCGGAATGCTAGCTGAAAAATCATACTTTTTCATAGATTTTCTAAAAATGACTGGTCCTGTGCTCTTGGGATATCTCAAGGTCTACCCCACCAGATATAGATTTTATAAGAATATCTGACCGAACTGTGTCGTGGGATAACTTAGAGGTCTCTCTCTCTAACCAGATATAGATTTTCTAACAATTGCTGACTTAACTCTGCTCGAGGGATGTATTAGGATCTTTTCTCAGTCAACTATAGATTTTCTAAAAATAACTGACCTAACTGTGCCTGCGGGGTGTCTGAGGAGTATAAATACTGTCCTAATCATTCTTATTATACAAAATTCATGTGGTGTCTTTTTGTTTGTCTGGCGGGAAACTAATTTTTCAAGTCTTAAAGGGTGAACGAACGCCGTAAACGTCCATTTTATTACTGTCAGGTGTTCTTTTATCCCATGACACATCGCTCCGACACCGACACATGGGTCTTTCATTGGTGGTAATTGACAATAGGGTCGTAATCATCATTCTTATAAAATAAAATTCACGTGGTAGTTGTCTGTCTGTCTGTTTGTTTGTTTGTTTGTCTGTTTGTCTGTCCGTCCGCATTTCTAAAAAAGATTCACGCTATAATTTTGGACGTGAACTTGGTACGGACGCCGAAGGCGGCCCACCTGTGACGGCGTAGCCGGCACCAGTCAAAAACCACCTAGGCCGGCTCAAACCAAGACTGGATGCCGGCGAAGCCGGGCAGACAGGCTTTTTCTTATTATATAAGTTTCTTAAACGTCCGTTTGTTTGTCCGTCTGTCCGCTTTTTTCATTTCTTAAAAAAAGAAAGTCACGCAGAAATTATGATTACGTGAAAAGCATGGCGGCGCAAGCCGGCGCAGCCCGGCTGGTAGTAATAGATTTTCCCACGAGATAAGATCTTAAAGGTCAGTAGATATCGAATTTCGGTAAATATGGTCACGTACGCTGCCCAAACGCGAGTCCGCCCCAATACTACAGGGTCCTCTGGAATCGATCATTCATCGTCAGTCGTCTTCCGAACCCGGTAGAGGCTGACCGAAATTCCCCGAGTATCCACTATCCTATTATTGAGGAACTCAAAACTAAATTCCTCGAGTATCCACTATCCTATTATTGAGGAACTCAAAACTAATATCCCCGAGTATCCACTATCCTATTATTGAGGAACTCAAAACTAAATTCCCCGAGTATCCACTATCCTATTATTGAGGAACTCACAAGTCCGTGGTTGGACGTAAAACAAAACCATCCCCTTTCACGTGCTTCGCCTCTTCGTGGCGAAAGGGATCAACCGTTTTTTTTTCTTCATTGGAAAAACGGGCTAAGAAGCACAACTGATAAAATAAGAAATACTCCGGTTTCTTCTAGGCGGAAGTTGACTCGATAACTTCAAATCGACCCGTCCTTCAAGACCAGGAGCGTTTTTCGATAAATAAGGAAGGAGTCAAAATAATATTTGTGTAGCTTTCTATTTGCCGACGGAACTCTAGAAGAGCTTGACGAATGACGGCGCGAGCCGGCGAAGCCAGGCTTGTAGTAGAATAAATATTCAAGTAAATTTAAAAACTCACGATGCGGGTACGGAAGACAGACGATAGCACGATCGATAAGCACGGTGTTAGTGAGATGTTGTCCCACCTCAGCGCATCTTTCGTCATCAAACTTGATAAAAGCTGTTTTCAGGAGAGTACTAGATGTTATGTTACCTTCCGTTGGATAAACCTGAAATTCATCGATAATTACCTGCAAAACGCAACTTTTCTCACCTTCATGTCTTGAATCTTGCCGAGATAGTTGAACATGTTGTATATGTGATCCCTGGAGGCGACCACCGAGATGTTCGCCACCTGGAGAATCTTAATTTTTTCTTTCTCCTCCCCCGACATCTCTGAAAGAGAAAGCTTTGATTTGATGAAATAACCGTCGGTAAAAGATAAAAATACATTAGAAACATGAGCAAAAAATAGATAATCGTTTGGAAAACATAATTTTCTTTGAAAAATGCAAGAAACATCACAGAAAATCAATGAAAAGCGAGAATCCCGTAAATGCTACGCTGGTTGCCGCGGCAATTTCAAAAAGACGCGACTTGGCAGTGTGCCAACCCCTTTTCGTGGCGAGACCCGCCCGATCGCCTCGCTGCCTGCGTCTTTTTTTAGGCCTATTTTCGAAAGTCTTTCGTCGGAATTTCGTTTTTTCTTGTCGATTTTGCCCATTTTTTGTTGATTTTCATGAAATTTTCATGCAAAATTCGTATTATTTGTTGTTTTTAATGATAACAGGCAGCAGAATTTTGAAATTCAACAAAAATCTGCGAATTTTGACTGTTTTAGGTACGAAATTCAAATTTTATCGAGTATTTAGGATCTCGCTACTCTTTCTCTATTTTCTTGCTTACTCTCAATGTTTTCAGATATTTAAATCTAATTTTTTAGAAAAAAGAAGAAAATGGCCGATGATGGAGTCAATCCGAAGGCCTTCCCACTGGCCGATACCAACTTGTCTCAAAAGCTCATGGATCTCGTCCAGCAAGCGATGAACTACAAGCAGCTGAAGAAGGGAGCCAACGAGGCTACCAAGACCCTCAACAGAGGAATCGCCGAGGTACTATTTTCAGATCTCGGTTCATTTTTGATTTATGAATTCCAGGTCATCGTCATGGCCGCTGACGCCGAGCCACTGGAGATTCTTCTCCACTTGCCGCTTCTCTGCGAGGACAAGAACGTCCCGTACGTCTTCGTTCGCGTAAGTTCTAGATTTTTAATGACTCGAGTCAATTGGATATTTTTCAGAGCAAGGCTGCCCTCGGACGCGCTTGCGGAGTCACTCGCCCAGTCATCGCTGCTTCTATCACTCAAAATGAAGGATCTCAGCTCAAATCTCAAATCCAAAAGATCAAGGAGGACGTCGAGAAGCTTCTCATCTAAGAGCTTCGTATTTTATCACATTGTTGTTATGTTACCTCATTGTTGTTAAATGATAATCACCATTGTTTTGTTGTCTATTTTGCAAAATTCACATTTTTTCCCTCGAGAATGAATGCTGATGATCGAAACCGAAATGTGCTACTGTTATCAATACCAAAAATCGACTACACTGTTCTAAAGTGTAGCATGCGCACGTACAAGTACTTCACTGCGAGTAAATAAACCTCCCGGAACCGGATTCCCCACTGTTGCTTTCTAATTCGACCCTTCGGGTCTGTCTACTTTCTAACCGTTGCCTTGCTAATTCACATCGTCACCAGTCGATAGGACACAGCAAAAAAGACTGATAACTGCAGGCAGGGAGTCGCATCCTGCCGGCAGCGAGACGGTTTCTGGCAAGCCCCGCCCCTTCCCAGTGCTCTGTCTCTCTCTCGCATTCCGCTCCGTTCCCGTCGCAATGCACTCGTCGTCCCTTCTGAAACTTCTACTCGCCACTGTCCTCGTTTCCGTCGTCTACCGCTTCGCATGCGATCGTCTCTACTCGAATCACAAGGCCGACATCGACGGATACGTCGACGATCGATTCCGGAAAGTCAAGGAAGTGTTCCAGTGAGTTTCCACAGTTTCCACATCTTGCCGTGAACTGCATGCGAGTTTGTGTGGCCGTCTTTTTCCTGTTTGCTCCGCAAATACGAAGATTTATCTTTGGAGTACAGTGCGAAAAATCAATGCAAAGTGTAAACTTTTCAGGAAAAACTTCGAGAATGGCTGGGAGATTGAAGGATCCGCGTTCGCCGTGTTTGTGGATGGAAAGAAAGTCGTCGATCTGTGGGGAGGATACGCTGACAAGCAGGCTGCTCGAAAATGGGCAGAGGTGAGTAGTTTTGGTTTCAAAATTGATAAAAGGACAAAGTAGAAAAGACGGTGTAATTAATAGTACTTTGCCCTGATTCGATTCACTTATCACTCGTCGGTAGAGCTCATAAGTTCTCGGTTTCGTCAGAGTGATACCAGTGATATCGTTTGAGTGCGTAGCGTATCAAGTTGATTCGTTGCACAGACGAGGAAAAACAAAAAGTGTAACGTAGCCACTCAGACAAAACAGAAAATTGTTTCAGGACACCATAACGGTGACGTTCTCGACCACAAAAGCAGCAGCTGCACTGGCCGTCGCTCTTCTCTACGAACAAGGAAAACTGAGCTATGATGAGCCCGTTTCGAAGTATTGGCCTGGGTTTGGAACCCATGGAAGAGATAATGTCACTATTCAAATGGCACTTTCTCATATGGTAGTTAAAAAGTTAGAAAATTTCAACAATCCAATGATTTCAGTCCGGAATGGCTTGGTTCGACACTCCGATCACTGAAGAAATCGCCGCAGATCACGAGAAAATGAGACAAATCATAGAAAGAGAATCACCGAAATGGGCTCCAGGAACCAAGACTGGATATCATGCATATACCTACGGATGGCTTGTTGACCAGATTGTGAGACACACTGATGACAGAAAGCGAGGAATTGGACAGTTTTTCAGAGAAGAAATTGCTTCGAAACTTGGTAAGTGTTTCTGTTGCTTAGAACTAGAATTTGAAAAGATAAATATCCATTTTACAGACGTCGACTACCACATCGGCCTTCCAAAATCCGAACAGCACCGTGTCGCCCGAATCAGCACTCCAGGAATGTTGAATCGTCTAGATGAGATGTGGACTGATGTTCGAGTCGTCAAGTACATGAAATCTTTGTACAAACTCATGACGGTACGTTTTCCCTCTACTCCAACCGGAAACAAACTCGACGTTTCTGTCACGGAAAAGTCTCTAATTATCAGCGCGAACAGTCACGGTTTAACCGGGAGTCCGGGAACCAAAAACCGTTTTCTTCCCGTACCGGCATTGTGTCTGCCCTTATCACCGATCATATGACTCCGGAATCAGAATAGAAAAATATAAATGACGGTGCAACTAGAGATTAGTTTGTATGGTTGCAACTGCATCCGTGTTCTTTCAGGATCATCCGCTCTCCCACATTGTCAAGAATCCCTCGTGGCTCGAAGCAGTCTCCAGATGCACCATCAACAATCCAGATTATCACAGGTTCGTCGTATTCCCGTCTCTCCCCCATCGAAACATTTTACAGACTCGAGCAGGCCGCCGCGCTCGGAATGGGAAACGCTCGTTCGCTGGCCTCTCTTTTTGACAAGGTTTGTCGTCAGTTTGATATATCGTCTCATTCCATTCATTTCCCTCACTTTCTCGTCTAATTCGCCGCTTATCAGCCACGAAACTCTTATCAAAGTGGCGCGGCTGACGGCAAATTGAGGCGTTTGTGATGTGAAAAGAAGAATAGAAGAACAAACCGATAATCTGCGGACTGAAAACGTATAAGAGGATTTGATACTTTAGGTCAACCAAGGGAAACTCGTCAACCAGGCTACGTTGAATACGATTAGTCAGCCGTTCGTCAACGAGAGCGACTTCATTTTTGATGATACAGTTGCCAAGGGACACGGGTTCTTCCATTTGCCAATCGGACGAGCTGGAGTGAGAACATCGATATGTTAGACCTCTAAAGCAACTTCAAAAGTTTCAGACACAATACGGATTCGGTCACACTGGTCACGGATGTCAAATGGTCATCACTGATCTCAAGAATCGGGTTACAATTGCCTACGTCACAAACGGGTTGAAGACGGGACTCTACGATCTGTGCAGGACATACTGGGGACTGCAAACATCAGTTTACGACGTCATCGAACAGCTGAATAACTAGAATTCGTTTTACTCTTCTAATAGTTTCTCGATTAGTATCATCTTCTCATCTCTCCTCTTCTCTCCCATCGCGTGTTCTTTGTACAGTCCATATCCTTACTTTCTCTCTCTCTCTCTCTCTTTCTCTTCTTCCCCGTTCGTTTCTCCATTCCATGCCCGTGTCTATCTCTCCGAGTGTTGAAGTTGTTCTAGTGCGACCTATGCCCGTGTGAATACTTGAATGCATATTTATGAGCTTGATTATTGCCCACTAATAAACCTTCGTCGTAACCGCGTACACACGCACGGACATGTCCAGGTGGTCGATTCGCTCCGGTTGCCAGGGACAACTGGCAGCGGGTCAAGAGCTGCTCCGCGCGTCGAGCATTCCCCAGAGAGATGTCCCTCTTCGGGAGTATTTTGAGTCTGCAGGACGCCATAAATCGATTGCCGCAGTTCGAGCATCAAGTAAGCAACAAGAAGAAGCCCTTCGTTTTTCATAGCCCTTTTAGATAAATAGATTGACGAGTGACGAAAGGAACTCTCGGAACAGAGGGAGTTTACGGAAGAACTTTGTGAGACAGTGCCAAGAATTGCACAGACAGGTTTGTATTCTTATTGTTGCAAATAGACAAATCAGCTAAAAAATGTCCTTGTTAAAATAAAACCAAATTTAGATTGACGACCACCGAAAACGAACGGAAAACGCCCGAACTGACGAAGTGTACAAGAAGGAAAACGCGCTAGAGCAAATCGATAGGTTGAAGGAGAGATTGAGTGAGCTGTGTCCGGAAAAAGAGCAGGTTACTGCCTCTACTGCGTAAGTCATTGTTTTATTGAAAAGTAAAACTGAAAACAAGTCCCCTTCCATATTCCAGTAGTGATTCTGAAGAAGAAAAACCAAAAGTATCCCCTGCAACTGCAACCGGAAGTGGAGCAGGACCCGGAACTCGACGTAAGAGCATGATGTATGATGGAGACGACTCTGACGAGGATTCTGACAATGGGACAGAGATAATAGAGACTGATGTGCATTTGGATGAACCCTCAGTTGCCGCCCCTCCACAACCGAAACCAAGGCAACCGATTGCTATCACCCGACCTCCAGAACCCCAAACAAGCTTGCAAAGAGAAATAGCAGAAGCGGCCCGATTGCAGAATCCTGTAAAGAATGGGTCTCCGGAAGTGATGGAGCCTGTGATGGTACGAGGAAGCACGTTCATGGCGATATCAAACTTCGAACCAACGGAACAAGGAGATTTAGCACTTCGGAAGGGAAGGTTGTATCGGATTACACAGACAAGATCAGATGGTTGGTGGACGGCGTTGGATGAACATGGAAAGATGGGTCTGGTGCCGAAGACTTTCTTAAAGCATGTACAGGACAAACCGAGGATGGTGGTGAGTTGATTGACATCTAGGATAGTGTAACAGATCTTTTTGTAGCAATCAAAAGTTTCCAATCGTCTCGGAGTACGTGACTCGGTAATCGGAATTACAACAACAACAGTACCTAGAGGAATCGGGGGTGGGATTGGGATGATGGAGGAGAGAAGCACAGTGCAACAGAGAGTTTGTCTGGGGGAGGAATTCGATCATGATCCGCATCTCTCACTTGCTTGCCATTTAGCTCCAAGGTTATCAACTTCGAATATAGGATTTCATGACTTGTTCTGGAGTCATGACAAGGATCAGGTGAGAATCAGGAAAAAGAAAACGAGATCTTTAAAAGTTGTATTCAGGTGTTCAAACGAACCGTTCATGTTTCCAAGATAGTTCGTCTCGTAAGATTCGAGAAAATGGCTCCAGTTGATATGGACAAGAAAGCTCTTGTTCGAATGGCTCTAGTCGACGCAACCAATCCAAAAGCGCCTCAAATAGTGAGTAACGTGCACACAATAACTCCACGCGTCAAGGATCAGACGTGGTACTTTGAAAAGAAAGAGAACAGGACACAGAGCTGCATTGAGTTCTCCGATGTTGTACTCCGCTCCAATTACAGTTCACCGGCAGTTGTTCTAGTTGTGGAGGCGTCTGTTGTGGGGGAAACCCCGAGTCTCACAGAGAAGAGTATGGGACACACGTACCTACGACTTATCGTTGATGACAAGGCGGTACCTAGTAGGACCAACGTTCTGTACCTGGATGATGAAGTGATGACAAAGATGAAGTTGCCGGATGCTACAAAAAAGAGAGTTCTTCTTCAAGTGATGGATGTTCCGAAAGACAAAGCACCGTTTGTAGAGTGAGTCAATCAGCTGGTCGTCGCCCTTTCCAAGTCACCATTTCAGTTCGTTGCCTGACGTCATTGTTTCCAACCTTCTCTATTTACCATTCCTTCATTTCTATCGCCGAAGAGCTGGGAGCATTCTGATAAGAGACAATAAGAATCCCTTGAACGCAGGTTAGAATTTTCTTGTATTCAGGGAACAACATGTAACTTCAGAATACATATCGGATCCCCTTCTCTCTGTATTCCCTCATGTCTGCGATCAACATGACGTCATGGATGAAATGTTGAAGATATGGTCTACAAAGAAGAAGCTTCTGTCGAAAAAGAGTGAGGTGGAGCAAGCGACAGAGTTCTTCCAGACATTCATTCACACCGCATTCTTTCTTCACGGATCTCAACTTCTTATTGAATACGATGTGAAGGACAATTCCTGTCTTGCTATTCGTAGAGAGGTAAATAACTTTAACCGGTGAGAACAATGTTCAAAAAGAACTTTGTAGGTAATCAAACAGTTCGTAGATGCCCTGAGAAGTGGGACACTTCGAAAGTTTATTGCCAATGGGAAATTCAAGCCTATCAATATTTTAGACTACTCTCTGGATCTTCTAGGACCTCATTCGATTGATTAACAAAGAGTTTATCAATAATAAACTTTTACTAAACCAGTGCTGATATAAACTTTATGATAGAAAAAATGGAATCGCAAATTGGTGGCGATTTCTCAAAAACACACCTTCAAATGGGCGGGAACTGGAAAAACATCGTTCTCATGAATTTTGACTACTTGTTTAGGAATTTGAAGGTTTGGTTTTGAGAAATCTTTAGTTTCCTATGGGGTTGAGATGGTCGAGGAAACTGCAGCAGCGGTACTCGATGAAACATCAGAGGCTGGGCTTGCAGACGTCGATGGGGAAGCATCTGTTGAGTCACTGGACGGCGCGCCAGAAGTGGAAGGTCCTGGAGCATCTGTGGGGCCAGTAAACGGAACAGTACTTCCAACGGTTCCTTGAGATCCCTGAGTTCCAGTGCTTCCACTATCAGTCGCCGGAATCGCAGTCGTGGTAGCTGGAGCAGCAGTAGTCGGGGGAGAGAAGCAAGTGTTGCTGTATTGGGTATTGTCCTTGAAGCAAGCAATCGAGTCATAGAGAAGGTGAGCAGTTGCATTGGCGGTGGCAGAGTCGGTGACCAGAGCTGAAACAGGGAACATTGCTTTATGTAGAACTTTCTAACCATTACCAGAAGCATTCTGAGCAGCAGCCTGAACATTTGTGTTCAAATCCGTGGCAGCAGAGTTGACAGTTGTGTAGTTGGCATTGAATTTCTGCAATCAGAGCAACCGAAACTTCAAATCCACTTGAACTACGCTTACATCAGTGAACGCGGTGGTGTCAGCATCTCCAAAGTTGGTGATGGTGTTATTCAAGGTCAAGAGACTCGAGGAAATTTGAGACACCTCACTGATCAGGGCGTTTTGATCGATGTATTGGGCAACTTCCTAAACTTCTATTCATAACTTGAAGTTGAAACTTTTGTGTCTCTACTTTAGGAACAACAAGCTGGTAAGTGCAGAGTCCATTCTGGCATCCGTAGTTGAAACTGGATTGGTAGCCGAGAACGGCGGGAACAAGAAGAAGAGTGACGAGGAGCATCGTCAGTCTGAAAATGGAAAAGAGTTGCTTGGACGGTAGTGACGGAAAGGGAGAAATGGAGGGAATGGAAGGGCGTTGGTTGGTGGCGCCGATTATGATAATAAATCACTCAATGCCTCCTGCTCTGATAAGAAACTGAAGCAGAGGCAGGCTACTCTACTTGAGAGGAGAAGACATGGAATGTTGAAATACTGTTACTTCCGGTGCACAATTAAGAATGAATGAGATCTCAACTGGTTTATTGCGAGAATAACTGTTAAAGCGTGGCAACTTGATATACAGAAGAGGAAAAACAATGAACAATAAGTTAATGAGGAGGGATTCACATTCTTCGGAGACCTCGTGCAGTGCTCCCGTTGTTGCTGTAGTGGTCACCGAAGAGATCAACGTCGTCGAATCGAGCAAGTCTGGAAACAAGACGGGTTGTTGAAGTAATCAAGACTCTGTTTTACCTTGCTACACTATTCTGGGTGTCATAGTAGTTGGGCGACATCGGAGGATGTCTGACATCTGGCAGAACTTGAACCCGTGGGTATGCTAATTGGGAGGAGGTATCAGAGAAGTATAGAGGTGTGGCTCTGATAAGAAACTTTGTTGTTCAATTTAGGGCGTTTAGGGGCTTACAACTGATCGTCCATTTCGTATGGTCTGATCCTTGGAAGCCTACCAGTGTTTGAAGTGGAGTTGATTACCGGTTTGTAGAATACATCACTGAGATGATAACAGTTACTGAATGCTAACAAGGGTGCTGACAATCGGAAGACGATCACGAACAGGGAAGATTCAGTGCAAGTGACTTTATCAGTGATTAGAAACGAGTTGTGTATAGAGGGAAAGGAAGAACATAAAGGGAACGAGTAAGGACACTTCTGACACTGGGATCCACGACACTTCGGAACTCACTCTTCGGCGGACGGCTTTTTTTCTTGCTTCTTTCTGTTGCTGTTACTCTTTGATCCACTCTGCTGAATATAAGATGACTTAACCGTCCGGGTGTCGAAAGCTCACTTTTTCTGCACTGTTCTGTTCCGGATGTCTTGGCTTGCTGTCAACGTCTTCCTTCTTGAGCCAACGGAAGATGAGCAAGAGGAGGATTGCGAGGAAGAACATGAACAAGCCAGAGAGTCCGATGGCAGCCCAGAGTCCCTGAATCGGCTTTCCAAACTGCTCGCACATCACGAATCCACCATTGTGGTAGATCTCGACGAATGGATTGCATTTGAAGATGTTGGTGCTTAGATTAGTCTGAACAAGCGGGGAGTTTCAACAGTTTCAAAACTTCTGTTACCATAAGATTCGAGACTGATTGATTGACAGCGGCGTCTCCGAGATCGAATTGTTGGTTGTTCTGCTGCACAGCATAGGTCTTCTGAAAAGTGAGAAAGATGGAGGTGCGAGAAGAAGCTTCCTTGCTTACCACATTTGGAACTTGTTGGTTTAATGTCACCAGATTGTTGTAGAAGGTGGTGGCCATATTGGTGGATTGCTGGAGGTTGCTGAAACAAGTACATGTTGTGAAATCTTGAACTTCCTAACTCCTACTTGATGTATGAGTTGTAATCGTCGTTGGCGGCGTTGTCTCCGCAGCTTGTCAATGATGCAGCTTGTGCTTCTGTTAGCTTATCTTTAAGGTTATTCAGATCCTGCTCAGACTGGGTGGGTGCCGGATACGAGTAATCTGGTTGGCTGTTGATTTGCGTATTGGCCGCATCGCGGAAAGTGTCTAGACTCAGTTGGGAAGTAATGGAACCCGCTGAGATGATGTTGGTTCCGTTGACGGCCGTGTAGAGGGTTGTTGACGGGTCACTACATGATTCTAGCAAGTCACCAATGTTCACAACAGTCGGAGTTCCGTTGCCGACGGGAGCGATGGTCTGGTTCATGAGATGGTACAATTGGTAGGACGGATCTTCGAAGATTGGGACGCACATTGCCGACATCACCCAGCCACCGACAAAAGTGATACTCGCAAAGACCAAGAGAGTGATGGAGCATGTGATGCTGGTGTAGAAGGTGCTCAACACTCCTGGAGCCATCTTCTGAGCAATGCCGTCTGGGTTAATGAGTGACGTGACAATGGCGATGAAGGCGAGGATCATGAAGAAGCAACCGAGGCAAGCGGGTACTGTAACAGCGAGACGCAGAGTGATTTGGATCATCGTATACTGACTCGACTGGAATATCATATTTGAGACTTCATCTCATTAGAGACACTCACAGCCATCACGTCCTTGTGTCCTCTCTCCAGAGAATTCATCACGTTCACAATCTCGGACTGTACGTTGTTCAGCATGTTTGTAATCGAACTCATCGCATCGTTTATTGTGTTTTGCGCACTAGTCATCGCTGTTGAAGCAGCCGTGGCTTGACTTTGAACCTAAAAACTCGGTAATAGGAATCCACAAATGATGCAAGTATTACCTGAGTCTTGATTTCTAGAATACCAGTATTGATATTCACCAATTCCGGACTGCTTTTCACAGAAACAGCCGCAAGACTGAAACCTCGCAGACGAACTATGACATCTGGAATTTGAGTCCGAAGCGTCTGTATGTTCGTCGTGCACTCTTGGTTTACATTTCCAAAGCCTGTAATTTTGACTAGCAGAGTGTTCGCGGCAGCAATAGATGCATCATTTTGTGTTTGAAAACCTTCGACGTCGAACTGAAAATTTGACTGTTTCACTTTCGAATATGAGAAAAGAACATACGTTATTGACCGCCGTGAGTCCGACTTGATCTGACGTTCCATCGACGACCACTGTCGAATAGTTCTGTATGAGCAAATTGGCATTCGTGAAAGTCTCTTGGGTGGTCTTTCCAACTTCACAAGTCAGCTGACCAGTTCCATTCAGAATCGTGGCGCTGAGATCTGAATTGAGCAATATGATGTTTTCCAGGTCCGATAGGTTTTCCTACCAGTTGTGATTTCCCCGGTGTAGTCGAGAGCATTAGTGATAGAGTAAACCAGTTTCGTCTCGGTGATGTTGAAGAGAACGACACCGGTGAGCACGAAGGAGAAGAACACGACGAGGAATGAAGCGTAAACGTAGCCAGTGATTTTGGATCTGATGGACTGTAAAAAGAACGTGAACTCCAAAAAAGAGCTCCAACTCACTCCTTCTTTCGGCACGCAAGTGTAGCAACAAGCCCAGATGCACGTGGCGATTCCGAGAACGAGAGCGGCGAGAATCAGAACAAAGCCGAAACTCCAGAAGATGATGGCTCCGATTTGATTGAGGACCATGTCCTTGATGACTTGGTCGTACGTGACAGCGCCATTTCCGAAAATCAAATTGTTCAAGTCCTGAAAGAGAGAAGTTAGCGAAGAGGAACATTTCGCGTGCATGTTATCAGTGAATGAAAATGAAACATACGTTGTAAGTCTTCGAGTTGGGAGTGCTCTGGAGTCCGTCCGAAATGCCCTTGGCAATGTCGTAGAATCCTTCGATTCCGCCGAACGACGGCTTCATTGAGCGAATGTTTTGTGGCGGAGCATCACATGTTTGTTGCGAAGTAACTGCCGCAGAAAAGAAGACGATGAAGCCCACTATCGAGAGAAACATCTCTGCAATGGATAGGGTTCAGATGGGAATGGCCCCGTTGGCACGTGCTGATTACAGAAAGGGTGACGAATACGATACACGTCGAAAAGGTTTTGGGGACAGACAAACGGACAGAAAAGGGGACGGATGCACGGAGAAGGAGACAGTCTGTTTGCTGACAAAAGCGCGAAGAAAGTGAGAAAGGCGTGTCAATAATGATTGCTCTGAAAATGCAAAGTATGGGTGGGGTCGATGATAATAAACTGGCGAGGAATGCTGAAATGTGCACTGAATGGAAACAACAAGGTTCGACAGGCGGATCCTCAAAATGGACGATAAGGAAGGGAGGGACACAACAACGTACTGCTCGTCCTTTGATAAGCCATTCAACGCCTGGAGGGAGTGGGAGTCGATGCCCGATGCAGACTGAATCACCGCGGCCGGAAGGCGCCATGAACGGCACTGTTGACAGGCTGGAAGGGAGAATCGAGGAGTGAGGGAGCGGCGACAGTGAGAGGCTCTTTGTGGACGAAGAGAAGACGAAAAAGTGACGACAAAACAGAGAATGAAAACATCTCTCGACAGACAAGGATTTCGAAAGCGTTACTGCTTGTTTTGAAGCCAGGGAACTTGACTAAAAGAGTGTACTAGTTACACTGTATTTATAACTGTGGCAGTATGAACATTCCTTGTTATCAGTGGAGCAAATGGGTGATAATGAGAGAACCACCGCCTTTTCCGTGTATTGTATCAATGAAGCAATATGACGTGGCTACGATTTTCAAAGTTTATGAGTCTTAGAACTGATTAGCTTCTCTGTAAGCGCAGGTTGTGAACTTTCGATTTCTAGATGCCTTCCCTATGATCTCGACGGTCAACTTGCAAACGGATACCAACAGATCAACCCTCGACCCCTCGACCCTTCGTTGGTCATGAACCATCAGAAGAGCACCTGCAAAGAGTATATAAGTATCTGCTTGCTTCAGTTCAGACAGTCTGCCTCCATCACCTGAAACGTGTTTCTCTGACCTTTCGACACTATCTTTTTCTCTTTTTCTGTCTGCTATCAGCGCGGAAAAAGGGAGGAAGACGTCCGCGCGCCAACGAAAAGAAATCGCGTTTTTGAAACAAAAGCCTTAGTTTCAAATCCCGACTTTCGCTTATCGTAGGGTCTTGTTTGACACAAAGGTAGCAAAACGAGATTATTGGCCAGCAAGCAACCGCATCGCAAATCGCGGACGGCGCAAGCGGAAAGATATACGAGGGCTTTCTCCTCCCTCTCGGACTGTGTTATCAGTCATTATCACTCCGCCCATTCCCTTCCGCACCGTCCGACGCATCCAGGACGTTTTCATTTCCCGAGGCTACCTAGCTGCTTAATGTTAAGCAACATCAGGGGCGTTAATTCATTGTCGTCACTTTTTCTCCTCTCAAATGTCCTCTTTTCCAGACATCATGATCTCGGCCGTCGTCCTCTTCCTCTCCGCCATCACTGTCTCCAATGCTTGTGTCCCCACCACCACAACCACCACTACAACTCGTAACTGCTTCTATCCTCTATTTTGTCTTATTCTTTCTGTTTCCAGCTTGCTGTACCATGCTCTCCACCTCTGCCCTCCCCCGAGTGAACCCATCAGTCTCCACTCAACAGCAATGTTCTGTCCTTCAAAGAGTCTCTTCTACTTGCCCAGTTGACGGAATTGTCGTTTGTGATGCTGCCCAAGAGACCAATGTAAGTCCTTGGATCTTTCCTCTTGACATCCTGCCTTTTCTAGCCAACTGCCATCCAAATTGAATTCTTCAACGGAGCTACAGTAGTTCGCACTCAATCTGTCACCGGAAGTCCAGCATCATCCCTCTCCGTCAAGGTAAGCGTCCAAATTCGTTTGCATAGACTTCAAGTTCTCTTTTCCAGGTCGTGTGTGTGAATGGAGTGTGGAGAGTACCATCATCAACTGGAAGTGCCACATCTCTTGTTATCACTTCTGTGTCTTGCTCGCAATCTGGATCAACAGGAACTGATCGTGGATACGTCATCGGTACAGCTATCTAATCTTTATGTTAGATTGCTCCTAATAATTCACCTAATAACTCGATCATAATTAATGAATGACCTAATAAGAAGACTCTCGATGACATGAATGAACTGTTTCACGGAAGTATTGAAATAATTTATCTCGGAAACAAACACGCGGGGAACCTGCAGGATCAGGACGTCTCGTTGGTGGAGGGAGAAGATGCGGCGAAGATGCGCGGCATGCGTCGTGCATCGAGGAACTTCCGACGGAAGGTGCTCGAAAGGCCGAAGAGTAGCCACGGGTTCGAAAGAGCAAACGCGTCGGCTGACACCGTCAACGAAACGATCACAATCTTGTGTGCATCCGCTGTAACATCGAAGACGTGTGATGCCAGCAGCAGCTGCAAACAAACAATCAATTAGGAGGGGGCGAGAGAGGCATGTGAAGATGACACTGGGGGTGGGGTGGTGGTCGAACTTTGAGTTTTTCAGTAGGTATACCTGGAAGAAAAGCATCGCAAGTACCACAAAAGTTGAGAAGCATGCGTAGATCAGCAAGTTAGTCTGAACAGTAGAGGCGAGTTTTGGTTGAGTGTCGAAGAACTGAAAGGATTAGAAGATAAACCAAGACTCTAGATAGCTACAGTAACCCACCTGCATCCTCCTTTGTTTCCTATGAACCATCCAAGCAGACAGATTACAAGCAAGACTCAAAATACCAAAGAATCCATAAATCCAACAGGTTATCTTCGAGTTTTTCTCTTGATCCCCAGGGGTCACAAGAATCGGAACATAGCTTCCGTTGTAGTTCATGTATTCAGATGGTTGTGCCATACGACTCGCAGTCGGAATGATGGCCAGAACCATTCCAGTTACAAACAAAAGAAGAGTGACTTTTCTGGTCCAGAACTTGTTGTGTAGAATGGGATAAACAATTGCAGAGAGTCGATTGACTGAGAGGAGTAACTGGGCGGATAGCTCAAGGAGAACAGAGTATTGTGATATGACAAAGCCCATTTTGGCGAGGTGCGGGATGTAGGTGATTTCCTGAAAGTTTCTGTAAAGATGAGTGGGATCGACGAATGTACCTTGAATCCTGCAATTGGGAAACGGAACGCGATGAGAGAGATTAGCACTTGGATAAAGTCGGCGGGAGCTGCAGATGGTTCAGATTAGAGGAGAAGAAGTAGAAGGTTTGTTGCAAAATGTTGGAATCTATTCAAGTGACTTTAACTACGATTAGATTCATGAAAACATTATGAAGTCTTCCAAAATGCACGTATCTCAAAGATTTACCCCGGAATCTCTAAGAGGACGGTGCACTGACAAGTCTATCGCTAATTTGAGAATGCTCTCTAAGGTTTTGTTCGTTGTTCAACTTGTTCTGATATTCAGATTCTTAGAAAAACAAAAAGAACAGTGTTCTCCTTACTCACCTCTCAACAAGAAAAGTCTGTGAAACGCAGTTTTGAATTCAGGATCTCTTGACCACAAAATATAAACAAAGATGAAGGCATAAACGATTAAACCGGGCAATATATAACATGTTTGAACTACAACAACAGGTGTGAAATTCATCTGCAAAACTTTGTGCGTGAGTTGAACGGAAAAGTCTCGGATCGAAATAAATAACCGGAAACGACAGTAATCTCGGGGAGAAAGAAAGCGTCGGGTTTCTGTTGATGAGGGGTCAGATGCTGCTCTGTTTCGATGAGCGCAAGAAATCTGGAGAGAGTGAGCAGGAGCAGCGGAAACGAAACGAGCAACAGAAGAAGAGGGCTCCGGTTCCCTCGGACCAGCACCAAACTTTTTCAATTAAGCGAGTGCGAAAGGACGGAAAGATGAAGCAGCTGAAGACGTGGATATTTGATTTTGGATGATGATGATGATGGGGGATGAAATGAAAACGGGGAAGGCAGCTGGAAACAAAGCAATATTCGAGATGCTACTGCTACTTCTTCTATTTCTGGTTTGAGTCGCTGAGCATTTGTAGTCAAATGAAGAAGGACCGGAAACGGGGAAAAAGAGGAAAGGATCGGTTTCAGAATTGAACGAATAACCGGGAATTGGATCTCGAATTTCTCCACTTTGCAGTCCTTTTAAAAAGAGCATCTCGAGGGGTTCGGGTCCAAAAAAACAGAAAGGGGAGTGGTCAGTTGAAGGACGAGAAGCACAAGGCTTCTAATTATTTTTAGACTTTTGCACACCTTTTCTCGAGGTGCAACTATACGATTTCACACGCGAACACGGCTCACTGCTTTCTGAATGAAACAAACGAATGAGAAGAAAAAAACGTAAAGTAAAGTCTGAAACTTTTGTTCTAGGGGGACGGAATTGTTTATTATTAGTCTGCCATAAAGGATACTTCGATATACGCAGAGATCGCAACACATGGAAATGGCTTGTCGGGCTTCAGATCGACTTGGCGTCGTCGAACTGCTTTCTCGCCTTCTTCAGCTCTTCGGACATCGACAGCAAGTCCTTGACTCTGGAGAACTTCTTCGGATCGCGGCGGATGAGGTAGTGGATGTCCTCGAGCGCCAATTTGTCCGGCTTTCCGACTTTCATCGCCAGCTGGCACAGCTCCTTGATGTAGTTGAGCACGATGGCTTCCAGAGTGTCCAGAGTCTTGTCGTACGGCTCCTGAAGACGAAGATGAGAATGGATGAAGTCAGATGTTTCGTTACCTTGTCATCTCCGAATCCGAACACCATGGTGCGGAGATCTCTTCTGAGAACGTGCTTCTTGTCCTCCGGATTCACGACTTTATCCTTCTCCTCGTCGCCGTCCGAGCCGAAAATATCGTCTTCGTCATCCATTTTCACTGAACAATCATAATTAGTAGAAAAGACACAGAAAAGTACAAGATTAAAAGATAGCATTTTGGTAATCAACCAGGAATAATCATCGGATCAAAGAATCAACATCGTTTGAAATATTTATAAATCACTGAAAGTTAACTAGTACATCAAGGGAGAAGTATCAAGAGAAAACCAGGAAAGGCACATGAAATGGGAAGATATTCTGAGCTATTACCAATCGAAGCTTAAAGTAGTAATGACCAAATCGGGTATAGGGGGAGGAAACGGGAGAGGAAAGAAAGTAGAAGTGGGAATTGCAGATCCGGTGTATAAAATGATGAGTGCGAGGATGAGAACAGGAAATGAACACATGCAGGAGCCGAGTAGTGGTCGGAGAACACGTCTAGTAGATCACAGTTATCAGTTGTTCAGTGATGGATGGAATCGAGCGGGCTTATCCGCGGCGCAGCTTCTCGTTGATCGTACGGACTATCATGGTCGTCTGGAACACCAGTTGGTTCGCAGACACAGATACCTGCAAACACAACAATTTGAAGCTTTCCGGTAGCAATCTGCTTACCTGATTCGCATTTTGATCTTTGAAATAAGTCTTCAATGTGTTACTGAATCTTTTCGAATAGTGCACAAACTCTCTCTTGCGTTTCTCGACTGCTGGCTGAGCTGAAGCGGGAACTATTTTGTAGACAGCGTTGATTGCTTCGAGCAGCTTTTTGATGGATGACGCGATAAGCTTGATGGTTTCGAGGAACGCGTGACGATCTGACATCTCTTCCGGCACACGAGATAGAACACGACGGAGCTCAATTGCTCTGGAATAATCGTCGAGTTGGAAAAATCGAATGTGAAAACACTTACCGTTTTGTCAACTCCTTATAGTCGGCGTTCTGCTCGTAGCCACTGACAATCAAATCATTTGTCGGAGAAGTGTCGTGCATTCTCAAGTAGGACTCCTGAAAGTGAAGTTTTGTTGAATCAACGAAAAAACAATCGGAAACAAACCTGCAAGTTGACGCTCAGCTCAGAATCATCCAATATAACCTTGGTGAAATCGTAGAGAAACGATGGAGAAGCTTGTTCACAAGTAGTCAGTGCGTTGTGCAGTTTCTGAAATCGATAACGCATTCGTTCGATATTCAATGAAATACTTACGTTGAGGGCAATGGAAGCTCTAGGATCGTCACGGTGCTGTTGCCTGTAAAGAGAGAATGAGATCGGAGATATTTTCGTCGACATACTTGAGTTTCTCCATGACTGGATTATACAAGCACTGATAGGTCATCGCCCCGAGATATCCTCCTTCTTCGTTCATCGTGAAACTGCTGAAAACGAGAAAATTTCAAAAAGAATGCTATGTGGCGAGTAGAGGAGACACGAGAGGAAATACATGCATTGATCGAATCGCAAATATGCAGAAATCAAAGCGAGCGAGACGCAGACGCAGCGATGAATGCGCGAAAAGATAATGGGCAGCGGCGGAGAGGACAAACAGTTGAACGTTCGCAAGGAATGTGGGAAGCTGAGTCAGAAAAGGAAACGACTTGCACGGCGATGCACTCAACCAACAGCCAAAGGTGTGATAAAATGACCAGTAATGACGCGGGTTAGAGGAAAAATGTGATAGAAGCAGTGGAAAATGATAACATGATTGTTTTCTTTATAAAAATTGTACGAAATGATTGAAAAAAACAGTGAAAACCGAGAATTGTTGCTGGAAAAACTATTCGCGCATAAATTTTGAAAACAAAAATTGGAGCTCCGTCGTTGTGAATAGAGCGCGTTTGCTGACTCACTCGGGGACTCGATTTTTGAAAAGAGGTCCATTGAGACAGAAAGAAACAGGTTCAAAAGTGTCCATTGAGCAGGAATTCATAACACATGCTCACCTACAAAACAAACACATCATTGCTGTGAAAAGGAAAAAAAAAGAATAGGTGTTATTGAGCAGACGCTCTTGAACACAGCGACGCTTTGAAGCATTCTGCTACTTGCTGGCGTTCACCACATCCCACTGCCACCGTCATTAAATACCTCATTATAAATCATGAGAGACATTCTGGAAAACATTGCCTCCTGCGTCTCCAGTTTCCCTTGTTTCCTGGCCCGCCGGGATCCCCGTGATATCTGTCGCCGCCACGGCTGATCCGTCGTCTCGCATCATTCTCTCCGGCTGCCGTTTGTTCCCGTTACCCGATCAATAGGCCCCCTTCACACCTTGATCTTCCTCTTTGAAGCACCAGTTGTCCCGAGAATCATAAGTGAACACTTCTCACTTTTCTACTTTGAAAGATCTGGACATAATTCAAGTTTCTGATTCTTCTCCTTCTACTGACTGATACTAACCAGAAAAGAAACCTGTTCACATAAAACATCCCTTCTCCATCCCATAACTTGAAGATTTCATTCTTTCCACCACCCGGAAATGACACAGAGAATGTTTCCAGTGGCAGATGACACAGTGCGTCACAATATAGAATTTTTAATCTGGGCGGCGAGAAAACACAAAAAATATATTTCATTCTTGACGGATGCACTGGATTTCAGATTCTCTTCTTCACCCACGCATGGTCATGTGCTAACCAACTTCCTTTAAAACTAGAGCTACATTGTGTTTTCTGAACGTTTGATTTCAAAAACGAGAAATTGACCTATCAAAAGTGCATCTCGAAGTCGGTCACAGTGTTTCGCGAATTGGGTTCCAGACGAATCAAGCGTAAAATACTCAATTGTTTTTCGAGTACACTCGAACCGACGTCTTCCTAATCAAATGAGAATGTTTCTTCTCTCTCTCTTTTCACCCCGTTTAGAGAGTGACCCAATCAGAATTCATTTCGAGACGACGTCTTCTTCTACTCACCTCTCGCTCCTCTTTCTCTCTCTCTTTTTCCACTAATACAAAACTAGTTGTTATTCGGAGGAGTGTGTACGTATGTTGTGTACGGAAACAGAGACATTCGCCTCGTTTCCTTTCCATTTTCAAAACGTTCCCACCTCTGGATAGTTCTCGGTCTGCACTATGTTTCTTGGTTTCCTCCTCCTTCCACCCACAGAGCCTTTTCGCAGAAATGGCAGTTGCAATTGAAGTAAAAATAGGTTCTTCTGGTTTTAATGAGAGCCTTCCTTTTCTCCTTTTGTCTACCCCATTAGTGGGCGGGACTCATAAGCTCATGTCATCTGCAAGGCGCTTCCAACTTTTGTTCGCGTCACGCTCTCTCTCTCAGAAATGCATTGTTGGATATGGAATCGGATCGTTTTCAAGTTTTATGTGAGTTCCTACGTGTTTAGTTTTTAATTTTGAAAATGGAAAACGTTGGCTGAGAAAAGGACAGCTAATAGACGGTTGTCTTGTCGCGGAAGTGTCACTCACAGTGTCAGTGGTGCTCCTTTTTCGAGGCAACAAAGCGAAAGTTGTTATCTATTCTCAAAATGTACACTGTTCCTTTTTCATAAATACAGTCTAACTTTACTATTCCACTTCTAAATTTCCTAATTATGGAGATATTCAAAGGAGAGAAGGTTAGTAAATAGAAGGTCCCGATCCCTTTTTGTAAAACTGTGAAATTCTTTCGGAACTTTGCTCACTTCAATATAAAATAGAGTAAACTTTGAAGAAGTTTGCTTTAGAACATATTTGACCACAAAGAAAAGAAAAAACACTTCAAACTTCAAAGTTGCGAAAAGACCGAGAAGATCGGAAAGATCAGAGGATCAATGACTGTTACTGAACCAAAATCGCAAAGAAAAAACAAAGTAATGCCGGAAAACAGGCTAAAAATAGTGTGACAAAGCCGAGGGATAACAGGGAATCTGAAAACCCCCATTCGTCTGAATGACTAAACCCCATTCCAATTAGAGAATGTGAAAGAGAACCCGAACAACACAGCTATCCGTTCTGTTCTTCCTCCCCCCTCCGCCTGTTGACTGACTTATTTACAAACAACACTAGCACTCGCGACTCGCCCCAAACATTTCGATTCTCGACCTATGGTTCGAGCCTTGTTTTCACTAAAAATTATCGCAAGTTTTGTGCTCAACAACTCCATTTCTGTTTGCCTTCTCGCCGGCCTCTTTTCTGGCCATACTGTCTCGGATATAGACGAAATGCATCCGTCCGCCGTCTCTGTTTGTGCTTCTTCCCCCTCGCGCCCAGTCACCTCCCACACCAAAAAAAGCGAGTCGCCGTGTTTCCCCAACTTCTTCTTCTTCTTCTTCTTCAATGACTGAAAATGTCGAATGTCAGATGAAAAATGACCGCAAGTACTGGTACCTGTTGGTGCTCCTCGGAAGTCTTGCTCTTCTCAATGCCCTCTTCTCCACTATCACAAAACCGACAGAGATAATGCAGTGAGTTGTTTTTCTCAAAGAACAAACAGTACTCTCGTGGTGTTTTTTTTGTTTTACTGCTAGAGGGAGAATCTCAAAACAATGCAATACAGTTTGGGGAATATACAGTAATTTACAGTCACTTCTCGGTCATCAACATCCACTGGATCAACACAATCATCCTCCTAGCTGGGCTCTCTCCGTTCCTTTTCCCACAGAATACTCTCAAGTTTGTAGTTTCAGATCTTAAAGATCCCATTCCCTGTTTCTAGATCAGAAACCGTGATCGTCGTTGTCAACGTGCTCAGCTTCTGCGTGTGTGTCAGCTGTGCCTTCGCCGATCTCGGCAACCTTGCCATCAAAGCCTTCGGTCGTATGAACAGCACCGGCTTCATCTCCAACTTTATCAGTGAAGATGAAATTGATACCGTAAGCTTTCTAGATAGTTTTCTTCTCTAAAACTTCCCTGCTTCACCGGACAAATCTTAAAGGAAATCCCCCACCCCTCGGAAGAAATCGTCGAACACCTTGCCGCGTTAGCAGAGCGATTTGTTAGTTTCCATGTCTCCTCTCATCTGCCTAACCACTCGCTTCTCTCTCATTTCCTCTCACTTAGTGTTTGTCCGTTCGCGTCCGTCTTCTGTTATTTGGCTGGATCACAGATTTCTTTCCAGAGAAACCACTTGTTCATCTACAACTGTCTCGACCTGGTCATCTGCATCGTGGCGGCATGCGTCTCTCACAAACTGATTTTGAATCGTATCGCCGCTTCTCCAAATGTACACTTGGTGAGTTCCAAGTTTGCATTTCAGTTAGTCATCTGTGCGTTGTGTCAACAGTCTTCTTTCAGACGGACAGTCGTCGTTTCCAAGGTTATGGACTCGCACTGATCATGATGACCGTGACTGGAATCATGAATCACATGTGGCAGAGGTTGATTATGGTCAATCATAAACAAGCGATCTTCCTCAACATGCACACAATCGACGAGTTCTCTTGGCTAGTCATCAACTTGGCTACTGGAGTCTTCGTGTTCCTCTCCTCCCGCTCAAACCAGATCATCCAGACCGCTTCATTCGTCCTTTCTGGAGCAACCATCTACCCATCCTTTTTCTATGCGTGGCTGGACTACAGAATCATGACATCTGCTCACTCCAAATTTCTCTTTCGCCAGGCCATAGTCTCCCTGATGATTTCAATCCCCCACATCTTTGTTCTTCTAACCATCTTCCTCGCCTTTGTGGTGAGCTAGTAAACTGCATCCAGATTTTCTCAAACTCGCTTTTTCAGCTGACTCGTCGAGACGCCACACGTGTGAATCTGAACCATCTCAACAAGCTCATATTCATCGGCTTCTCAGTCTTCTTCCTAGTGATCTCCCTATCTCTCATCAACGTCAACCTGTACGCACTGTTCACCAAGCAGTTCTACAAGATTTTCCATAGCAGTGAACAAAAGGTATTCATGCGAAACTCTCTGATTACTTCCAAATGTATCTTCCAGTTGCCCTTCCTCACTGCCTTCCTCGCCCTGTTCACTGGATTGAGTGTCACCACTCGCTTCAATTTCATTACAATTGCCACCTCACTGGTTATTGGAATTCTGGCGATTAACGCGACATATTTGCACATATTTTCCTATGTTTACCTTCGAGTCAACGGATATTTCATTGATGGCACAAGCTCTGAGTTTCTGGTGCTTCCATCCGACAAATATGACAATGGAACAGAGAGTACGTTCGAAAGATCAGAGATAATCCCAGTTGTTTTGTTTCAGCATCAAGTGTACACACCATCGAGACATCTCTCAACGTTTTGTCGCTCATTGGATCCGGGGTTCTTGTAATGTTCCTTTGCTACCTCGCCAGAACAGCTCTTCCACCTCCGGACAACTCTGAGGAAAGCAGTGAACGAGTTATGCAGAAGGGAAGATACGAGAAGAACGTCCTCGGCTTGGGAGTTTTCATGCTCTTCTCCGCAGTATTCGTTCTTTCCCTCGCGTTCTATGTCTTCTTCCGATCTGTCAGCCCTCATCCCCTGGTGACCATTTACTCACAATTGTTCCACGTGGTTCTTGCTCTTTCAATTACTTCTTATGCACTGTTCCAGGTAAACCATTTGATCATTGGGAAGAGAATACAGTACAAACTTTCTAGGTTCTGGTGGCCGAGCATCTCTCGAGATATCCCATCTTCTCATGCGCTCTAGTCATTCTTTCGACTATCCGGGCACTCGACATCCTTACTCAGATTGACTACAAGGACATTGGAAACCAGCCACTGACCTGGACGATTCATGCACTTGTTGAGTACACCGCAATGTTTTGTAAGTTTGAGAACAACTTAATCAAACGGGAATTCGAATTTCAGTCCACTTCGTCACGATTGCCATTGTATTCCGCATCGAAGGAGCTGGAAGACCACTTATTGAACCTGCTGAGGTAAGCGAGAAGAAAGATTCAGATTTCAGTGAGTTATTCCAGATTCCATTGTCGTTCGAGAATCCACTTGGCAACGCCACTGATGAAAACGGATACATAATGTTGAGAACTGCTGAGAACGAGCAACCCGATGCTTGATTTGCCATATGTACACAGTATTTTACCGTTTAGTGAACGAGAACCCAGTTTAGATTCATTCCCTCCCCAATCAATTGCCCCAAAGATCTCCGTACGTGTTGCCAAAAATATAAACTTGTCAAGTTCTTATCTTGTCATTGAGTTTCTACTAGCCCTCTTGAATCACTGAAAAACGTAGATTCGTGGATTCGTGAAAAGATCAAGAAAGATCAAAAAGTTACGGCAGATCCAGAAATGGTAAACGCGTACACTAACGCAATGTTGAAAGTATGTGAAGAAAATGACTTCCATTGCGGAGCTCGGAGAGGTTCTCGAGGCAATTTATAGCATAATTGAAGCCAACAGTCCTCAAAGAGAGCAATGGCAAATGAATGAGCCAATGACAACAAATACCGCAGTCAGTATCCGTGCGACAAACCGCTTGACGGATTCATCCATACTGGTGAGCAGTCACAATCTGACTCCCAATAACTTATCAAACCTCTATCACTTTGTCTCGTCGGGGACACATCATAAGAAAGTAATAGTGTCAAGCTTACTATCCGACAAAAGTCGGTTTTATCCTGATCTTGAGGTAGAAACTGAGACTACGGTCCAAGTGTATGTCTGCCCTAATCACTCAGGACGTCTGATGATCACGAAATATAAGACGGAGTTTGTATGTTTGTTAGATGAGGGTAAAGAACACCAGTTCGAAAACGAGATGACCAAAGAACGGCCGGAATGTAAACCATCAGATAAGCATGTATGGAGCATGATATTTGTGCCAAAGGACACATATTCTTGCAATACCTCAAACACAATACATTCATGGGCAACGATGATTGTAAAAGACTCTGTTATTACTCAACATAAAACGAGGTGTTCAGTGCATCATCTGCCCTCGTCGGCCCTGGGCCCCGGGAGTGACGCGAAGAGTACGGGATCTGAAAGTCTTAACTCTCATGACCTTCCTAACTAGTTATTTGCCCCTCAATTGAGTGGATCATCTACTACATCATCAACCCAATCTACTAGTTCATCAACATCTTTTTGGAGTCAACACGCACAACTACAGTCCGCTGCTTCAACATCCACGTGACCTGTGCCCATTCCGGAGGACCATCGCCCCATCTGCTGCCAACCGATGCCCCGACCTCTGGCCCTTGACCTTCCACGTCATTGCCTCCAATAAGTCACGGTCGACGACTATGGAGACGGAACAACAACTTCATTTCTCAGAGCTCTTTCCCACAGATCAACACTTTTACTATGGTTTACATTCGTCAGAGAAACGTAAGCAAATAGATTTGATATCACAATTTGCAATTGTGAAATTGCAGATTTGTCTATCGAGAGATTTGCCAACGGAACTCCGTGTTACGAACCGGAGTCAGCAAACGTTTGCCCTCCAAATCGAGAGTGCTCCTCAAGTACCGTTCGTGTTCCCACAGTACGCTTGGGTCCAGCCAGGACGGTCGCAAACCATCAACGTGAGGATCCAAACATTTTCACTTCTTTCAATCATAATTTAGATCAAAATGCGGAGTGCGCTACTGACAGCAGATCAAAATCACACTATGCGCATTTACTACAGAAGAGTGGAGCCGCAAAATGACTTTCGGGTTCGTTAAGTTTCGTCTCCTCTAAAACAAACTCCTCTTTGTAGAGATCTTGCAAGTCTTATTGGACCGAAGGAGTTATAGCCGACGGGAGGATCGAAGTGAATATATCCGTACTACGCGATGAAGTCCCTACACCACCTTCACCGGACGAGCCGGCAGTCATTTTCCACGAGGCTCACATTTTGGGAGCCGCCCTCACTCGTCCGCAACCTGCGCAGGCCCGGCCAGTCACTCCCAAGCCGCCAACTACGATGCTTTCTCCAACAACACTGCCCAAAGCCCCAGTACCGGCAGTCTCCGTCCCGACTCCACCCACAACAGCCACGCCTCATCCAGCAGCTCCCAAGAACATGGTTGCACCGACCACCGCAGTGCCACAGCCTCCGACATCACCAAGCTCGGGCAGGAGGATACAATCAACGGGATGCAACAAATCAATGAGTACCTGATGCTCAAGAGACTGGAAGCCGATAAAGACTCGCCCACAAGAAAAGCTCTCGAACAACATATCGACAATGGATATAGAGCAAAGTTCCAATTGATGAGCAGTCAAGGAACGTGTGAACCGGAGAGGTTTGATGTTGGAGACTGCAAAGCGTGTCTCGGAGGACTTAATGGAGCTGCCATCGCAGATAAGTCAGGGAATGGTAGGAGCAACCAATAAATTGTTAGCACAACAATTTTTTACAGCTGCATGCCGTCGGGCAATCGAGAATGCTTTCGCGTGGAGAACAGTGCCATCAAAGGACACGTTGGAAGCAATGCGTATTGCCGCCCGAAGACACATGGAAGAAACTCACCCATCTGCGTTGAAAGTTGCTTCTACACCGAAACCAGTCACTGTGAAGCCAAACAAGAGCTCGAAGAAGGGGGATGCCAGCAAGACTGGCAAGTCGGATATGACGGATGTGACCGGAACTAAGAAGACATAAACACTCACCAATCGAGCAAGACCAACTTGAACTCTCTGCTTTTTTATTCATAGACCCGTTTTTTCCATAGGCTGGTGTACCTGTGCCAATTTGCCACCAACCGATTTCTGCAGGCGGACGTCTTTCGATACTTTTTGTGTGTGATATTTCAAATAAAAGATGTTTCGTATTCCCCTTTTGAACTTCAGAATACCTCCTTCCCGATACTGACCCCCATATAGTACTCTCGATCTTTACACCAACTGTTGCGTTGTTACATGTTAGTTATACAGCATGCCAATTACAATGGAGGAATTCAAAAGGTGTACGGCTCGTTTCTCAGAATCGTTCCCGAACCATCTCTCGGACACTCAGCAATACAAAAGAGGAGCGTTATACGATCGAGCGCGTCCTGTCGGAAGGGGCCCTGCACACTGCGAGACGGCTATTGTTGGGTCGGTGCAAGGGCAGCGACGACCCGGCCACTAATTACAGTGTGCAAGGACGAATTGGAGTATGAAGAAGACGTCTTGGGGCGGGATGGATGACGACAACTACGGCAAGAGGGGACACATTACACAAATCAACTTGAAATTCACGCGCCGTATTGTTTCGCGCAAATTGAGAGGATGATGCATGTGTTATGGTATTAGAAGTGTTCGGATGGATGAACCTTGACGGCACATTGTGGGAAGGTTGGCAGGAAACCGCGAGAGTTCTCAGGAACCCGATCAGAGTGGATCTCTACTTCACTATCATTAGAAACCCTATAAATTGGTCCGTTGTTGAGAAAATATTAGAAAGGTGAAACATTCGTTACTGCCACAAGAATACGTTAGCGGTAGCAATCCTCTTGGCAGAAAAAAATGTGTTTGCAATCCTTCCAAAACTCAATGTCCTTGTGTATTGCCAAGATTTTGCACTAAAACTCGAGTATCTTGTACGTGCATAAAACATAGATCGCCCGGAAGCGAGATCGTTCACCAAAAGTTCACAGACCTCCTCCTCTTGTTTCCCGCACATCTCTTCAAACACGGACGACACCTTTCCAGCGGAGAAAATGAGGTCTAGGAGTTGCACAAACATGGGGATCGTCCTCCTCCCTCTTCTCGCTCAATTTCTTCCATTCAAACATAAGGCGACACAAGTGGGCGGGGCCATTCCGGAGGAGACGTAACCTCCTTGCGCGGAGACACGCGCATTCCTCACCCGCATGTCCACGAGTACGACTCTGTTCCGCCAGGTTTGCACTCCTAAATGATCTTACACACACTTCTACTGCTACTCATCCTATTCATTGAAGTAAGTCGACTTGACCAGTTGGATCAACATCCTTTCTAACTTTCAGGAAACACTAGGCGCAAGTGGTCAGTCGGCGCTTGACAATGCGATAATTGGTGGGTTGCTCGTGTGCTATTTATCAAACAATAACTATTCACTTTCTCAGGTCAACCATACATTTCTTGTCAACGTGACCGAATTGTCATCGAGGTGATCACAGAGCGATTGTTCACAGGAAAAGTCTTTGTGAAAGGGGACTACGCGAATCCACAATGCACCCGTTCCTTCCGCAATGGAGCAGTCCTAACTGACAACGAGATCAAGCCGACTGAAGAGGGAATCTTTATGGGAACGGTTACCAAATCAAGAGAACCTTACACTGAGGACCAGAGAAGGTCTTCTACTAGATCCTCTCCTTCTGTTGTCAACAAAGCAAATCCGAAAGTTGATACAGACTCCGAGTCTTCCGTATCAGTCAAATCTTCCAAGTATACAGGGCAAGGCATTGACATCAATTCTGTGCCAGATATCGCAGAAACTTTCTTGCTACCTCGGAAGAATGAAACCTCAGATTCTGATCTTGAAGAAGGAGAATGGAAAGGAGTCGGAGGAGCATCTGCCGGACCGAATGCAATCTTCGGAGGTACCCGGGGAGAGGAGTTAAGGATATTCGGGAAGTCTGTCACCCCAACGGCTCCCAAACGAAACGGAGGAGCTTCCGTGGCATCTCCCCTGTCCAATGAATGCCCGCAGACCACTTGCGAGCCGTGTTTCTGTGAAGAGCGTCGAACTCGAAGAGCCACAAACTCCATTCGCCTCGAAGTTCCCCTGAATGGTTGCAACTCGAAAAGAGATCGGAAGGTGAGTTTCTGCCAATGTATTTCCTTCCCGCCTGCCTTTCTAAATATTCGGTGTATCGCATAGTTGACGGAAGGATATGTGCCAATTACGCAAAGCAGTGTCTCCGTAAAACTCCTTTACATCCGGTTTTTTCATCAAGTCGGCAAGCGTTTCAACGCAAGGCTAACCAGAGATTGAACCACTAGAAAGTGTCTTCAAGGACGCAGTGATCCACTCTGTCAAGCAGGTCAAACTTTTTCCTTTCCAGCTTAATCCACCTTCCCTCGTCGTTTCGTTCGTCGCCGTCGTCTCGTTTCATGACAGTTTCATCACGAAACTCGACAAAGCATACAGTATTCAGTGTGCGTACGCAGAAGCGGAAAGAACTGTCAGCACGGATCTGGATGTGAAGTGGGTTGTTTTCTCGGAAATAAAAGAATAAACGGTTTATTCAGTATGTCAGACGAGCAAGAACTTAATGGAACTGTGGAAGCACCATCTTGTGACTACCTTATCTCTGATCAAAGAGGTGTCCCAGTTCAGAACAGTCTCGTCGGGGAGTTGGTCCGTCATCAGTGGAGCTGCAAAGGCGGAATGGCCAGCAAGTTGAAGATGCTAGTTCACCAATGTTATGTGAAAGACGAAGGAGGTCAACAATTCGAAGTGATCGACGAACACGGATGCACCTTGGATCATCTGATGCTACAGACTCCGACGTATTCAGAAGATGGAATGACTGCTCAAGTAGACGCCTACATTTTCAAGTTCCCCGATAGAGCAAGTGTCGCATTTCGATGCGTGATCACGTTCTGCTCTATTGATGATGCAGAGTGTCTAGCTATGACGGTATGTGAACATAGTCTTTCTAGAGTCACATGATGATAAGTTTTGCTTTCAGCCACCAAAATGCGACCCGAACAACAACTTGTTGAGACGAAAGCGATCTCCACTGCCGCACGGAGTGTCCTCAATGTCTCTCCATTCGAACAGTCTTACTGTTTTCGACATAGACTCTTCCAAAACAGACTCAAGCCAGCTTCTCCCAACTCCATCGTTGCTCCGATCATTCGAAGAGGACAGTCGTCCATTCTGCGTCTCAGTTGCCAGTTTCGGCATCCTCATCTCCGCCTCAACCTTCTTCGCGACCATCTCACTCGCCGTCATTTTCAGCTACTTCTTCCTTCGTTTCAATCACAAGTTTTCCCTCGACGATTAACTGACCTCGTTATTCCCTTATTTCTCTTCTTGTTCGGGTAAATTATTCTCTCGTTATGTTCTTCTTTTTTCTCATTCCGCAATGAACTATGATTCAAAAACTCCAAAGTGTCCTGCCAATCGAATGTTTGATAAGAGACGAGAGGTGCACAGACAGCTAGATACTCTTCAAAACAGCATTCAACCTGTACAATGTCACTCCGCTTCGACAGGTTCCGGAAGTTTCCGGAGAATGCTAAGATCGCTACTTTGGTTTGTTACTAACCTCTGATTGTTCTTCAGTGCCTTTTTTATATTTCCAGATAGGCAACGTCTTCCTCGGACTCTATCTCATCGTTGTAGACGTTCATTACGATGCCGGTAAGTGCTGAATTGTGTTCTAGTGAAGAAGAATCTCAAATATGTCAGAAACGCGGTTTCTCTGGTTCAGTCTCTGGAATTCTCTTGCATTTGATGCCATCACAATCCTGATTCTTCTCAAAGAATGGGATGAGAATGTGGAGTTCTTGCGAAGGGCTCCGTATGAACTTTTGGTGAGGAAGGTACTAAGGAATGAGGTGTCCAAAATGAAATTCAGCACACTCTTGCCTCCTTAGCCATCAGTTTTATAATCTTTGTGTCAGGAATCATGTTCCTTGTCACTGAATCCTACTCGGGACATTGCCATTTCTTTGTTGGAGCGGTAAGTTGTTCTGCACACTTTTGTTTTTGAAATTTGAATTGAGTTGCAGTTCTTCTGTCTTGCAATCTTTGGAATCAGAATGGTGTGTGTTTTGAAAGCTCTTCCGCAAGTTTTGGCGGATCTACAGCACCCAGGTTACCTTCTTCTGTTTCTTCTTTACTTTTCATTCAGATCTTTTTCAGGACGTCCAACGAATGCCGAATACGACAACGACGGCACCTCGATGGTTTAGAACTTCTCTCTCATTCTCTCTTTTCTCCATCATTTTCTGTGTATCATGTTGTATTGAATAAAACTGTTAGAGAGCAGTGCGTTATCAGCAAGAGCACGCGAAATGATAAGAGTGACAGAATGTAGTAACCGAAAACAGGCAACGAGCGACTTCTCTGTCTCTCTATTGTTTTACCTAACCCAATAAGATAATTTGTTGCATTTTTTGCGTTAAAAAATGCCAATTACCGTCTCCAGATTTCGCAGTTTCCCAGAGTTTGTGAAGTTGCTTTCATTGGTAAGTTCACACATGAGAACAAGCTACTAGTAATTCATGTTCATTCAGGCAACATCTCTCACCCTGCTCATCTACCTCGGAACAATCAAGTTCCGTCCGCCAGGTGCGTGATCCCTTCCCGTTCAAATTCAAACTGTTTAATCTTCTTCAGGAATGTCGTTAATCTGGTTCACAATCGGTTGTTCCATCGTCTTCGACACATGCACCATTGCGGTTCTTCTCAAAGAGTACGACATCTCCATCATGGCTATTCGAATGTTGCCATATGCTGCGATTGTAAGTGTTCTCCCTTCTCTTCTCGTCAACATCATTCCTAGGAATGCGTCGGTTCCGTCCTTGCCCTCATATGCTACATAATCTCAATGGGTATTTCGATAAGCAGTGAAGAAGCGACAAGTGAGTTCGGTTTCCTCATTGTCGCCATATTCTGCTTCGTCATCGCCTTGATTCACCTCTTCAATTTTGTCGTAAACATCCGAAGATGGAATAATGGATCTCATCATGCCAGTTAGTCCTATTTCTCTTTTCAAGCTCTAATTCTGTTTTCCAGCTCCTCCGAATGTCTACGAATACACAAACTATGGATCAGAACAATGAGATTTTGTTTGTATAATTTTTTATCAGTATATTTATCGATTTTAAAATAACAAGAAAATTAACAAAAAGTGAACAAAAACTGATTGTATATATCGAGATCAGTTCTCGTCAACCGAGTGTTTCATCTGCATCACAGATCGATAGAATTCGAATATGGCTTCCGCTGACGGTTGAGCCAAACACCACGCTGCTTCAAGTTGGTTGTAGTCCCACGGACCAACAGCGTCCATCGAGCACACTTCTGGATATCCGTCGGTTCCTTTGCACACTGCGAAAAGCACTCGTCCGGTCGCGGCGGCTTCTTGTTTCGCAGTCGGGTCGATGACCAGCAGATCCTTGACTCGAACTACGAGGACTCCACAGAACACCGTCCACGTTTTTGACCTACATGACCCAAGGTGGCGGGAAACTAAATATTCACGTCTAAAAGGGGGAACGAACGCCGAAAACGTCCATTTTATTACTGTCAGGTGTTCTTTTATCCCTTTTATCCCATGACACATCGCTCCGACACCGACAGGCTCAAACCAAGACTGGATGCCGGCGAAGCTGAGGTGTGTGCGCGCGAGTTCTTTTTTGTCTTTTTGCCTCCATTTCAATTGAAAAACGCTGAATAATAACTGAAAGAAATTCATTCGAGTATCAAATTTTTGAAAATTTTACTGTGGCCAGCAAGCGCGCCCTACCGAAAAGTTTTGCGTGGCTTTTTTGCGTGGCAAAATTTTAACATTTTTTTTGTGGCTCGAGCATATTCACTGCGTATCGACGCAATTAAGTGCTCGTTTCTGGTCTCTTCCATCTCTTTCAAACATTCAAGTATTCGTTCAGTCTTCTCGCTCAACCCGCGCGCGTTTGTGTCTAAATCATCTCTTCTTGTCTTGGCGTTTTTCATTTCTTGATTTCTTCTTCCAGATGATGAACACAACATTTGCCAAGAACGAAGGAGAAGAGGTGGAGATCCCTCTGAATGGTCAGGCACACGAACAGCAACAAGATGTGTTTCAAGATGCAGTCGAGCCAGCCGAGCCCGGGAATGTGCCCGAGGTAATGTGCGCATGCACTCGTACCGAAGTTCTCGCCCTGAAGCGCGCATGCAAGGAACACAAGGCCATGATCGAGAGACTTCTGTATTCTGACGGTAACTCTTTTCCATTTAACTTTCCAAACAAACTTTTTCTACAGAATACGAAGTGCGTCGATGCTCAAATAAACAACTTGTCTCCCAGGGAAGATTCAATGGCCCCGCCGCTGGAGGAGAAATCGCAAGCGAGAAGTACCAGAAGGCCATCAAGGAACGAGACCAAGCTCGCGCCGAAGCTCACAGTCTCCACGCAAACTACAAATCACTGTTCACTGCATACAACGAGATTCGTGAAGTCGCCAACGACCTCCGTAACGAGTACGAGGACGCTGCTGAGAAGTTGAAGTTGGCTGCGGCGGAAGTCGACGAATGGCGGTCCAAGTACGTTGCTGTCAAGGAGAGTGCGAATGCTGAGCTGACCCAGTGAGAAATTTAGATAAAAGTGGAACCTTGGTTATTCAACAATTTTCAGAGCCAACGACGAGTACGACGATTTGGTCAAAAGCCACGCTGAGGGTACCAAGGGACTTCGTTTGCGAGTGAATCTTCTCGGGGTTGAGCTGAAAAGCAAGGAGGACGAGAACAACACGCTGTCGGCCCGTGTCGCAGAGCTGTCCACTGCTCAATGACGTCGACATGTGCGATTCAGCGTCGGGAAAATCCACGGATGTATATCTTTCCTCCCCCTCCCACTATCGTATTTATTTCCTTCATCGTATTTTTCCCTCCTTTTCGTATTTATCCCTTATCGCTACCACTTCGCGATTTTATGCTACTGTGAATAAATAAAGCGCTTATCGCTTAATCTAGTTTGCATTTGAAATGTATCGGCACCAGCGGATTCTAAGAATTTCAATCAGAACCATCGAAGAGGCAATGTGGGAGCACCTGAGTGTGAAGCAGATCAGTGCGCGACGATGAGAAGTGCTGGGCGGTTTCCGAGAACTGCCGGGAAGTGTGTGCGACGAGCGAAGAACGGTCGTCGTATTGAACTCGCAAGATGTTTTGATAGAGACGATAAAATGAGAATCAACTACAAAGTTGTAGAGAAAGGTCTAATGTATCAGAAGGCATGATTTGACCTATGGCTCCGTGTTTCCCCTTTTCTGCAGAACGCCTCAAACTTCAACACGCTCCAATTGCTCAAAAAAGAGTTTATTGTACAGTGAGAAAGAGGGAAGTATGAATAACAGTTCAAAATGTGACAAGCAAAACAAGTCTTATTATATAAAATTCATGTGGTATCTTTTTGTTTGTCTGTGCTCTGTGTGTCCGTCCGTCCGCCCACGTTTTTGACCTACATGACCCAAGGTGGCTCATCATGCCAGTTAGTCCTATTTCTCTTTTCTAGATCTAATTCTGTTTTCCAGTTCCTCCAAATGTCTACGAATACAAAACTATGGATCAGAACAATGAGATTTTGTTTGTATAATCTTTTATCAGTATATCGATTTTGAAATAACAAGAAAATTAACAAAGAGTGAACAAAAATTGAATGTAAATATCGAGATCAGTTCTCGTCAACCGAGTGTTTCCTCTGCATCACAGATCGGTAGAATTCGAATATGGCTTCCGCTGACGGTTGAGCCAAACACCACGCTGCTTCAAGTTGGTTGTAGTCCCACGGACCAACAGCGTCCATCGAGCACACTTCTGGATATCCGTCGGTTCCTTTGCACACTGCGAAAAGCACTCGTCCGGTCGCGGCGGCTTCTTGTTTCGCAGTCGGGTCGATGACCAGCAGATCCTTGACTCGAACTACGAGGACTCCACAGAACACTGTTCTGAAACAATTTTCAATTGTAGAAAATGTTTACATGACTCTGACTCACTCAAAAGGCATTCCATTGTCAAGAAGAGCAAAGCATGCTCCATTCAGAGCCACCGCTCCCATGCTTCCGTCGTCCTGGATTCCGTGGAGAGTGACTGCGATGGTGGTGTGCGGGAAGAGTTCCAAGTTGATCGCTTTTGAGAGTGTCGAATGGATGATGTTGTTCAGCTGAAATAGAAGTTATGTTTTGAAGAATACACACTAATCAGTACCTCATTGAACTTGTTGTCTCCGCAGTTGGAACGGTAGCTCACGTCGAGTGTCATTGCTTCTTCGCTGGCTTTCGATGCATGAACATCTCCGGGACCACTGCACGACGCCCAGACACACGTGGATCCTTGACTGAAACACGCCGATCCGTCGGCATTTTTCAGAAAAGCGAGTTCGCAACGCATCTCACGCAATCGACCGGCCATCTGGAAATTGGATTCGATTTGTCAGAGGGAAGTTAGTTTATAAAAAATTGGATCAAAAACATTAGTTAGGGTCTTTTGGAAACCGATCAGAGAGCAAGTGATCAACGAAAATTAAAAAAAAGTGAGAACAATTCATTTCAAGGAAAACAAACACAACAGGAGTAAAAATAAAAATAACAATGGCAATAGATCGGAACGTTCACTTCTTGTAGTTGATGGTTCCCTGCCGATTCGATGACTTTTTCATTGTCATATTCTTCTTCGACTTGTTCTTCACCCGATGTTTCTGATGGAACGGATCGAAGTCGGCATTGTTGTCTCTTACCGGTTTTTCTGAAATTAAGCATTCGACACATGTGATACCGAAAAGATGATCATACCAAAGGCACTGCTGTCCTCGTGCTCATAGTCCACCTCCTCCACCTTCACATCTTCATCACCCTTCTTCTTTTTCGGATCCGATGAACTAGATTCTCCCAGAACCACAGACACGTCTATGTTTCTTCGAGCCGTCTGTCTCTTCCGTTTCATGGCCTTCTTCGACATCAACTGATCATCCGAGAAGCGAGATGAGTCAAAGACTGGTGGCTCCGTATCCTGCTCCATCGGTTCTTCCTGCTTCGTCGATGTTGGTTCGATTCTAATTGTATCCACATTGAGGAGCTGAAAACAGAAAAATGTGGTTGAGTTTACGTTTTTATCGAGATTTACCTTCGGATCGAACTCTGGTTTCCTGTTGACAGCCGGATCCAAGTGTGAGAACTTAGTCTTCGGTCCGTCGCCTTCCTCGAGTCTCTTTCTCTCTGCTTCTAACCGATCCTCTTCTTCCTGTTTCTGCTTGGTGATCATCATCATCTGGTAGCATTCGAACGGCGTCACGAACTTATCGAGTTCAGTAACCAGTTTCTGCATCTTCTGACGATCAGCCTTTTTTCCCTTCTCGACCACCACCATCGTTTCGTGACTTGTTTGCATAGAGGATGGCTGAAGAACTGAAAGCAGCGAATCCTCGTGTCTTTTCTGTGTCACTGCATCGGTTTCTTCCGTTTTATCTATTTCGATTTCTCCTCGTTCTTCGTCGAATCTTGTGTGAGAGAAGTCGATCTTTGACTTGAGGATCGAAGTGATATGATCCATCGTGTCGTTCATCACTCCGCGAGCCTCTTGAGCATCGTTGATCTCCTTTGCTGATGGCTCCAACTTCTCCAACTTCACTTCTCTCGCCTCAACGATGATCCTGCAGAATCACACTGTCACTAAAATCAAATGTATAAAACTCACTTGAATATGTCACCAGTACGTTGCTTCACAAAGTGCGGCAACGGGTTGCAGCAAGCGTAGATGCCTCCAACGTCTCTGGGCAATGTCTCCGAAAGAGCGAGAAGCATGTGATTCGGAAGAACAAACTGTGGACTCTCGTCTTCATTTCTGGCAATCACGTCTCTCCATTTGTACAAATGAGTCAAAGCATAATCCTGACGACTGTTCAGAGTGAACCGGAACTTTATGTCAGTCATGTATCCTTTCGGGTTGAACACTGGCTTCTTGTACACTCTGATGCAGAGATCCGTACATTCCGAGTAGACATCTGGCAGATCCTTCGCGTCTTGCTTCAGCAATTCCTCACGGAGCATGTCGTAACAGTAGAGCAAGTAGTGTGTGTCCTCTCTTGCGTAGTTCGTCATAGCATTTCGAAGCGGTCTTGCTCTCCAGTCAGCCAGTTGATACTGCTTGTCGAGAGAAACATCGGCGAACCGTGCGACGAGGTAGGCAAGACTGAATTTCGGATACTTCAGCTTCTTCATCGCCGCGTACGTGTCGAAGAGGTTGACAATGTGAACTCCAAAGTCTCGTTGAAGCCATAGAACATCGTTGTCGGATCCATGAAGCACTTTGAGAATGTTGGGGTTTGCAAATGGCTCATTGAGAATTCCAATGAAGTCCCAGATTGGGAACGGATCCACGATGAAGTCCTCGTCTCTGGTTGAAATCTGGATCAAACACGTTAATCCCAAGTAGGAACGAGTCTCGTTGTGTTCCAAATCGACAGAAAACTCCTTCACCGAATTCAGAGTGTTCTTCAGAGCTTCCAGTTTCTCTTGAGTGTTCACCATTGTCAGCGGAGTGTCTGCTAACGGTTTGTACTTCTCAGGCTCCTCGGATTCCAGTTGACACGCAGGAACTTTGAAATGCAGAATCTCGGCCACATACGGATGCTCCTCTTCGGTCTCCTCGACAGCACTGCTCCATTCTCTTCTTCCCGATTCATCGTCGTCCAGAACCACGATACCAGACCGTTTCTCGATTGCGTGATGTTTCACTTTCATCTTTGTCGAGAACGGCGCCACCGAGTTATCCGCTCCGATTCCGTACGTCTTCTGTGGCTTCTCCGCTACTATCATCTGTGCAGCTTCTTCTCTTCTTTCACGGAATTTCTGTGCCAGCACCGTTCCGATATTCGCAGAGAATGTTCGCATCGCTGCCGATATCTCCGCTTCAGTCTTCCGATTCGTGGGTGCTGCCTTGAGAATGTACTCGGGAACTTTGACGAGCTCATCCCTCTCGGCTTTCTTCAGCACTTCATGCAGAGTCGCTGCTCGTTCCGCAATGTTGTCCTGACCTTCGATGACGCATTCCGTGTAGTGCTCGACCGACGATCCAATGTCTGGAACTCGCATTGCACATCCTATCGACTTGGTCAATTTGCTCATTCTGAATGATAACTTTCGGTTCTAGAAGTTCGAAGAAACACTCACATAGCGTTCAATCTCTCTTCAGACCGTCGCATGAATGTGTTGAATGCCGGGTACGAGTTGTACAGCTCAAAGTCCCCTCCAGCTTTGGGCAATCCATTCGACTCTCGGACCAGTCCTGCTCCACTTCGCATCAACGCCTCCACCTTCTTCCTCATCGCCATTACCTTCTGCTTCGTTTCCTCGTCGGTTTCTTCCACTATTTCTCCTTCTGGTTGAGACATTTCTAATTATCTGAGAAAAAGGAAAAAATAAAAAAGATTTCTAATGTGATTTAAAGATATATCATGGTAAAAAAAACCAAGTTTTGAAGGAGTATTGGAAGAAGCAGTGTCGCAAATGTTCTTATCAGCAATCAAAGATATATAAAAAATGATAAATTACGAAAATAAATTAGCTCAAATACAATTTTACAATTATAAAACAAGAACTAAACATATTTAAATAAATAACCCGATAGGAATGGAAAGATAACCGAATGAAATTAAAGGGAATGGACATAAACAGACAAGTCTACATACAAATTGTGTAGGTTTTGGAGGGATTAGTTGATCACTTTCCGGTACAGAGTGTAGTTGGTGTAGACGTTGTACTCGGAAGAGAAGAATGGGATGTAGAGAATACGGGTGAGCCAGTGGGAACGAGCTCTGTCGAGGAACGGCATGTGGAAGACTGGTTTGAACTGGCCCTTCTGAAAAGTTGAAATCAACCAAACTAACAGGAAGGAATTACTAACCAGAGTTCTGAAATCGGGTTCTCTCTCGGTAGCAGGCATGTCCATGTCGATGACGTAATCGCATGTATACAGCTTCACGTATCGCGATGGTTCTTCCTCATTCTTGTCGTTCATCTCGGATGGAATGTGTCTAGTGACATCTTGGATTCTTGCAAACTTCTCGAACGGTTTCGGGAGAAGACCACGGAACTCGCTTTCCAGGAATTTGAGCTCCACTCCAGCTTCTTTAACCTTATCGTCAACTACCACTTGTGGGAGGAAGAACGAAGATGGGAATCGGTGCCATTCCTTGCCGACACAGACTCTGATAGGGTCCTGAAATGATAAGGTTGTTTCTGATTGTACGGAACGGAATGGCTCTCACATTGAACTTCGAAATATCACTTTGCATAGATAGTTCCTCATGAAGTGTCTTGTAGATTTCCATGTGTGCTCCGTAGTTGTAGTACAGCGAGAACGATCTGGATCCGGAAAGAGCGACAAAGAGACCCATGAAGCAGTAGATGTGCTCTCTCTTCACCCAGGACATTCTTTGAACAGCATCAACTGCACTTGCAGCCAGCACGGCCATCATCGGATAGGCAGGGAACATGAATCTCTCTTCCTTGTGCCTCGAGGCGCTCATCGCAATGAACCACGAGAAGAATCCACAAGCGATCGAAGAGAGCGAAGCGTAACGTTTCTCGAAGATTGTTCCTCTGCCAAACACAATACCCTTGTTGGGATCATTGATACTGAACATTCTGAAGCACACAAAGGTCAGTGGAATAGCCAGGAAGACGAGTGGGAAGGCAATGTTCCAGTTGAGGAAGAGGTTCACGAAGAAGTAGTGCCACGGCTCCTCGCCGTACAGGGTAGGCCCATTTTTGGAGAACAGGTTGTATTTGACGATATTGTAAGGAGCCTAAACATGTTCTTCGGTTAGTTACGGAGTTTTGCACGTTTACTCACAATGACAACTTTTCCAAAGTGATTTCCATCAACATTGTACATCATGTACAGAATGAACACTCCGGTGGCCAGAGATTTCCAGATGAATTGGAAAAATTCCCTTTGAATAACGACCATGTCGAGAAGGATCGGAAGTGAGAGAACAGCAGCGAACGGCCAACCGATCAGTGTTGAGACTGCAGTGCAGATTATGGCGAGAGTCCAGTTCTGGTTGAGAAGAGCTCCCATTGCGTAGAAGCCACATGCCATAGAGAATGAGGAGGGCAGGAAGGCGGTACTGGCAATGAACATTCCCGATGAGAAGCAGGTGAAGACGATGAAGAAACGACCAGTTGAAATGTTCAGTCTGAAAATGTTGTGATGCGGAGAAGGTTTCGGGAACGAGTTACCTCTTAGAAACAGCAAGATATGCGTAGTATTCTCCAAAGAGGCAGAACACACCAAGGGAAAGGCGGACCAGAGTGAATATGGCAATCTTGGCGTCTCCGAAGATATACTTGAAGAAGGCGGCAGGGTAGTAGTGCAGGTAGATGTAGACATAAGAACGAATTCCGTACGCCGGAGAGTACTCCCACGTTTGGAATCCGCTGCCGTAGAGGAACATGTGCAGTGGCTCCCAGTAGTTGTACACTTCGTCGCAGTCGTTGATGATGCCCCAGAGAGCAGAAGCGATTCGAACCGACATCAGCAACTTGACCACTGCTGTGAATCCTGGCTGCCATTCATCGTCACGTTCGTTGGATCCATGGTAGATCTTCACTGGCTCTTCTTTCACTTTCGAACTGAAAAAACTCGTATTTCTTGACATAAAAACAAAAAATATTTACTTTGAGAATCTCGGCGACGGTCTCCCGCTCGGAGGGGTTCTTCCAGGAGTTGTGCGTGGAGTGGTCAGGTATTTTCCGTTTGGAGTTTTCTGTCCCTGTGGAGACGGGGTCTTCGTATTATTGAACCTTGGACGCAACATGGTTTGAGGTCACCCTACAACAATTATTAGACAAATGAATGAATGCAAACAAGAAGAGAAAGTAAGTAAAAGACTGGCTTGAAAACCAGTAGAAAAATAAAAGAAACGACTAGCAAATAGGTAAACTATGAAAGTTCATAAAAACAATCGAAAAATAGAGAAAGAAACAAAAACAATGAAATTCTAGTATCTCCTAATAAATACAAAACAATTGGAACTTGCTTCAATGCTCATCATCACTCCTTTTTCTTCCCATCGTCCGAGTTCTTCTCACGACTCCTCCACCGCCCTTTTCCTCCACGTCCTTCCTCTTTTCTTCCAGAATCTTCAGCCACTTCACTTCCTTCGCTCTTCACAACTTTCACCGAGTATTCATCACTCAAATCTCCAAGTGGTCCATCTGAGCCACGAATGTTTGCTGAAGTGATGCGTGCTCTTCTCTGATCATTACGTCCTCCAAGACGCTCTCGCAAGTGTTTCTCTTCCGATTGCTCCGTCTTCAGTTTTCCAGTGTTGATAAAAGCGAGCAAGTCTTGAGTCTCATCACGGAAACGGTGATTCTGTTTCATGAAGTCCTTCACAATCTTCTCGTCACTATCTCCTTGTGCAATTGTGACTCTCCAGTCTGGTCTCACCGTCTTTAGAAGTCTGACAAGATTCGCGCAGTCTGCGAGACGTCCCAGTCCTCCGAAGTAGTTGAGAAGTCGTGGAATGTTGTCGTTGAGGGCCAGGTAGAAAGCGAACGGGCCGAAGTGACGAGTGGAAGTGATCACATGGAACTTCTTGGTGTCATTGATGCGATCGAAGACCAAGTGAGTGAGACGGATGTATGCCGGATCATCTGGCTCGTAGAACCAACAGGCCCAGTCCAGAACGAACTCGTGATCATTCTTGTTGAGAGCGTCTTGTAGATATGGATCAGAGAAGATTGGAGGCGGATTGACGGGACGGTTCGGCTTCTGATAGTAAGTCCTGTTCATCCGATCATGCTCCTCAGGATTCGCAGTTCGCAGAGTTCCATCGGGTTCCCGGACAACAACTGTACGATCTTGATCTGTGGCATCGAATGTGATGTCGGTAAAGACGAACTTGCTCGTGTCAAAGTCTTTCAGCTCAGCGTCCTTCGCCAGAATCTGCACACTTTCCTGTCGGGGCTCTTTGACTGGAACGAACTGCAGGAACCGACGAGCCTCTTCTCTCATTCTTTCTCGTGTCTGAAAGAAGAAACATTAGGAACAGACTGTTCATCTAGATTTCTTACCTTCTCGAGACGTTCTTCAGTCATGAGAGCAAAGTGCGATCGTTGCTGGATAGAAGTTCTTCTCGGGCGGAACACTTTGTTCTCGAGATCGATCTCTGTCAGGTCTGTCAGCAACTTTTGCACATCCTTTTCGACGAACAACTTTTCCACGTTGACATCTTCTGGAGTGGCGGAACTGCTGAAAAACACGAGAATTTGAGGATAAAAACTCGAAAACTTGAGAGATTGACCTTGCTTTGATCCACTGCGAAGCGTTTTTGATTTCGACAATTCGGGCAAAGACCGAAAATCGCGGTTTTAGTTTCAGCATTGAGATCTAGAAGGTAGGTCAAATTAGAAAAGATCAAAAGATGAATGTGGGAATTAGAAACAGATAATTGTAGATATCAAACCTGATAAGTAACAGGAAAAAAAAATAAACAAACATATTATAAATCGATCTATTTATAACAAAAAAATTCTACTAAAATCCTATGAGAACTTTGAAAAAGAGAAAAAGAGCATAGAAAATCAACAGAAACCGTATAAACAAAGAAGTTCAGTTGAACGCACACAAGCGTTCGTAGTAGAAAGGATTGAAGGCGCTGAGGTGCATCAATTGCTTCCTTCCTTCCTCGGAACGAGCTGCAATAAACAGTTGAAAGAGGCGGCGGAGAGGGAAACTCGTACCTGCTTTCGTTGCCAACCAGTTCTTTTTGATGTAGTAATTATAGAGCGCATCCGTCTCGCTCTCCGTGTAATTCGTTGTTTCGATCGGCAGAAATGGCTGCAAATGATAACGCTCTTTGCGAATTCCCTTCAGATTCTCACTTCAATAAACTCGAATCCCTCCTCTCCAAACAACTCCAATGGGGTGTGTCTGGAAACACCGAGTTCATCTCTGGCATCTGCGACCTCTTTCTTGTCGGCTACCATCAAAACGCATCCGTTGTTCCAGTCATTCGTAATCATTCTGCGAAGATGAGCAACCAGAGTCAGATCCGAAGGTGGTGCGTAGGTTCTGTCGGCTCTCTTCACAAGTGTCTTTCCCCACAGAGAGTTGGCGTCGTCAACGGCGACCAGGACTTTCAATTTATCTCCATTCGCATGTCGACGCAGTTCACGGAACAGTGCACCGACACAATCACTGGCCAGGAATGGTGCAGAGATTCCCATTTCGATGATCTCAGTGACCGGTTTGTCCTTCAGCGTGCGTTCACTTTTCGACCACTCGTAATCTCTCTCGGTGAGCAACTCTCCAAGTGTCTTCCAAATGTGCTGATTCTGTTGCTTGAAGTTTTGAAGAATCGCCACTGCGTTCGACGGATCATTGATGCGTCCAGACACAAAAGAAGACATTTCGATTTCTTTGACTCTTCTAGTGTAATCCATGGCGCTCCTGATATGAATGATCGCCCATTTGTTGCTATGTGCGTGATGGACTGCTTGGTTCAGTGTGACAGTTTTTCCAGTTCCGAAGGCTCCCCAGAGAACGAGTCGGAGTGCTAGAAGGTTCTTGTTGACAGCTCGCATACAACTGGCAACTTCTACCATGGGTTCTCGGATCTGAAGTTTTTGATTTAGTCCACGAAATGTTAAATTTTTGAGTACCAGTGTGACGATTTCTCCGAGTGTGTCCATCTGTTTCGAAAGCGGAGCTGGCAGGTGATTTCTCAAGTTCAGCTGCTTCGCAACCGTCATTTCGATTTCATGAAGAGTCCCTGCTTCTGAAAGACTCGCCTGCGCAGCGACTTCCGAACTGAACTGCCTCCTTCCGACGACGTTGATCTGACGAGAAACCAGTCGTCTTGTCAGCTGACAGAGCAGTTCTGAGCAAGGTTTCATTCTGGAAGCAACAGAATTATGCTCGGAGTTTTCAAAAAAACAAAGCAAACACAAGTAATAATCGAATAGAACGTATGAAAAAGTAAGAGAAAAATCATGTAGTCAACGGGAAATAGTTTATGAAAACAGGAAATTAACAAGAACAGAAACCAGGGAAAACCAACCATAAAGTGAGTACAATGGAGAGGGAAGAATCAATTTAGACTTGCGCGTACTGAAGATCGGAGCTGTTCTCGTACTCTGCCATGTCCAGTGCGACTTCACAGCTCTCACGAACCACTCGCTCCTCGTCGTTGACATATTGCTTCAGGATCGCGGTGCATTCGTCGTTAGCAATGGCTCCGAGAGCTTCAGCGCATTCGTGACGAACCATGCAGTTCTCGGTAGGGAGCAGCAAACGATCCTTGAGTTCTTGAATAGCAACCGGCGACTGAACCTGTCCGAGAACATAGGCTACTTCGTGACGGAAGAGAGCACTGTCTTCACAATACAGTCCTTGAGCCAGAGCCTTGATCGACTCGTCAGTGTTAATGTTTCGGAGACTGAACATGGCACGATATCTGTCGAATAGCGGCAGAGACGCATTCACCAGAGTAGCTGCGAGTTCCTTGACATCCTGTGTCGAAGCAGATGGCGTGGGATCTGAAAAACGGCAATTTGGCGAGAAAACGCAATTGATAACACTCACCAACGCTGTCATACGGACTGTTTGTGTCCTTTCCGCTTTTCTCTACCCATTCAACTCTTCCCAAAGCGATTTGACAGGTCTCGGCCACTTCGGGGCATGGATCCTTGGCATACTTTTGCAATACTTCTTTGACAGATGGACAAGCGATTGCACCCAAAGCTTCTCCAGCTTCATGACGGACCATTGGTTCTAAAACGCTATGATGAGGTGATGATGAAGACTTTTCAAATAACTCACCTTGTTTCTCGTCCTCCAGAACATTGACCAGTGTAGGGATAGCACTCTTGTTCTGCATCTGACCCAGGCAATAAGCTAGTTCATGCTTCAGAAGAGCCGACTCGTCGTTCAGGCACTTTCCGATCCATTCGACCGAGCGATCACATCCGATGTTCCGGAGAATGAACAATGCGCGGAAGCGTGCTTTGAGTGGGCGCCTAGAACGATTGATTTGACGAGCAATGTGTAAATTCGCTTACTTGACATCGTTCAGCGCCTGCCCAAAGTTGTCGATCTCGGCTTCAGTGAACTTTTGAGTGGTGACCATGGTGGGCTCCTTGATCTTAAATTTATTCATTTAATCTCACAAAGTGGTAACAACAAGAAGCGAGAAATACGAGCGGAGAAGAGAAAAAATGTAAAGGAGAAGATCAGAGATAGTATAAGAGAATGATTTGAAAAACATTGGTTAACAGGAAAAGATTGGAGACATGTCTACCAATCGGCGAGTTGAAGTTGATCGCACTGCCAGTCCTCGTAGGAACCGTCTGGAAGATAGCGACGAACGATGATCGGGATACGGCGTTGTTTCAGTTCCTTTCTGGCAATCTCCAGCGGGTCGGTTTCTCCTTCCAATTCCACCATCACTGGGGCTCCCATGGCGATTTGCAGAGCACGAGTTCCCAGAACACGAGCGCGTTCGTACTTGGTCATGAACGGAGTTGTAACGCGCTCAGCGGTTGGAACAGCTTTTCCCGAATCGAACAGCTCAAAGTTCTCGTCGACATTATCGTCATCGTCTTCTTCTCCTTCGGCACGCTGCGGCTCCTCCTCGATAACGTCTTCCATTTCGTTGTCGTCAACAAAATCATCGTTGTCCATGTCTTGGTAATCATCGTCGTCAGCCATTTTGGAAACTGAAAGTGTATAAAGAACTAGAAAACATCTGAATATTGAGGGATTCTAAAGAGTTGGGAGAGAAAAACAATAGCTGTGAAGAGAGACAAAAAACAACGAATGATGCGAAGGCCTAAATCGAAAATTTTGGTTTTCTCGAAGAACTGGTTAGGATTTTTGAAATAGTTGATGAAACATATGAAAAATATTCTATTTCGAACTAAAAAACTTGAAAAAAATATAAAAAAAACAAGCCAGTAACTGGGAAATTGGAGCAAAACTGAATTTTCTGATTCGAAAAATTTGCGTCGATTTGTGCGCTAAACAGCGCGCAACCGGTATAGTGGAGTGTCGTTGAGCGAGGGAATTTGAAAAGGGACCCCGCGCACACGTAAACGGTTCGCCCCGCCTCTCCCGCACACAAACCACGACTGGCGTCGGAATCTGGAAAATGTCCGTACACTGGGAGTGATATAGTCCCAAAAATACTGAGTCATTGACTCAGTATTTTTGTTTTTTGCGGAGGCGCCTATGGGGCGCAGGGGCGCCTATGGGGCGCAGGAGCGCCTATAGGGCGCCTGGGAGGGTGCTGGGGCGCCTGGGTGGGGAATATGGGAAGGGGGAGTACAAACCCTAGGGTTTTCTCTGTAGAAATCAAAATCAGACGTGACACGTGAAACGTCCTACAATACACATGATTTCATAGAATAAATCAGTATTAGTTTTTCCCTTGGGTCCTCCAGGAATTACCGAGTTCACAGGATACCAATATGTTTGTGAGTTTGCTCTCTCGCAAGATTCTGCTGATCGGACCGATCTCCTCTGCTTCAGCTTTCCAAATCAATGAAGTCGCAGCGAAAGAAGAAAGCGAAGAAGGACAATGACAAGAGCGAACGGAAGATGAAGGCGAAGAACACGAAAAAGGCAAAGGATAAGGAGAGAAGTGAACGAACGAAGAAAGCACGCGCCGAATACAAGAAGGAGGAAGTCAAGGAGAAGGAAGGGGCGGTCGGGACAACTGGAGGAGGGACTACTGGGAGTGGAAGTACTACGGGGAGTGGAGGGACGGGGGCAATCCCGGATCAGGAAGAGGAGAAGGAGAAGGCTCGCAAGATCGAGGAGAACGAAAAGAAGAAGAAGGAGGAACCGCCGCCGCCAGTAAAAGAGCCATGGACAGGGGAAGACGCGGCAAAGCGGATGCTTGCGTCTGGAGTTTTCAGTGAGTTTCCATCATTTTTTGATGGTACGTGTATTATGAGTTTTCAGACTCCGCAACTTTCCCGGCCGGTTTCAAAGAACTGTGCACCATCAAGCCCACCCAGGACGACTGCCCTCGATTCAAGCAAAACGTCGAGAAAGTTCGTGCCCCGGATCTTCCGATCCTCGACGAGAAGCTAGTCAAACTTTATCACGCCCCCGATGGTTTCATTTGTGCGGCCAAGATTGCCGTCCCAGAGTTCACACGCACCATGATCCTGACCCAAGTGCCCGATGTGACTGTACCGACGAACATCGAGGACTTCTGGAGGATGATCTTCCACGAGGAAGTCGTGTCTGTGGTGATTGCCCTGATGCCTCTGGAGTGCTCCGTGACTCTCCAACAACTGTTTCCCATCTCCAACAGCACGTTTGCCAACCACGGAAAGATGTTCGTGAACAACAAGAAGGTCGAGTCGTCTGTCGGAGTGACTGCATATACACTGGAACTGCTGCCAGAGGGATGTTCCAACTCATTCAACACGACTGTGCACCACTTGCACAACTGGAGACAGAAGAGAGGACTCGACAGTGTGGGCGATCTGGCCACACTTCTCGATAAAGTTGTGAAGTTGAACGAGGTGAGAGACAGTCGCTGCTTCAGTCTAAACACCGGAATGCTTTTCAGAACACGGTGTTCGTGAGCATGAAGGGAGCAGGCCGTGCCGGTACCATGCTGTCTATCTTCACAGCAATGGTGCACATCAACAAGGACAAGGATGTGAAGATGAAGGAGATTGTCGACAAACTTCGACTCGAACGATGCGGAATCGTTGAAAGCGCCGAGCAGTTTGTCACTATCCACAAGGTGCTGGCCGCTTGGTTCAAGAAGAAGTCGCAGGACGAGGAGATTGCTAAGAAAGTGGCCGAGTTCTCACCGGGTCTTTGAACTGATAATACCTGATTACTGATTAACTAGGGGAGTCCGACTGATTTCCTCCATAAAGTGTGTCCAGTGGTTTTCTGTCTTTCAAATAAACTTCCAATGACTCCGTCCTTTCTGTGTCAACATCCTTCCCAATCATTTTCTTCTGGGTCACTCGCCTCGCCCACTTCCGCAGTCTCTTCCGGATCTTTCGTGTTCCTGTTCCACATCTCTTTCTGGCAACCCATCATTTGAGCCACCTAATAATTATTTCAACATTTGCTTGTTTTCACCGAATTTCTCGCCGTCGCAAACTCAGAAATTCCATCGATATTTCGTTCTGTCCCTTCCTTTCCCCCCGTCATCTTCTCGTTTCTTCCCTTTATCTCGTGTTTGTGTCTGTTGCCTGTTAGCTCTGCACTGCACCATATTCATAATTAGTCCCCTCTCCTCTTTTTTCCATTTCCATTCTTCCTCTTTTCCAACTTTTTTCGTCATCCAGAACGCGGATAATTGGAATGACTATAAGGGCTCCTCCTTCAGGGGCACCTTCCTCTCCTTTTCTCCTCGATATAATTGTGGTAATTTGAGAAAAAACTCCTACATTTGTGCGCCGCCATGTTGACGTCGTCGTGGTCGTTTGTTGTCAGAATAGAATAGTACGTCGCGACGACGACTTCACACCCGCAGTCTTTCTCTTCTTCTAATCAGAATTCGCGTTGCCGCCAATGAGATGAGGCAAAGTATTCTTGTCTCGAACCTCCAGTGTCATCTTCTTTCATTCACTCTCCCGGATACGTTACTTTTCCTGTTTTCTTTTTTTTTCGGTTTCAGCACCAGGGCGGCACTGTCCTCGACAACATGACGTCAAGAGTCCCTTAGAGATCTACTTCGATTATCGTAAATAAGCTAGAGTTCACATCTAAACGTCAGTTCCCGATTTCCAACGCCCCTACAGTCCTCAAGAGCAGTTCATCTAACTGCCAGTTATCTAACGTGTGTGGCGTGTTCCTAGAAGTTGTTACACTTCTCCCCCTCTAAATTCGTCTCCTCAAAAACGGAACGGGCGGCCGCAACGAGTTCCGAATCCAATTCGAAATGCCCGCTTGTTTTCTCGCCCCGTACCTTCTTCTTCGTCGTTCTCTGCATCAAAATATCACTCTTGCCTGCTTCTCTGGAAGAAAAAAAGCTGAAAAGTTTTCTGTTTTGATGGAGGAATGAATGCTCGAAAAAGAAAATAATCTTCCGAGAAGACTGCTTGACTCAACACAGCCCGAGTCAATGCCGTTTTGCCGACCGAGTCTTATCAGAAACAGAAACAGTTCTCCATTTATTTTTACCTTCTTCTTCACCTTTTGACCAATTCTATTCGTTTTATCAGTTCAATTCTCACTGATTATTCTATAAATAGGATCCGAGAGAATAGAGGCGGTACGATCTGCCCGTTGCTCCCTTCCCTTCCGTCTTATCTGTCCTTCAGGGCAGGACCGTTGGGAATTGGCCGTGCTTTCTTGCTGCGTCCAACAGCTTTTTCAAAGCCAAACAAATAATTTTGCCCTCCTCCTCCGTCGCCTCTTCTTTTCCTCTGTTCCCCCAATAACACAACCATAACTCTTTTCTCTTTGATCGTCCCATCAATGTTGATAAATCGGAGTGACGTGACTTGGTTGCAGCTGTCCTGTCGCCCCACGTCACACCTCTCACGAGCCGTTCGTTTTCTAATTGGATTCGAGCCACCCGGCCGAGCTGAGTGTGTTCTTGTGCTCTTTCCCCTCAAAAATCCAGAAAAATACTCCAAAAAACTCTTCTAAATAATCCTCCATACTTATTCTGAGTCCTGGTGTGACGGTGTCTTTCCACTTGTCTCTTCCTCTTCATCATCCTCTTTTTCTTGTTGTTTTTTTCCAAAAGTAATTTGTCATGTCTGCTCTCTTTTTCTGTTTCTTTTCAGTGTCCCTCATATGATTAAAGTCTGATCCTATTCCACCTTCACATCCAGCTCCAATTCGAAACTCCCCCGATCCCAGTCTCATTACGAATGCATTGAAGGAAACAAGGACTCTGTCGACGTTTTCTTTCCCTGAAACACTTTTCCTCTTCCAGACCCTTTTTCCACTTGGCTAACCGACCTTTTGACGGATGATTGTCACTTTTGGCAAGAAACCAAGGCACACTCGTAGAAAACACACAAAAGCTCCGGATGACGAACGGAACGGCGCCCTGGTTATTCTGACTAATCCCGACCTCACAGATCCATGGTTTAATCCTGTGTTTGCAGTGAAATAATCACTATTCCCTGGTCTATTATAAAAAACACAGAAATTCAATGATCCATGAATTCAAACTGGAATTCCATCAAGAGTTTTTACAAAGAACCACTTCCGTATGTCTGTGTGCTATACGAATCTTTCTGGATGTTTCTTGTAACTTTTACCTGAAAATATACATTTTTTCCATGAGAGTTGTCATTGCCAATTAGCTTCACAACTTTACTAACTCAAATGTCATTTCGTTTCTGTGTCAGACTGAAACTAACCCATCATCTGTTGGGTATAAAACGGCTGCTTGCTCCGAGTATCCTTCGAGAACATCTGGTCTTGTTTTCTGTTTGTTATGATCTTCCATTCCTTCCCTCTGAACCTAAACTGCACTTCTCTTTCAATGTTTCTCTCTTCTTCTCTTTTCATTCATCCCTTTTCCCTCCATCAAACTGCCCACAAAAAACTTTAATTTGTGCTCGTTGAGTCCCTTCCGAAGTGGGTCGGGGTGTCCCCTAAGCTGAACTCTGCCACCGACCTCATAGCCCTGTTGTCTCTTTCTAATGTCTGTCCAACTACCCTAATCGTTTTTGCATCCTTTTGCCCCTTCCCATCCAAGTTTCCACCAGAACCCGAGTTCATCGTCGTTAGCCATATCGCGCATCTTTTGATGAAAGGTTTCCCCGGCCTCTTCATCTCTCCTTCTTCTTCTTTTCTGTCCTCTAATGGCTCTTTCTCTCTTAATTTTGTGTCACCAGTCGTCGGAAATCCAATTTCGGTCGGTGAAGCACAAAATGCCGTCCGCCTACCAGTTGATTCAACCCGTTCTTTGCCAAAGCCCTCTTCTTTTCTTCCTTCTCAACATCATCTTCTTTCAGAAGACCATTCTGTTGGAATTGGATCGTGGTGAATGAAATTCTGAAAAGCTGAAGGCGAATAACAGTAAGTACCTGTTAAAATGTGAACTCTAAGAAAGCAACACTGGGAAAGTCTCTTGAGAGTAGCACTTTCACATTCACGTGGCCCTGCTCACTTCCGGGATGCTTCCAAACATTCTTTGTGCCAATGAAGTGCCACTGAACCTTTCAAGTTCTTCTAAATTAGCACAATTCCATCTTTTGAGTACTGTGTTTTGAAGTTCTCCCCGCCTGCATTTCCCATTTTCAGTCAAAAGTTGTGCTGGCTGGAAACTAATTGCACATTCTGTTTTGGCGTCTTTCTTCCCGCCTGACAGAGGGCCTTCATTTTGAGTAATCTAATAATTTCTCCGTCTCTTCTCCGAAATCTTCCAGTTTCTTCTACTAGATTTGATCACATAGTTCTCTCTCTCTCTCTCTCGCTGTCGTTTCTTTTCTGGCTTTAATTATTCGAAGCAGTTTCCTTTTTTGCAAAATGCCAGTGTGTTCGTCCTCCATTCGTCAACAACGTTCCCAACAAGATTAGAAGAGAAGCACCGACCATCTCGGACTGATTTGCATATCCGACCAACCGACCGCCGTGAAAATTTCGGTCATGTTTTGCGCCTCTTCGCTTCCCGTTCCCTCGTCGTCTCCCACGTCGTAAAGCAGTATATTCTGCTCATTCATTCGCAAATATATCAGAAGAACACTTGTCTTCTCAAATTCGCAACTCGATTCCTCGTCGGCCGCCTCCTTCTCCCCGTTTTTCTCCTTTTTTGTTTTGTCCCGCACAGATACCCCTTTCCTTCCATCCGGCGCCTCTTCGTCCTCTCCTTGTTGTGCTCGAATTCGTCGTAGCGAATGATATTTTCTGCTTCACGGAATTTTTTCACATGCCACCCCCACTGGAAACCGCGGCGACGACCAACCGGACGGCGGCGGCTCCAGTGCACTCTTCGTTTCCTCCAGTTGTTTTCCGGGGGCCCCTTCCTTCCCACTTCAAGTATTTATCAGCCAGTCGGTCACGATTCCTTCCCTTCTCCCTCCATTTTCTTCTTCTTTTCCTTCTCCTCTTGCCCCCTTTGTTTTGTCCCCTTCTGTCCAGAACCGGGCAGAAACCAGGCGGCTAATTGGATTTGTTAGGTCCTTCCGTCGACGGACTTTCCGTTTCTTCGTCGCTGATCCGGTTCTTTTTGTCATGACGAGTAAGCTGCCGGGTGGTAAATCACATCAACGCTCTTCCGAAACGATTCCTTCAACAACATGATTATCAAAAAAACAAAAAGGGAAGAGTCTGAAGTTCAGAAGGAACTTGAGATCCTGAGGTTCCACCCTCTCCATTGTCTCTCCTTTTCAAGTATTGTGAGCAGAAGAAGATGCTCTTTCGGACTTCAAAACAAGAGTCTTCTGGCCATGTTCCAAGTGCATTTTCTTCGAGGACTAAGTGAGATAAATTCTAGTTTTGTTTTGAAAAGAACCAACAAACTTCCGTGTAAGTTTAAGCCACCCAAAAAGTGTGTCATAGTTTACTGCTCGAGCGCATAGGGCTTCTTTTGCTGACTGATGTGTCATCGTGTGTGATCAAAAAGTTTCAAGGAGATTTGATTGTGAGATGACACACAAACATACAGTATACTCGTGATGACTTGATCAAGTTTCCTTCACATTCTATGGAATGTGTTTTTCATGAGAAATGCCAGAACACAGCCTAACACCAAGAGCCTCAACGCATAACTGGCCAATCTACGCCGTCGATGATTGTCTCTCGGAGCCGCCAAAAAAAACGAGAGAAAAAAAGATAAACATCATAAAATGGCGAGGCCGGGCGTCGAATGAGAGCTAGAAGAAAAGACATCAAAATGCGAGAAATCAGTGTTATTTTATCGAAACTCCGACGCGTTGTCGTCCGGGGCCGAGGCCCTCTCGTTCTCTAATCCCTGTCCGATTCGACCTGCTCTCTGCGCTCCATTCGGCGGGTCCACTCGTCGTTTCCTTCCCACTCTCGGCGACAAGAGGAAGACGGAAGGAGCCTGCAAGAAGAAGAAGAAGGAGGCTTCCACTCCCGCCGCCGCCCCGCCCGTCCCTTTCCTCACCCGCCACCGCCTCGAACGATAATAATGATGGGAAGACGGACGACGACCTCCTCGCCGCCATTATTCAGATAATCGCGGACCGATTCTGCCTATTATAGTCTTTGTGTCAGGTGACCATCAGGGGAAGCCCCGGTCGGGTCATCGGCACAAAAATTCGACAGCGAGAAAAGACGCAAGTTCTGAAAAGGTTTGCATGTTTCTGTCGGTCGTCTTTCCTCCGACCCTCGCCCCTTCTTCTTCCTTTTCCGCCGTCGAAACGCGACAACAATCGGCGAGTTATTGTTCGTCACAATGCTGTCGTTATTCTGTCTGTATTTCAACATTCACCCCATCTCGATCCTGCTCTTTCTACTCATCACTCAGCTCTTCGCCATCCACGCCTTCCTGCTACCGGATCAGTGCGACGCGTCGACTGCCTCGTTCGCCGTCCTGCTCGCCGTCCTCATGCCTATATTCTCCATCAAACGGTTCGGGTTTGTTGTTTTTCCATCGGATCGTCATCTGCAGAGTGTCAGCTGTTCTAATGAGGTCAGGAGTTGCCGTGTCATCTCTCTCCGCGTGCTCTTCACGTACGTGAGAGCTTGATTCCGCAGAGAGATGGCGGCCGGTCCTGGCAGAGATCAATCAGAACTTTCGATCTGCCCATTCCTTCCATCAAAACGAAAGCTTTCTTTTTACTCGAAAATTCAAAATTTCATCTGCAACAAAAGCCAAAACTGCATGTCAGCAACTCTGAGCAGGTGGGGTCCACAACTAATAGAGTTCAAAAAGCAGCGATCGCTGACCTTCTCGGAGTGCTCCCGACTCCCCGCTGAGCCCTCTCGTCCCACCAGACTATTTTGAACGAGTGTTGAAAAAAAGTGAAACGGGCCACACTCTCGGGGGGTCAGTCATGAAACTTCAATGTTGCACCTGTCGCCCAAAAAGATTTGTTTGTGAGTGGAGCGTCGACAAACTGCCCCGATTTCAATTTCCACATGTCCCGCCTTTTTCATTTCGAATAAATACTCGATTTTCACGAGAAAAAACACAAGAATCACACTGAAATGTGCGGATCCCGGAGGCAGTTGCGACGGTTCCTTTCTATCGGGTATCTTTCTCTGTATAATCTTGATTTGATTTCAGGAACGAAGACGGAATGAACGGGGTGGCCCGTCGGAAGCAGTTCAAGCTGCGACCGTGGCAGTCGACCGCGTTGCCGTTGCGAAACGAACACTACAGTTGGTGAGTTGGTTTATGACTTGAAATGTTGATCTGGTCATCTTGTGATTGCCGCGGAACCCGCAGAGCGCTATGAAAAACTGGGAAAATCTATCAAAACTCCCTGCCTCCTCATCAAAAAAGCTCGTGGAAAACGTGGAAAAATTTTCATAGAAAAGATAAAAACTCCGTCAATGATTACGGTACTGAAACGAAGAATCAAGCAAGTCCTGAAAAGCAAAGTGTTCCTTTCCCAGCTTCTTTTTTCTCTTCTTCCATTCTTGTTTTCCAACACGACGCCTCAACCAAGCTGCTTTCCCTAACCAAATGCACGAGGAGCCCTTCCTTGTCTGAAAGTACCCACATAAGAACCCTTTCCCTTCTTGTTTTCTTGTCGCCGTCGTTATTTCTATTTCCCTGCCCACTTTTGCACTCTTCCTTTAGAATTTGCATGTGCCTCTTGGCACCTTTCTCTCTTCCGTCATTGTCATCTTCTCCTCGTGTTTCGATTCCGCTCCCATTCTTCCTTCTTCCCTATTCGATTCCGTTTTCACTGCCGCATTATGGTAACGTGATATGCGTGCATCTCGCCGCGTGACAGACCACTTCCCATTCATATTCTTACTTTACTGTTATGTTTCACAAAAAAGAGCTGTTGTCTTCTTCTTGTATTCTTCTTTCTCCTCCGTTCAATTCCTTTCCATTCCATTTCCTTCCAGCATCAATTTTCCTAATCCACTGCAAAGTGTTCGTTGTTTGTCGTGTTGTGAACCGAGACATGACGAAGGCAGCAACCGAACGAACATGTTTGACGCGGAAAAACTTTCAGTCTGGTGCATAAATATTCAATGAACCTAGTTCAAAAACGACGCTCTCCTCTGTTTCCTCCTTCCACGCATCAGATTCACTCCGTTCTTTCTCTTATTCCTCCTAGTTCTCTCCTCTCTGGAATGACGTGATGCTATTCAAACAGTGCTGTAATAGCGCTTCTCGTAGCTCTTCGAGGTCGTTGTGGTGCCGGGACAAATCCAGCGAAAAACCGAAGAAAGCCTGCATATCCGGTCGAGTCGTCATCACTCGCTCTGCTTCTCTCCGTCCCACTTGTCCTAGCCAACCCAATCTGTTAGTGGTCCGTCCGTCCTTCCTCTTTTTTGTGCCATGCCCTTTTTTCCGAATTGAGCCCCATGTTCCACTCGGCTCCACTGAACTGACACGCAAGTCCCTTGGCTTGTTTCGGAACCAGAAGAGTCCCTCCTCTGTGAGTTGATTGTGCTCCATTCCGAAATGCATGCTCCGTCGTTTCGTTTCGCTCTTGTTCTAGGTGACAGACACGACAAAAAGTTGAAATACGAAACGGACGGGGACGTCTTGCACTCTTGATTCACTCCTATCTCGGGCCCCGACTAATCATTCATTCGCCTCCCGTTTCCTTGCTTTTTCCTGCTTTTCGTTTTTTGCTGATTTCTCCATTTTCTTCATCCCGACTCTCCTGCCTTCTTAGCGTACTTTCGTCTTCTTCTTCGCCTTCTTTCCCTTCTTCGTCTTCTCCGTTTCTTCTTCTACTTTTTCTTTTTTCCACTTGTTCTTCTTTTTTCCTACAACATCCTTTTCCCACATTCAACTGCTTCTTCTACGTGAGAGTTATCCAATTTTATCAAAAGAAAACTTCCGGATCGAAGCAAGAGAATCCATTGTTGCCCCCGGGGTCCTGCCACGAAATTTCTATCCTGCAAAACAGCTGGGCCATAAAATCGGAAAGCGCTCCTCCGCCCATCCCCTTAGTCCCTTCCGTATAGCATGGCAGCCCCTGAAGCTCCAAGGCGACCTGTTTTGACCTGCAGCTTATAGTCCTCTTCGTCTCGAAATCTGATAGGTCCCTCTCCTCCACTAATGCCCCCACAAAAGAATCTTGGGCGCCGTCGTCGGTCGGTTCATTTCATTATTTATTTATAAAGCTCAACGGCCCTCCTGTTTCCTCCCAATCTATAGTTCTGACACGTTTTTCGGGAGTTCACAGCTGTGCAAAATGGACGGGCTCAGTCAGTCAAGTCAGCACCACTTGGCCGGTCATCCAGTTAGTCAGTTAGGAACCGAACAAATATTTTCCGCTGTCAGCTTCTCCGCCCGTTCCTCTTTTGCTTTTGGCTCAATTTGCCACGGCCCTCCCCGGCCACGAATTATTCCATGGAACCAGAAGTGTACTGCGCACTAAAAATAAACTTGAAGACCCTGACTGAAAACTTTGGAAACTTGACTTTGCATTCCGACAGTAGCACATGACGTTGTTGATATCAGTCTCCTGAGAGAAACAACGAGATGAATTTATCAGCGTGTAAGTAGTTTTTTGGGCCGACTTACCTCGTCTGCGGCATCTCGTCACGGTTGTTGTTTTCCACCTGCAACCCGTCACTTCCTGTCGCTTCCTGATCACATCCTTATCGTTCCTCCCTCTCTTTCCGTCTCTGCGAGCTCAGACGTGAGAATGCTCCGGATCTGTGTTGGGGGAGGAATCAAAGAGGGCCTGAAGGCAGCATTCATTCGAGCATGGAATATGCGGTCGGGATTCTGCTCTCTTTCACGGAGCCAGCTCACCACCTGAAAATTCCCAGAAGAGTGTACTTCATGGCTCTAATTGTTTTTTTGATTTACCATGATTTGGCAATGTTTTCCAATTAAAGTTACCTAGATAACCGGAGAACAGAATTCAAATGTTCACTTGTGTTTTTCCCCAACTTACTTTTCTTTTAGTCGTGCTTCTGTTCGACGAGTGTAGGCGTATTCGTAATTCGCTCGCCAAGAACCAGAAATATAAATGTTTCTTCCAAAAGCACGGGCGGAAGAATTATAAATTCTGAGGTCACATTGCTGCAATTGGCTCTCTTCTCTGGACCCGTGGGCCCTTTTATGAAACAAGGGCAGTTGGGGCAGTGAATGGGCGGTGGCAAGTACCTTGTGGCAGAGCCGCTGTCTCTCGCCAACTTATCTCGCTTCCAACTCATTTCCAACCCGCATATGTGCTCGCTCTTCGTTTTCTCTATTGGTCCTTGCCTTTTAAGAGGAGCCTCCATCCCGAAATGAATCATTTTCGATGCAGTCATCCGCTTCCCCCCTCTCCGTTGCCATTATTGTCTTCTCGAGTGCCTCTTTCTACCGTCCTCCTCGTGCTTCTGCTTCCGCCGTCGTCGTTGTGTCAAGAGGGCTGTAATGAATGCGCCTCGGACGACGTCGACAGCAGCTCACATTCCGGCAGACTGCCGTCCTCCCGATCGGCTTGTCTAGAATCCATCACCTCCAACGCCCATCATAGTTATGTTTTGTATGACACCTCGTGATAAAACAAGTTCTAGTCGACCCCATCCTGTCTCCCTCTACGACCAAATCATGTACTAATAGTGTTCGTTGTCAGTCTCTTCTAGTAGTGCGATGTCCAGAACTTCCGATTCACCAAGACTCGTAGATCGACGTTTCCCGATGGGCGGCTGCATCCCACACGTAAATACCCTCAATGATATACTCCCTTATTCCCCGGTCTGTGTAGGAAGGATTCTGTCTGAAAACGAATACAATTCTTGTTTTGCTACTCTTTTCTCGAGTCTTCTCTCACATGCTTCAAAATAATTAGTCCACGAGATGTATTTAGTTCACACAAATACGGGTTACGGTATGTCTCATGGCACTACGCCTACATTTCATTTAGTTACAGTAACACCTTCATAATGATCTTCGGGTACTTTCCCAGTCCATCTCGTTCTCTTCTCACGTTCTCTCTTCTGATTCCTACAGTATCACTTCTCCTACAGAGTAGTTCACTTTGCCTGATTCCAACGCCTGCCGGCCTCCTCCAAGCTGCCGACCACCGCCTACGACTCGAGTCGCGGCGTCTCGTTCCAAATCCACGACGACGACATGACATCCCGAAGACATACAGTGTGGTTCGTGCCAGGATCCAGGAGGTAACGTTCAGAATCATTCATTTTCACTTGCATGTAGTCATTTCTATCTCTGGGCGTGTCAGTCTAGATATGGAAAAAGGGAAAAGGGGTTCGTTTCCACATAGAGCTAGATTTATGAGTGTGTTTGATGTTTCTATGGAAATCATGCTGGCTCCTCTCTGACTCGCCAGTTCTCATTCGTGCTTCTCTCTTTCCGACTCCCAATTCTGAATCTTCTTGTTTGTTTCCGACCGTCCGTGCCCTGTTCCTCCTCCTCCTCCTTCTACCACTTCCTTCCGTGTTAATCCGTAGAATACAGTAGCCTGTGGCCTAAACTCATTGTACTGGAATGCGCTTGTGAATACCGAGAAACAATCATTCAAATGGCATGACTTTGACAAACGGCTTTGCGTGAGAGACAGAAGGGCAATAGCGAGTAAATATAAACAAAATAAGATTCCAGAGCCGTGCGGAGAGCGGAGATTTTCGTGCGTATGTCTTCAATGTGTGCGTGTGTTTGAGTGATTGTGTAAAAACGGGCAGTCGAAAAATGTAGTAAGGAGAAGAAGAAGAAAAAGAAAAAGATGAGGGGTGGGGAGGGCTTGGGGCGTGTTGTGAGTGTGCCGGAGGCTTGTCCAAAGGGGAGGGACCACTGATGAGAGACGCAGTGATACGCAACAAAAATGGGGAGGAGGCAGGGGGACCCGGTTAGTCTGCGGAGGGCGTGGCGCGCGCGTGCCGCAGCGGACAAGAAGTGTCGGAAGAAGCGGCGACTGTGGAGAGACGGAGACGGCGAAGACGAGTGATGGCTCGGCGCGAGCGCTGCCGACGACGAAGAAGACGAGTTGGGGCAGCAGCAGAAGCAGCGGAGCAGAGCACAGAGTCGCGGGTTGTCGTGTCCTGCCCAGGGGCCACTCTGCTCTGCTCTTGTTGTCGTTCGTCATATCAAATGCCACGAAGACGAGGCTCGTCGTCGTCGTCGTCGGCAGCAGGTGGTGGCGGTGGCGGCGGAGGTTTCGGTTTTTCGAGCCTCCGGCGCGAGCTCCACCTGCACAACTTCTTCCGCACCTCATCACCGTCGGCGCCTGCGACGACGAGGGCGCCTCCCGCCGCCTTACCACCGCGTACTTCTGCTACTAGTATTCCGGGCAGCAATCACAAGTTGACCTCATCCGCATCCTATCACCCTCCTCGCGAGCTTACCGTGTCGACGTTCAGCGCCGGCTCGGCAAATGCAGCTGATGGACTTGGAGGTGCTCATCTCACGCCATCACTGTCATCGTCGGTGCACGCAAGACGAGAATCGTTCCTTTACCGTGCCAGTGATGATCTTCGAGAAGCCTCTTCGTTGCGGCCTGTCAGTCGGGCATCGTCGATTGCTTCCAACGAACACGGGTATGTTTTATCTTTTTTTCTGCTCAAATTTCGCTTTATCCTGCTCTCATTTATGCTCCCAATTACTAACTGATTCTATTCTCACCTGCATGCCCCCATTCTTTCTCTTACTTCGTTTTAACCCTCCTCCTTTCTCTATTCTGATTTCCTGTTCATCTTTAATTTCTGTTCACCCTTTTCCTCCTGGTTTCGTTTAATCCGATCTCCGGAAGGAAGTCCTTGAGTCCATGCATCTTCGAACTCTTTTTTGTGTCTGCCTCCCCGCGATTCACGTGATCTGTCCTTCGAATAACCATCCAACATTGAATTTGTATTCCATTCAACCACACAAAACGCGCATTTTCCTATCATTTGCATATGACTTTTTCTGCCAACTGACTGAGTGGAAGTGGGGCTGGCAGAATACACCGAACATTCTGTGTTGATGTTGTGCAAGTGTCTGGCAAGTGTCTACTCGATGACTTGAAGAAAAGTGGAGGAGAAAGAGAGAGAGACGGCTGCCAGCGACAGCTTTCTGGAAATCTAGGTGCTTTTCTTTTGTCTTCCACTGGCTTGTTGGCGGCTGCTAGCACCTTCGTTCCGGGGCAAGATTTTGTGAGCAAAACGTGATGGCTCGAGCTCTTCTCGTGTCCCACCACATTCCCCCCACTCTCCTTCTCGCTTCCAACTAACACTATGGCCCAAATTATTGTGTTGTTATTTCTGAGACGAATCAAAGAATGAATTACGAGTGAGGGGGCATGAGAAGCGAGTTGAAGAGGAGGAGGAGGAGAAGAAGTGTTAGTTGTGACGACGATTGTGTGCCGAGAAAGGGAAGAGAGCAGCGCATGTTTGAGGTGTGACCGATATGAGCCCCCTGAGGGTGGCGCGAGTAAGAGAGTCCAGAAGCAGAGGCGCGCAAGCACAAAACAACTCTAGCGCCAGTCACACATGGCAGTTGTGCCGAAATCGCATTTATTCCGGCGACGAAGAGCCAAGAAAGCAACAATGACGACGACGGCACATCTCGGACGGATACTATCAAACATAGAATCAATGGGATCCACGAGTTGCACGAGGCAATTCCCTACGTCATTGGGTCCCCCCAGAATGTGTAACATTGAGGTGCTCTCTCCCCGTGGATTCCACTTTCTCACAGGCGCCACCACGGCCCCATAAATGTTGCGACGGGGCGAATGACCGATGTCGCAAGAGAGTTGGCAGTGGTGGCGAGACTCTGAGAGAAGATAAAGCGGGGCCAGCCGTCGTGGCTTTGCTGGTTGGTTGCCACCTCGGATTCTCATCAAATGTCGGGACGACGACAAGATTCGATCCAGGGAGCACTTGAGTGGTATGTCAAAACGCTCAACATCTTCTGAAGCATCATCATCAATGTGGTTGTCGTCGTCGATGTCGTCTTCCTGTCATCAACCGCCTCATCGGGCTGTCGTCTACGAGAAGAAGCCGTGAGGGATCGACTTCTTCTTGTTCTCGGGGAGTCTGAACACAATTAGGGAAAAGAGACGCGGAAGAAGGGACCCAGTCTTTCTGTTGGAAAAACGGACGGCAGTTGGTTGGCCGAAGACTCGAGATCATTGGCCCAAAACATTTATCTCGGCTCTCGTGATAGCTGTGTCTCCGTGAATGCACACATTCTCCCCTCGTTTCCCTCCCGGATTCTTCTGCCAATACTCGAACCCGAGAAGTCGGGGCGAGAAGAGAACGAAAAATATTGGGGGCTGAAGCAGAAGCAGAAAAAAGGGGCAGAAGAGAGAAGGAGAAGGAGAAGAAGAAGCTGGGGGCAGTGTGGCGGGCGAATCGTGGGAAAAACGCTCTGAAAATGAGGCTAACACGAGATTTCCTCGGGAAAAGGAACTGACTGATTCATTGCTGTAGTCATTGCAAATGCAAACGGTTGCGAGTGTGTCAGCGTGCTTCGTAATTATCACCTAATTGTTTGCATTCTGTTTGTGTGACGTCGGGGGGTCGCAAATTGTGTGTTGGAGAATATTCTGATCAGTCCGTCAGTCCGGCTCCTCTGGTTCCGGAAACAATGACCGACAGTGATAAAAGATACAATGTACTCTAGAAGAAGTTCTTCAACGTGAAACTTGTTGAGTTGCCTTGTTGTTCTGTCAGCACCGACCACGCCAACAAATGCACGTGAAACCTTGTATATCGATGCTCGAAAAAGCCCATGCACCCAACAAACAGCGCTCTTTTCGACCGCCTGAAACGATGCGGTCTCGTCTACACACTAGCGTTTGTCAGTGCTTATCAGCGCGTCACAGAGTTTATCAAGCTGCAAACCGATGCCTGCCTGATCGACCATTCTGCGTTGCTCACGATGGTCGTGGTAATGCCGTGTTGCGCTTCTTCTCCCACCTCACCACCTAAATCTGTGTTCTTAATCAATCTCGAAGATGAATCGAGACAGTTCATGATGTGAGTCAGTTGATATTCTCTTCCCTTCATTCAATTACTTTCTACTTTATTTACTTTCCAAAGTTTCTCTTCTTCCTTATACATTTTGAAGTCTGATCTTTGTCTAAAGATCAATGTCTTGTCGGAGTCCCACAATCCGTCTCTGCTATCAATTATTTTGCAAATCCGATAGGAGAACACACACCTTCAAAGATGATCTGCGCCTCTGGCCGTCCTCTCATTTCCGGTCTGATATCATGATGAATGATGATGTCGTCGACCGCGGCGGCCTCCTCACCAGCTTCCGCCCCGACCACGCTCTTTGTAATGTTTCGAATTGTCTCGACTTCCAGAAGACTTGGGACACTGATTCTCATTCAAGGTTGACAAGAGTGGTGGCCAGCGGATACGGGGGCAATCATGATAATAGTACAAGTTGAAACAGTCAAGGAGGGCCGCCAAAAAGAAACAGTATCGTCGAAGTGTCGTCTCGTGTGGCTAGCCATTTCCGCCCACTTTTTTCGCCGTGTATCTTCGCTGATTCTTCTGCAGCAGCAGGACTGCTTCTTCGTCTTCACTTGGTGATGATAATCGACTAAATACGCGAGAAGGCAACGCTCCGTACTGTCACCTTTCCCGACTGTCTCTGCTTCTGCAGCCACTTCCGCCGCCCCACGAAGTTAACCGTATGAATGACCACGAAACGGAGTACGAATACGAAGACCGAGCGGTAGTTGATGTTGAGTTCGTTTTTTATCATCTTTTTCTCTTTCTTCTCATTATCATCATGTCATCCTAGGAGTTGCCATCATCAATTTTCCCCTGCTGGTGGTTTCTTTTGTGCACCAATTAGTCGGGCACCTCTTCGCACTTCTGAAGGTCGTGCTACTGTCTTTCTGTGATCCTTCACATGCATTTCATGCGAGATGATCTTCGTTTCCTGATTTTCTCCCAATACTCTTCGGAATTTTCTTTAAATTTGGTTGCATTTCAGTCCAATTCATCAAAGGTGAAGAGATAAGTGATTAGTGATGACGTGCGAATTGGCCGAAAATCCGCGCCAGTGAATAAGCCGTCGTGTATTAGTTGCTTCTTTCGTTGTTCTGCGACCACTCTGTGCCATCTCGAGTCTCCTTCGAGGCTCTGCCCACTCCGCGTGTGTCGTTATCCGTTGTTTTCGGCGCCCGCCAAATCATCGTCGTCGTGCGAGGGGCTCCAAAGCGAGTGTTCTTCTGCCTCTCGTTCAGTCGATGTCGTCCTCGACAGACTCTCCTGTCGCCAAGTCACTTCCATCTTCTGAAATGCAACGTCGACGCAGCCAGAGACATCCTTCAGATACTCCGTCTTGTTTTGGCTCCTTCAAAAGTCTTTTCCTCCGAGCTCGTTCGAATAGGCAGTGAGTTTCAAACATCTCATATCTTAATCTCAACCATAAAACAGAAGAAACCACATAAAGATAATTGATTTCCTATCAAGTCTAGTATAACATGCTTCTCGTAGGACACGTAGTTTATCCTCTTTACCACCTTAATCGTTTCTGCCTTTCTCCAATCGTCTGCGCGCATCATCCCTCGCATGTGTGCTTCCGACTCCAGGCGAGTGGATCTCTGCAGCTCCCGCCGGTTCGCGACCCCAGGTGTTGCTGGGGTCGGTTTGATCGTGGATGGTCGGATCCTCGCCGTGTGTATGCCCCGTGTGACGTAGCGATGTATGTTTGCGTGCGTGTGCCTCATGTGTGCGTGCGTGTGTATACAGACAATTTCACGTACCGCGCCGCGCACAGGCGCTCGCGCCCTCTCCCCATCCAACCATTCGTTTCGCGCGCTCGCGCTCGTACTTTTGTGGCCACGCCGAATAAAGGATGGATTGGAGGGGAGGAGGACGGGGTCGTCGGAGCACTGACATACACACTCGCACATAAAGAGACCTCACCGTTTCTTGCAATTCGATTGAGGGCAAACCAACAAACAAATACCGGGCCGCTTTCCTTTCTCTCGCGCTCCTTCTCCTTCTCTGTTCCTCTCGGAGTCTCTTGGGGGAGGAGGCGCGGCGGGTCGTTGTCGTGTGTATTCGGACTGCTGATTTCACACCTTGGTTTCACACCTTCGCAAAATTCTCACTACTTTATCATTGCTCATTCAAAACTTGACCGGACCCTCCGATCACACTGTCGCCACGTCGTCTTCTTCACGGAGGCCATCCAGAAGGTTGGTGCTTCTCTCTGCGCCTCTTCGCCTTCTTTACTCTCTAATAGCTCTTCTAAGTCCTGGTCTTCAACAAAATCACTTCTGCGCTTTTTTCTCCTTTCTTCTTCTTCTTCTTCTTCTTTTTCTTCTCCTTCTTCTTCAGCTCATTACAAAAACAACGCTTTGCCTCGCTCCGTCATTTTTATGGCCTTCTGGTAATGGGTTTCAGAAGCGACAGGTCATAAGACCTTGTCGTTTGTTTCTGAAGGAGAAGAAGAAAAGAAGAGAAAGGATCACATGCCCCTAGGAAGAGATTATGGTTGAACTACTGACTCCCAAAACTTAAGTGGGATGCAATAACCTCCTACGGAACAAAAACTTCCGGTCGGATCCCATTTTTCTTGAAAAAAATAGATGTGTAGCAAATGGAATCTACGGTTGACTCCAGAGCGTGATTCCCCTGTCAATCATCTTCGTCTGCCATGTGTTGCACCTTGGAAAATAATAAAGCGAACACTCTGTGCAGTACCTTGTGGTTTTCAATCTTTCAATCCACTTCCACTTCTTCACTCGTCTCCTGAAAGAAATGACAAACAAAAATGGGCGGAGCCAGGCGACGGGGCGGGTAGTAGTCTACTGCTCCTCCGGCTGCCGCAGCTGAGACGTTGTGTCGCTCGGCATTCCTGCTGCTTCAGCTCTTCTACTTCCCTTTTTTTCGTTTCTGAACATACTGACCCGCTTTCCGTTTCGAACGGAACCTCTCCCTCTCGAATATTCTGTGGCTTGACGATATGTCGATCTCGTTGAATAATAATAACAACCGGAGCGTCCGACGCAAGTTTGGCGAGTCCGGATTCACGTTTCGGTGAGCACCCTCCCTGAGCATTGTGCACGTTGCGTAGAATGTCAATGGTCCCCTGGTGGATGTTTCTGTGTGCTTGCCAGTAGTCGGGAAGTTCCCCTTCCGGTGCCTGGAAGTCATCGACAAGATGAATGGGGTAGATTAGAAGTCATATCTATTTACGAGTTGGCTCTAGACCTCCACAGCCGTCCGCTGCCGCCGTGTCGTCTTCGTCGTCGTCTCTCGATTCGTTTATGTTTTTCGTTTCGACGCATGGTTACACATAATTAGAAAAAAACGAATTCGAGCACGAACACGAAGCGGTGGTAGTAGGCGAGACTGAATAAAGGAGCTAGGAAGTATATAAGTTGTGTTCTCTTTCAACAACAATCTCTTTTTGCAGACACGGCGACGACCTGATCGTGACACCGTTTGCACAGCTTCTGGCCAGTCTCCGGAACGTACGGTCCAATCTGATTTCGATATCCAACATCCAGGTAAGAACAATTTTCAATTCTGAACAACAGGAAAAGAGAGATCGGGGGGCCTCGGCACCACTTCTCACCACCGACTGCATCTCATTTTTCCTGGTGGGCCCCGAATAACAAAAACCCCTTTCCACATGCCATAACCAACTCCCCGAGGACAGTATTTCATGTTATTTCTGCAAGACGACAGGGTGCCTTTTATTTTTTGCATTGAGAGAAAAATAAACACATAGGAGAAAAAGGAAGGATGGGAAGAATCAGAAGCAGTGTGGGTAAGCCCCCGTGCGTGTCATCTTCTTCTCTGCTGCGTCCGCAATGTTTCGGAGATAAAGGAAAGAAAATCTCATCAGCTGAAAAAAAGAGAAAAACGCAGCAAAAATATTGTGGCACGTAGTAGTGGCGGGAGAAGATGGATGCCAACTCATGCTTCTTTCCAGGAAGAAGCTACACAAATTTAAGAGAAAAAAGAAAAGAGTTCCACTTTTTCTCCATTTCTTCTCTTTTTTCCCCGTCAGAAGAAAGGTTTTCGGCGTGTGCGCACGACCAACCGAGAGCGTGTATGTACATATGTAAATAACTGCAAAGCGGGACCCTTTGCGACACTCTAGAACAATGGGAAAGCTTCCGAGAAGTGCGTAGATCATGTGAATCCGTGGTGGCTCCTTGTCACGGGGGCCAGAAACCCATTGAACCGACCTGCAGACTCTCTGATCCTTTCCTTGATTTTCAGAACAGCGACGACAGTCGACACGCGAATCGAAGTGCGAAACGCCCTCCACTGCACAACACTCCGCTACCAGACGATGTGGTGCAATGTGCACATGAAACACTCGGTGAGTTGTGTCTTTTCAAAAACCATCGCAATCAAACTCGAACCTACACTTTGTTCTGTCGGAGAGACTATCACCGGAAACCGTTTACTGGCGCCACAGAGTTTACACGCATGACCTGCCAAGAAACTATAAATTTTAGTGATACCGTTCTTCGATCCTGTTCCTTTCCGCTTCGCTTTGCATATGACTGGGATCAGGACAGTGTCTCACAGAAGCGCCTAGCCTATTCTGAACATCTCTGAAAATACATTTTCATTTCAGAAGAACTCGATTGGTGTCTCGACCAGCTGGAGACTATACAAACACATCGATCCGTGTCTGAAATGGCGAGCAGCAAGGTGAGTGGTCCCTGAGGCCTTCTTCTGCACTTCCTGTTTCTGCTCCCTTCTCTTCTCCTCTTTTCACTCAATTTGGGCCCATGGGCGCGCAGCTGCGCCCCTCTCTATCCTAGTCCGTCATTCGTCCCTCATGTGCCCGCGAATTCAAATTCAATCCGAGCAATGCCATCGGGGCGGTTCATGAGGAGCGAATAACTCAATCTAGAAGGCACTTGTCTTCTCGCCATCCCCAAAAGAAGTGAGAAGAAGAAGAAGAAGAGAAGAGCAGTTCTGAAAAGAAACCTAGAAGGGGACAAGACTGCGCGGGTAGGGTTACGGTAGCTGATATCACGTTCCACTTGATTGCCTGCCCCCTCGTAAAATTTGTTGATGCAAAAGAGAGGAATAGATGATGAGAGAGCGAGAAAACACGGAATGGATCCAGTCTGTCTACCGTAACCGATGTGTGGTCGCGAAAGTGCAGTTGGCAATGCGCCAAGATCTTAGCTGGTTTCGAAACGAGTCACGTCATGGGGCAAGAATCAGTATGGCCGTTTCGTTTCCGGCGAGGTGCCCGACCGACCGAAAAATTGGAATGAGGCCAGCATCGAGTAGAAGGAGCGTTCGGTCGGCTGCGAGGCGCCGCGCTCATCAATTATGTACACTGTTGCACTGCGACTTTCCGAGGGACCTTCTCTCTCCCTGCGCCTCTCTTCGAACCGTCTAATTGTCCCCGTGCGATGGCCCTCGCGCACATCTTGTATGATAAGAAGGAACCGTGTCGATCACGGAGGGCGCCAGACGTCGAAGTGCTTTGGCTTCTAGTAGCGGTTTGCAAGCGCGACTTCCGGTGATTGATGCTGTAGATTGATGGTGTCATTATTTGTTATATACTTTATAGTGATAGGAGGCCAAAGGAGAGAAGAGAGGAAGAGGCGTAGTGATAGTCGGAGCGCAAGGAAGAGAACAGGTTGCTGCGACGACTTCTCGAAGAGACACAGACGGAAAGTCCCCTTCTCTGTGGCCTCTCGATTTTTTAGCCGTGCCTGACTGTTTTTGGGGCGGGAAGACAACCACGGGGGAGGGGACTTTCCGACTAATTAGCATCGCGCGCCACGCATTGATAATATGATAATCATCGGCGTTTTGCAGTTCCGTAAGATGCTCAACAAGGAGTTGTCACACTTCGCCGAGTCATCCAAGTCTGGCACTCAAGTCTCCAAGTTTCTGATAACCACCTACATGGACAAGGAAGAAGATGAACCGTCGATCGAGATCGAAGTGCCCACCGAGGTGTGTTTGATAAAAACAACAAACTGACTGCATGCGAGTGTGTGTGGTAAGAACCTGTCGGGGGCGGGCTGGAGGGCAGAAGATTGTTCTTCAAAAAATGGAAGCAACACACAATGAGTACATCCGCCACCTCACTCCCTTTCTGTACTACCACTACTACTACTTTTGATACTTCTGCCCTCCAGCTGAATAAGCAAACCGTCATGCTTTCTGAAGAAGAAGAAGATGGGAATAACAACTCGATAGTCTCTGTGCATACGGTACTGTCATCTAGATTCGTTGATCGTGAAGGGTTTTGCACGGTTTGATGGTTTTGAAAAGATTGTATTAGTTGAGAAAAAGTAATATCGCATCGGTAGCCGAACCGGCTTCTCGAATTGTCACGTCCCGGTCAGAACAGAGCGTCTTCGTCTTTCTCCGACTGTGGTCACTTATCTTTTTCCATTTTGCGCATCGCTGGCCACTCACGTTACACTTCTGCAGCAACACAGTAGCGGCGATTTTTGAAGACCGTTCTACTCCTGACCGGGAGTGACTTCTATTGAATTCTATGATCTCTATTTATTCTGCTTTCAACTGTTCGGATTTTCTCCGTAATGCATTCTTTCAAAACATGGTAATAACAAACAAGATTGTGGGCATGTCTGTTTTGTTTTCAAAGATCAGCCACATGTCTCAGATGCATGAGGAGAACCCCCCTCTTCTAGTTCTTGTTCATCAATGAATGTCTTTTCGTTAAGGTGCAAGGGCCTTCCACATCCGGTCCAATGACATTGTCCATTTTAAAGAAGGCTCAAACTGCGGCGATGAACAAGATCTCTGGCGTCCGGAAGTTGCGAGCGCCTTCACACGACGGCCATGTTCCCGAGTACGGAGTCAATTGTGCTCGAGAGATTGCTGTACATATGCAACGACTCGACGACTGGGGACCCGACGTGTTCAAGATCGACGAGCTCTCCAAGAACCACTCACTCACAGTTGTCACGTTCACACTGCTCCGTCAAAGGAACCTGTTCAAAGTGTTCGAAATCCATCCATCCACTCTGGTCACATACTTGCTCAATCTGGAACATCACTATCGAAACAACCATTATCACAACTTTATCCATGCAGCTGATGTCGCTCAATCCATGCACGTTCTACTCATGTCTCCTGTTCTCACTGTAAGTTTTCTAGTCTCTCGGTCTGTTAACACTAATGATTTCTCTTGCAGGAAGTCTTCTCCGATCTTGAAGTTTTGGCAGCTATCTTCGCCGGAGCCATCCATGACGTCGACCATCCAGGCTTCACGAATCAGTATCTGATCAATTCCAGTGAGTACACACTTCCTTGTCTCTAGTGCAGCGCCATCAAAAACGTCTCGTGCCCTGAATGAGTGACTGAATGACCTGCAGAGGATCACAGTTCACTGGGACATTCCTCTTGATCTTCAAAGAATTGAAATGAGTCATTTCGCTGTTGCAGATAACGAACTGGCAATTATGTACAACGACGAAAGCGTCCTCGAGCAACACCATCTGGCAGTGGCATTCAAACTGCTTCAAGACTCGAACTGCGACTTCCTGGCGAATCTATCCAGAAAACAACGGTTGCAATTCCGCAAGATCGTCATTGATATGGTAAGTGGTGATAGTAGAATCAGCGGTGGCGACCGGAAGTGTCACATTAAATTAGGAAAATGGAAATTGCGGACTTGCTGGCGGCTGCGTGTGTGTTTATTTGAAAAGTGACAACACACGGCCTCCATCACGATTAGTCATGAGTGGATCACGTGCGAGACGGAAACGAGGGCTGTTTCGTCGTTTCGAACTGTAATTCTGATTCTTCCCACTGATTATTCGATTGTTACAGGTACTCGCCACCGACATGTCGAAGCACATGTCTCTTCTTGCCGACTTAAAGACAATGGTGGAGGCGAAGAAGGTGGCCGGAAACAATGTGATCGTGCTGGACAAGTACAACGACAAGATTCAGGTTCGAACGAATACACGGGACCGTGACGTGCTAACTTGTCTGTCTTGCAGGTCCTGCAATCCATGATTCATCTTGCTGATCTTTCCAATCCAACGAAACCTATCGAACTGTACCAGCAGTGGAATCAAAGGATAATGGAAGAGTACTGGAGGCAGGGAGACAAGGAGAAAGAGCTCGGACTTGAGATCTCACCAATGTGCGATCGGGGTAATGTGACCATCGAAAAATCACAGGTAACTACTTCAAATCTGGTTTTAATCACATAAATACAAACTTCAGGTCGGATTCATCGACTACATCGTCCATCCGCTCTACGAGACATGGGCTGATCTGGTGTATCCAGACGCTCAGAACATACTCGACCAACTCGAAGAAAACCGAGAATGGTACCAATCAAGGATACCGGAAGAGCCCGACACAGCCCGAACAGTAACGGACGACGATGATCACAAATAGCACGAAACCGACGACGGATTTTCCCTTTCCCTCTCAATAACTGGACCAATGAACTGAATGCGTGTCTTTTCGATTATGATGATGTGCTAGGTGATCAATTGTACTCTGACTTTACACACATACCGACGCGGGTACCACTCAGCTTATAGTCGAATGTTTTCCAATTTCCATCCGATCGCCGTCTCGACCATCCGAGACTTGTCCCTTCTTTCCCCTCACCCTTCCCAAGTCACCCAACCACCGTCACAATCATCTCACAACCATCCGATTGCTTTATGAACTGAGACTGAACCTTGCCAAAACAAACAACAACTTCTGTCGAAGGACCTTGTTAGATTTCTACACTTCTCTCCTCTCCTCGTTTTCTTCTTCTTCTTCTTCTTCCGTTTTGCTTTTGTCTACTCATCGGGTTTTCCTCCTCGTTTCAGATGTTTCTCTCGCACTTTCCGGTGCCTTCTTTCCCCATTGACTAGATCCTGTAGATTCCTCCCCTCTCTCTCTCAACTTGTCCTTTAATAAAACACCAAAATGTTCAAAACCCTTCTTCCAGCTTCTCTCTGTATGTACACATTGCATGTTTCTCGCTTTAAATCAGATTTCTATTCAATACTATGGATTCCGTCGAATGTGGTATTTTTCTAATAAATGAGATTCAATTCATCGCTTTGATTGTGACAACGAAGCACGTGGTTTCCCTATTCGCTCAACTCCTAACAGTCTTCGGGGAACAGTGTCTGGATAGTCAACTTCCTGATCCAAAAACATGGACCCAATCAGCCGAGGGTTTCGGGAGTTTCGAAAAACTGCTCAAAATCAGATAAAGCTTCTTCTTCTTCTCCTTCTTTTGCCGCCTTCTTGTCGCATTTTTGAGCGTGTGCACACAATTTGTCACTTCTTCGCGTGCCGCCCGAATCCCCCAGTGGTTCACACACAACTCGAAACGAAACGACGGCATCAAAACATTGCGCTGAAAAGTTGCCTCCTCCCACTTGCATTTCGTTTGTGCATGTGTCTCTGTGTGTGTTCGAAGAAGCACTAGTCATGAATGGAGAAAGGTGTCCCCTCCCCCTCCGGTGCACCATGAATAATTCATCGCAGTTAAATGAGTGAGTGCTGTGGCCGGAACGCGCGAGCCGTCTCTTCGGAGCTCGCAGAGCATTTCCTCAGACTTTCGTCTAATGGCCGCAGAGCCACCCTCGCCCTCAACCCCCACTAACATTTATTTCGTCAACTCTTATTGGCTCCACATTCTTCTCCCCCCTACTGCAAATTGGTTTCTTCCGATGAACAACTTGGTTCCGACCTGAGTAAAGATGCTTCCGGTGAATTATCTCGGCTTTTTGGTCCCATTGAATCGAGGGATTCCAACTTCTTTTCCACTTCTAGGGAACAGCATTCTTCCAACCAGACGTATAGTGACCAAAGCGAGTACTGCACTGACACTGAAAATGAAATAAAATCCACAACTCTCTCTTTTCACTTTTCACTTTACGACGGATCATAAAACATGGAAAACCGTAACTCTGTACACATCGTCACTTGTTTTTTTCCAGTCCCTTCTCTCTCGATTATGCTAATACTGCCGGCGAGTTACGCCTACTCCTGAATAGCTCCTTCTTCTGTCACTCTCACTTGTGACTTTCCCCCTTCTTTCCTCATTTATTCAAACCAACAACGATTAAAGAGTCGTGTCATAAATCAGGTGTGGATGGAGGGAAGCTTTCGCCCCCCGCTCTCATTCATTTATTTTCGCGCACCGCCGCCATCCGTAATATGCCATATGCTTTCCAGCCGTCGGCTTATTTATGCGACATTTCGACGGCATTCGTTCTCGTTCGATCAGCCATAAAATCAATGAGGAAGGCGGCTAATTGTCGAGAGCGGAAGCAAGCCGGGGCCGCCCCGTGTTTGGAACGTTGCCAAATATTTGAAAAGAGGCGGTGTATTGGACATGTGTCCGCGCGTAGTCATGCTCTGCCGCGTCCGTCTTCCCACCGACATTCCACCCCCGGCTCGCTGACCACTTTTCATTTATCTTTCCCGGCCTCACCAACTGATTAGATTACTCCTCGATGACCGCCGCTTCGATTCGTTTTCCCCAATCACTTGTCCGACCCGACTCCCAGACCGAGAGGATCGCAGCGGCGTGTGAAACACAATACAGTGCGCGGCGACGCAGAGCGGCTGGCACAACATGTCAACTGATAGACACTATCTAGAGAGTGCATAAGGATCAGACGCGCAGAGTCTCGGAAGTGGCGGCGACTCTGTTTCTCTTCCTCTTCCTCTCGTGATGCTCAGCTCTCTCTCTAGGAAACTTCAAATCAATCCGTCCATCACTTCAATGTCACTATGACGTGGCAACACCCTAGGGACATCCGCGAAATTAAAATATTCACTCAATGAATCCATTTCGTCAGCTGGCAGCAGCAACGGAGACCGTCGTGTCCGTTCCATGATTAGTCATCACGGGCGGCGCGTTTGTGTCGAACTTGTACTCCTTTCCCCCCTACTCGCCTTGTTTCAATTCAATTCATTCCACTCGCATCAACCGAAAACAAATCGCCCCCTTTCCACCCGTTTCTCTCACTTTTGCGCTCTCTAATCCTCCGGTCTTCTCTACTCGACATATGTTTCCCATTGATATCAAATTTTCGAGTCGTTTCATTCGTTCTCAGCAGTATGTCTTCTCATTTTCCAAGGGCCGATAAGTGTTGCCAAATCACTTGAAGCCTTCCTGCGTCGTTCCGTCGTTTCCGTCCTCCTTGTAAATCGACACCATCTGGCACCAACATAATTCGATTTTTATTTGCTTGCTGTATGTTTCCACTTGAAGATCTCTTCTAGCTTCTGCTTTCTTTTTCTTCTTCTTCTTCTTTTCAATCAATTATTCGTTTACTTACATTAGCTGGAACAAAACGAACAAAGTAAAAATAGAGTGAATAAGAGAAAACAGAACACGAGTTTGGTGAATAATGCATCAGTCCTTCTTCTTCTTCCAACCATCCCAATCCAATTGGCAGTCACCCCTCGTTCCCTCATTCCCCCTTTCTCTCTATTTGCTCTGTCAGAGCATTTCGAGCTCGGCTCAGCTCAATGAAAGCCGTGCATTGTTTTCTTTCCCAATCGTTTTTTTTTGTTTTACCTTTTTGTCGCTCTCTTTCGGAAGGAAGGAGAAGAAGAACTTTTCTGATTGACACTACGTAAATAGTCTGTTTGCTGCTGCTGCTGCGTTCTCACTCTTTCTGCGAGTGTCCCCTGTCTCACTTTCTTTCTCAATTCGATTCAGTTTGAGATCCTCTTGAATTCATGTTGTTGACGAAGAATAAAGCGGAAACGGTGGAAAAAAGGAGGGAATCTTCCGGGCGGCTGGCACGTCTTCATCGGTTCGGTTCTAGATCGAATTTCGTTTCCCGCATGTCCCCCCAAATATACATTTTCTCGCTCTTCCCCGCTCACATGAGTCACTCACTTCATATCTAATTTCGTTTCTCTCTGCTACCCATTCCAACCTTTCTTCAGCCCATTTTCCGCCGTATTTTATGACGTGGCACTAAACAATTCATTCTATGAATTTGACGAGTAGCAGCAGTCGTTTTTGACTGCCACGACCAAACCACTCACACCCATTCTTCCATTCTTCTCCGCAGTAGCCACACCTTCTCTCTCTCTCTGACGCTTGAAAGGCATCAAATTGATAAATATGTAGATGGCAGACCTCCCCTTCGATCCGTCTCCAAGGTCACTACTTGTTCCTAAGTATCTCGCCTCCGTCCCGCTCTAATCATGTCTTGTGTCTTTTCTCCAATTTCCATTCATTCTGGACGAGTCTGTCTCTTCCACCAATTTCCGTAACAACGCCTCCTCCTCGATCCATAAACTTTTCACTTTTCCTCACTTCGCCCCGTTTATTACCGCCACACGTCTTCTCCCTCTCCTCCCAATTCCTCAAATGAGTTGTTGCATTGTCTCTTCTTCCATCATTTTGCCATTTGGCTCCTTCGCACCCTCTCTTCCAAGAAGACGTCGCGACGAACCCAATTTCCTCTGCGCTCTCCTCGCATTTCGTATCCATGAGCCATTATGTTTCGGGGTGGAAAAGCTGCACTTTTTATAGTCCTTCCCCGTCCGCCTTTTGCCCTCCTTCTCATCCTCGTTCTCATTTTTCGGAAGCCAGGACCCGTCGTCCACTAAGAAATGCATTCCCGCGCACTGCCGATATGTACACAATTCAAACACGGCCACCCAATATGTTTGCATTTTACAAGTCCAATATGTTCGGTTACCCCGCTCCTTCACACCTACGCTTTCACTTCAATCCTACCCCTTTCGTCTGGCTGCATTGGGTCCTCCCGAAGCAGCTGGCGATGGTAACAGGTGCACTTGGACTTTTTTCCTTTTCCCCGTTCCTTTCAGCTGTCTCTGGTACCCATTCGCAACATCCCTAACCCCCTTCATGTTTTTCTTTCTTTTCAAAACATCCTGTAATTGCGATAGAATCGAAACGACGTACCGCGGCGCTTCCCTCCGTGATCCCTCTGTAATTATGCGCTTATGCTGTTTTCCCCTACCTATACTTACCCGATTGCTTCCCAGAATGCCGTCAAACAGTCGGGAACCTGAAGCAGCGTCATGCTACGAAATGATACGCTCCATAATCCGATCGGCGCCAGATGAGAACTCAAAGTGGGTCGAGGTATTTGTGGATTTCGAGAATGCCCAGCCATCCAACGAAGAGCGGGAGATCTACGAGATGGCAGAGGATGTACTTCATGATTGTAACACTATCTTGGCAGATGTTTTGACTTATGACAATGGTAAGGGAGCCACAAAGTTCAAGAGGATAAGAAACGGTCTACTTTTCCAGGATGCTACTTGGAAAGATCAAAGTTGAAGAACGACAGTGACATTGAAGCCATGAAAGTTCTGATTGGCAAGTTGGAACCTTTCGTGGCACGCACCTACTCCTACTACGAACATGTCGCTAAGATCGAGAAGATCGTGCCGGTGATCCTCTGGGAACTGTCATCTGGGCCGCTCCCCCTGGAGGAACAGTTGGCCAACAAGCAATCCATTGCAAAGCAGTTCGCTCGCTTGATTGGTTTCGTTTTGGATTTCGACGTCATCAAGGTATGTTTGGAGGGAGGAAAAGTCTTATTTGCTGATTCCAGATGAAAACCGCTCAGATCACAAACGACTACAGTTATTACAGGAGAGCGAAACACATTGTCTATCAGGATTTTGAGTGAGTTGATCTAAAGTATTTAGCATGTCTTCAATGAGTGTGTTCCAGAGACCAAGGAGTCGCCGAGTTGCCACAAGTTCAGATGTTCCTTTGTGAAGCGAATCCCATGCTTCGAGCATTGTGTAATGGAGTAGATGCCTACATGCAGGCACATAAGACTCTTCCGATTCACAACACTACAGATGTCTTCGTGACTATTGTCAAGTGAGTCCGGCCCATTTAGATTTGATGAACTCATCTCGTTTTCAGCGTCTGCCGATTCATGCTCTCCACAGAAGAATGTCTGGAGAGGTTGACAGACTCTTCGAAGCATCTGTGCTGTCGAGTTATGACGGGGCTCATTATCCTGTTCGACCATGTTGATCAGAATGGAGCATTCGTTTCGAATTCAGCAATTGATATTCGCGATGTTGTGAAGCTGATCAAGGCGAATACCACGAATGAGCAGGTGAGAAAGGTGTCAGAGAATACTACGAAGTCGGTTTTTCGCTCTTTTCTCGTTTCTGGTCCGATTTTCTTGAATTTTCTTAATAAAAACGGATAGAGCAGAACATTTGAAGCCTAGAAATAGCCAATTTGACCAAATTCATCAGTCAGACTGCTTAGGTTACCATCGGACCTAGAGATGAGACCTATACCATTCGATAGAGCATGGTCCAAAACATATGAATCCACTAATAACTTTTGCCCTCGAGTCCATTTGACCCAGTTAGGAAACCTCAAAGTCATTTTCAGTACTAAAAATTAGCACTGAAAAAAAATTTTTCACGCAAAATCGAAAATCAGTTGAAAAAATTAGTACTGAAAATGACTTTGAGGGCTCCTAACTGGGTCAAATGGACTCGAGGGCAAAAGTTATTAGTGGTTTCGTAGGTTTTGGACCATGCTCTATCGAATGGTATAGGTCTCATCTCTAGGTCCGATGGTAACCTAAGCACTCTGACATGTCAGTTAGATTTTCATTGCCAACTACCCGTTTTTGTAACTTTTCCGAAAAAACAGACGAAACCACAAAATCTCAAATTTTTCAATGAAAATGTGATATTTCGGGTCAAACTAACTATTTCTAGACTTCAAATCTTCTGCTCTATCCATTTTTATCTGAGAAAACTCAAAAAAGTTGGTCCAAAAACGAGAAAACAGCAAAAACCCGATTTCGTGGCGATACCCGCCGAATGCCACTTCGCGTGCCCGCTGTAGTAGAAGTCATCAAACTCCCCTAACTCAACCCATATAATTTCCAGACAGACTGCCTCCTCGCGGGTCTCCGTTTCACCACCAAACACTACAACGACTCGACGACTCCCAAATCGATCCGCCACCTTCTCGAAGTCAAATAGTCCCTGTTCCCCCTCCTTTTAAATCCCCTTGCCCCTTTTTTTCCGTTCTCATCGCTTCTAGTTTCCTCTCCTTTCCCACATCTTCTCGACTCCACGGTGATTCTTTTCCTCGTCAAACAGTACTTTTCAGTGATAACTCCCCAGATTTCTTTTGTCACTCCTAATAAGTTTTCTCTGTTGCCTTTTGTTCCGGTTTCATTCGCTTTGTACATTGAAAAGACCTATAAAGTGTCTTCTGTGCAACCTGCATTTATATCACACCTTTATTGTTTTGGATCGCAAATATATAACAACAATATGTAGAAAAATTAAAATACAGAGTTGTTTAGAGAAGGGGATGAGGAAGGGAGAGAGACACAAAACGAAGTGGGGAAACAGTTAAAAATGGAGGGAGAGACGGGGAAATGGGGTGTGAAGGCAGAGAAGCACAAAAACAAACTGGTCGGTATTATTGAGCAGCAAAAGAACAAGCGACTCGGGTTGTGGCGGGTTGAGCCATATTGTGCTATACAACACCTAAATGGGGAAAACGGAGAAGAAGGCGCATTACGTATCGTGGTATCCGGACTATAAACACGTTTTGAGATAAAAAAGAAAAGGAAAACGATGAAAATGTTAAGAGAGAGGAAGACAAAGAAGTGGTCATTGGGAAGGGTGATCTATAGTTAATTTGGATGAATAGGAATCTTTTGGGAAATTTTGAGGAACTCTCGGGAAGCAGAGGAACGGGTTTCAGATAAGTCTGTTTCACGAGAGTCACACACTGAAATGTTCTGGAATCATGCTCTTCGAGATGCTACTGGATAGGGTAAGCGTTGACGACGCCTTCAAAACAGAGCGCCATCACTTCTCATTTTGGCATTTTCATGGAAATTTTAGGTATAGGAGAAAGAAGGGGACATCAGAGGCTAAGAAGATTTGGACATAGAACGGAACACACACTCACAAAACAAGACAAACAGTGTAAAGAAACGTATCTAGAGGATGGTACACTTCTTCTTCTTCTCCTGCTGTGGTGGGTCGAGGGCGGCAAGGATGGCCTCGTCGAAGACGTTCTTCAGTCCCTTCTGGAAACAAACTGAATGTTTTAGCCGCAGTTTCATTTTTTGATTTCTTATCTAGGTCAAACAGAACTCAGAAACTGGAACGATAAATACTTTTCTAGATAACAGTTTCAAAACTTGATGAAATGACTCACCTGTGTCAGAGCGGAGCATTCGACGTACTTGACGGCCTTCAATTCCTTAGCAAGCTTCTCTCCAACATCCGTGGACACTGGCTTCTGCTTGTTCTTCGCCAACTTCTCGAGCATTCCCGGGTCGTCTCTCAAATCCACCTGGGTTCCGACCAGCAGGAAGGGGGTCTTGGAGCAGTGATGGGAGATTTCCGGGACCCACTGCAAACGAGAATATGAATTTTGAGGAGAACTAGAAACGGAAATACCTTTTCCCTGACGTTTTCAAACGAAGCCGGGGCGACGACGGAGAAGCAGACGAGGAACACGTCGGTTTGTGGGTAGGAGAGAGGCCTTAACCGATCGTAATCTTCCTGTCCGGCGGTATCGAACAATCCGAGGGTGTATGGTTCTCCACCGATCATAACCGTCACCTGAAGCAATCAACTTTTTGAGAATAAAGCTTCAGAAATAACTCACGGCGTAGTTGTCGAAGACTGTCGGCACGTACTCGGACGGGAACTTATTCGTGGTGTAGCTGATCAGGAGGCATGTTTTACCGACAGCTCCGTCGCCGACGACAACGCATTTGATCGTCTGCATTTCGTCTGAAAAAGCCAACAGAATTACAAAGTGAATTCGGTTTAGAGAGTTTCGGTGGGTGAGTCACGCGAGAGTGCAGGAGAGCTGTGGATGAGAGAACGAGAGAACATTGCGAAACACCGGACCGGAAAATCGATAGTACATTCGGAAAAGCCTCCTCCGCTAACACGTGTTCGTTGCATCACGATCACGGATGGCAGGATTCTGTTCAGGGGAATAAGGAATGGGAATTGCCGCGGATGGAGGGGTGGTATCGTTTGAAACAACCACAACAACACAACTTATGCGTCAGTTTCTGATGAGGAATTGAAGTGACTCACGGCGCCGACGGAAGAAAACGAAAGCGTTTCGACTCATCTTTCGGAAATAATGATTTTACTTTGCAACTTGGAGGCGCGCAGCATCTTTTGCAATCGTCTACTAAACGAAATGGGGGACAACAGCCAAAAATTGGAAACTTCAAGGCGAAAAAAGGAAAATTCGCGAAACTGAGCCTTGGAACGGTCATTCCTCATACTTCCCTTTGTTTTCTAATGCTTCAGAACATAAAATCGGGCAAATTTGAACAGGAAATTGGATGAAACATCAAATTCGAAGCCTTGAGGAATTTCATCAGAAATCGCGCGGGCGAGTTGATTTATCGATCGATTACGTGCGAAATTAGTAACTTGTCAATCAAAGATAAAGAAAATATGCGGTTGAAGTGGAAAAAAGCGTTGTTGAACAAGAAAAAAGCGAAAAGAAGAAGGTGGACAGTTTGTCGGCGAGCCTAAAGACAACCGCGACGCGACCGCTCGCAGCGAGAGAGTGCGGCGGTGTGTGGAGACGCAGACAGGGAAGAGAGAGTGTGGAGGGAGTGGAGAACAGAGCGCATCTAGTATAGGGTCGGCAGACCACCCCCGAATTATTGGATTCAAATTTGGGACCTCTCCCATTGCCACGACACTTGTAACCTTTCTAAAAACTATGAGTCTGCACTCGGTCACTGCCCAAGACCCTCCCGAACCAGTTTCAAAGCGATTACTAGGTTGTAAAGCGTGCAAAACGAGCAAGTAGGACTAGTAAAGTCATCATTTAGGCCATAAACGCTTTCGTTCGTGTCATCAGTGCCAGGAGTGTCCCTCGCGTGACTTTCTAAACTACGGTACTCTAGAGTACTGTAGGTCTAGTCTGAGGTTCCAGACGTGCTGCAACACAGAAATTCCTTCCATCGTTCACCCTTTTTTTACGTTTTCCGTCTGCCACACAACGCGCGATTTTACATGTACGCAGCTTTGTAACCTGGAACGTGGACCCTCTACACCATCAGTCTGCAATCCATTAGACCCCCTTCTTCTGACGGGGTGCTCTTCTCGCTCACTATAGTCAGTCTTCTGCGTTCCCTTTCTTTCCCACTCGCGTTTTCACTTCCTCCTCCTTCGCTTTCTGGGCCGAGATTATATCTTTCTCGTTTCCTCGCCCTAGATTCCACCTAGAATCACATACTTTTAGGTTCTCACATAATTAGATACCACGGGTACTAGTACCAGTAAGACTGCGATGCCGGCGACCCACTGCGCCATCCCCTTCCTTGCCGCCTCCCGATCAATAGTCCGTCAATCCGGTTCCCTGCCGCTTCCTCGTTTGTCATGTGCTGCTTCTGCATGGATGCCGTCCGCGTTCTCCGCGTCACGAACCTTTTTTCTGAACCCATCGCCGCGTCCACCATCTCGCCCAAAATACTCCCGGCCGCACACCTGTTCGTCCCCGTTCCTCCTCCCTCCCAGTGTTTATTTTGTCGCTCGTGCGCCTGCAGACAGACCGAGTTTCAAACGCACGCGATCCGCGAAAGCTATATCATATAGATTAGGTGAGAACGCAAAGGTTTATTAGATATCAATATGTGTATTCCGCCTTGAAGTTCTTGGCCATAACCCCGTGCGGGTTGTTCGCGACGCACGCATACACTCCTTGATCTCCCATTGTCGCCGGGTCTGAAACGTCTCAATGTTCGTTCTGTAGTTCTTTGCTCAAGAGTTCGCAACTTCCATCTTCCCCGCCCATGTGTCGTTTGCCCCGTCGACGAGCTTGAAACTCGTAAAGATGTGCAAACATTCTTTCAAGTGACATTCAAAGATTCTCTGTGTTTCCGAAACAGAAATTTAGCAATTTTTGTGAGTGAATCAAAAGGAAATTCTAAAAGTGCTGACTGTCACAGAAAGACGCAAGTTTCTTCTTATCACTTCAACTAAACCGAAACCCGTCCAATGTCACTTACCAACTTCTAGTTTGCTCCAGATTGTGTCGTTTTCAATCGGCTTCTCGTAGTACTGTAAGATATGCTTTTCCCTTTTCACTTCTTGTTTTTTCTCACATGAATACTGGCTTTTGGTTGTATTTCTGCTCCTTCTTTGTACCATTTGATTGTAGGCCTCGGCTCTCCGCGAGCCTTGCAGATAATGAGCAGTTTGTAGCCGAGACGGTATGTCTGACTGAAGTGTGAGCCAGTTATGATTTGCGCACTCTGAAATCCCTGTTCGCGTCTGCTTCTCTATTCTATTCTATCCTTACTCTATTATCAGAAAGAACCGTCTGAACCAGTGAAAACTCGGCAACTTGTGCGAATTGCAGGTTGCTCTTTCCCTTTCCTTTGCCTCCTCGGCGACCTCCTCTTGAGTCGATGGAAACGATCAACCAGCAGAGCACGAGGATGAAGCGTCCCCAGAATCGGAAACTCATGATTCGAGACCTTCCAATCGGTGCCGCCTATCTTCTGCACCCGTCGCTTCGTGGGATTCTGATGAGGTGAGTAAATGTTCAGTTTAGTGAGAAGATTCTAAACATCAAAAGAAAAAAGTTATCGATTAGTTGAAAAGCCTCGAGCAGAAGCATGTGTTCTTTTCCTATTGCTCTCACTTGAGTGTAATATCTCGACAGATGGCGGGAAGGGGCCGAAATAATGTATTTAGTTTATTAGTTCATGACGTGACAGAACCAAACGGAACCCAACTTTCAGCCGACCGAAACGATGGAACTCTGGAAGTCCGTCTCATCGAATCGCAGTGAATCTCGTTCGGAGGTACAAGAAACAACTGAAACCGAGGGTTCTTCCGTTTTTCTGCGACAAATGCAGGCATGCATCACGCAGGATTTCCTTTATAAAGCATCACACTTGTGATAAAGAAGAAAAAAAGAGAGCAGAACGAAAAGAAGCATCTCGGAAGTATTCTCCTTACGACTGCTCCACTGGTACGTAATTGAAAAATCTAGAAAAGATTCCCACGGTTCTCCTTTCAGATATCAAGCAAGCGCTCAATCCCGAGAAACAATGGAGATACGGCGGAATGGCAGTTATGGAGAAGACTTTAAAGCCGGATAAAGTGATACCGAGGAGAGCGGAAATAGAGAAGATGCCGACGGAGATAGAGCCAATTGAGAAGGAGCCAGACCAAGAGTAAGTTATTTGAGAAAAGGGGGAATTGAAGTGAAGTCGCGAAAGAGAAGAGGCGAGTTGAAACTCGATTAGCACGTCGTCTTCTCTTTGCTCGAGATGGAGAAGCGCTCTTTTATTGACACTCACTTCTCGTTTTTCAGATTCCTCGACGCACAAGAACAAGAGTTTGAAGATGAAACAGAACACTACCCGTTGAGTGAGGTTCTCGTTCCATCGACTCAAATCCGTCCAGAAACCACAATCCGATCGAAAGCATGTGCTGGACACAACGAAGCTGGAGTCTTCTGTTTCAACTGCAAAGGATCGTTCAACAACTACAATCAGTATCAATTGCATCTGAAACCCGAATTCAACGAAGGAAAGTGCAGTAGAGCACTACCGGATTACTACTACACAGAAAAGGTCGATCGGACAGGAATGTTCAACAAGAAGCATCGGTACAATTCAGTCCGTCATGTTCCACTCAAAAGAGACGTTTCGCACATCCAATGCACCCTCTGTAAAGCGGTAAACTTCACCAGTCCGGGAGATCTTTACTCGCATATGATCAAGTGTGCCTGTGCCGCGACTCAGGGCAAGTGAGTAGATTATTCAGTTTCCCTTTTGTAGTATTTTCTTCTTATCTACTCAGCGGCATATTTCTGTTTCCAGCGAGTCCCTAATCGAATGCCCAACAGTCTTCGGATACGGAATGCCGCCTTCCTTCAACGCCTGTCAGTACGTGTTCCCGGACCCAACACGAGAACGTGCTCCACGCCAGAAAAGCGATTCTTCTGAGCCAAGAATCCAAGCAGAAGAAGCAGTCGAAGCTGTCATTGAACCAGATTCCAAGTCCTCCGAGGAGAAGATTGTCGAGCTGCCGATGGAAGCAGAAGTCTGCTAGAATAAGTCTTCCCTAGGTGTCTTTTTCCCTCTGTGTTTATTTGTATTATAATTTCATATATAACCTGTGTTCTATCCAATTCTCCCCAACCCATAACCAACTTGCATCCCCGTCCGCGAGGTCCCCTCATCGCCTGGAGCGATCCCAGCCATCCCCTTTCCCGCTGCTTTCAGTACTTTTCTCTCATAACACTTCCCGACTCCCGAGTTGCCTTGTGATTCTTCCCTCACTCCCGCCTTTCTGTTCAATTGTGTCTTCAACTTTCTAGTTCCATTTTTCCTTCCCGCTTAGATTCGCTCCTCCTCTCTTCCATCGACTTGGCGCGATCTCCCCCCTTCCATTTGCCTTCATTCAGATCAGTGATTTTATATGCAGAAATTTATTAACAAGATATGCCATAAAGTTTTATATTATTTATCCAGATGCGAAATGTACAGAAACATAGTTTTCGGGGATTCTCGATCATTCTGGAGTGTGTCTGTCGATCAAGTTGAACTGCATTCCGGCCGTTTTGATCAACACATCGTCGTGATTCCCGGGTCGTTGGAACTCTGCATCAGCACCCGCAATCTGTGATGTCAGTTGTCCACAAGTGTTTCGGAACCCGACTTTGTCATCTCCAGGTCCGTAGATCGAGTAGATGTGACGGCCTTCGTAGCGTTGTCTGGAACATTCGCGCGGTCACGGTTTTCCAAAGTTTTTCTGGTTTCTAGACCAATTTTTTTGAACTTTTTTGTTGATAACGGATAAAAAAGAAGAGTAGGACTCGAGAATTAGTCAGTTTGATCGGAATTATTGAGTTTTCATAGCAAAAAAGTTACGAAAATACTACTGCAGTCATGGGAAGTGGCACTCGGCGGGTCTCGCAACGAAATTAGGTAGTTTTTTTGTTGTTTTCTCGCTTATGGTCCGATTTTCTTGAACTTTCTATAGAAAAACGGATAGAAAATACGATTTGTAACCTGGAAATAGCCTATTTGACCAAATTTAGTTAGATTTTCATTGCGAACTACCCGTTTTTGTAACTTTTTCGCCAAAAACACAAAATCTTAAATTTGTCTATTAAAAATGTAATATTTCGAGTCAGATTGACTATTTCTAGGCCTTAAATCTTTTGCTCTATTCATTTTTATCTGAAAAACATCACAAAATTGTTCCAAAAACGGGAAAACAGCGAAAAACTGATTTCGTGGCGAGACCCGCCGAGTGCCACTTTGTGTGACAATACCTGGAATTGATGTCCTGGATGAATCGGGAGTTGCAAGAGAGTCCGTTGTTTGGGTTACAAGCTCCAGGGAACGGAAGAGCACACAGGAAAGATCCACGATTGGCTCCAGCCACCGAGACATAAGTGTCAATGAGTCCAGTCAATGGTGGTCCCAAATTCTCGCCAGTATCAACACAAGCTCCCCCGAGGATAGCCTTTCTGGAAATGGGCGACCCAAGTGAGTATCCAATCACATCGACCTTCCTTCTCGTGAATGCGGCAACCACTTGAATCATGAACCGCACCTACAGTATAGTTGAAAGAAACGTATCGAAGTACATGTGGTATGAACCTGTTTGACATACTGACACTTCATATCCACCAACGGAGCGATTGTCTTGCCACCATCACCATAAGTCGTGGCGAATACATGAAATAGATTAGAAGATCAAGAGTAACATTCACGTGTAAGAATGAGAAGTAAGAGTATGATGTCACTTTGTGATGATGGATCAGTGTAAACTTGTTTCGTTCACGTTACCTATCAAACAATCAGTCAACTTCAAGGTTTCGCTTGATGTGTTACAGTCAAAGAAAAAGAAACCGAAACTCTGTGAAAGGTTCCATCAAAGGAAACTGACCAACTCATCACTCCATCCAGCCTTCAAAAGATGTCCGCGATGTCCTCCGAACGTTCCAGCAGTGTTGGTAATCCCGTGAACCAGAACCACAGCTTGTTTACTGAACTCTCCCTATCTATATCTCACTCTCTCATTCATTTCCCACCTTGTTCGACTGTTTCCATCATGACTTCCACCTCCATAACTTCCATGCGGTCCGATGTCTCTTCTGGCAAGCAGATCATCAATGTGTTTACCGTAATGATCCGTCAGGAACTTGTTGAAACTCGCTGAGAAGTCAGCAGTGGAACAGGAAATACAGAAAAAGGAGAAGAGTAAAATTTGAAGCATCAGGGGATGAAGAAGGTGTCGAATGAGAAGGAAAGGGGCAGTCAGTCACCGAGAAGGTCTTCTTTCTCTTTACAATGTTCTCGATGCCCTCCTCCGTTCTTGTGTTTTACAATGTCTTCTTCGGTTGGCAGGGACAAGTGGTTTCGTGTCATTCACCACACTTTCACAACAAATACTGTATAAGGGGCGGAAGCGTGCTGATTCTGGTTTCAATTCTCACTTTTCACTTGAAAAAATTTGCATTCAATGATTCCAGCGCTGGCCAAAAAAAAACCACGACTTCCCACTGTACAGGTGCTGAGGAAGGAGAGAAGATCCCAAAGAGCAGAACAGAAAAGAAAGTAAAGATTCACAGTACTTTATTCCATCCCATTACGAAGTACTATCATTATACAGAAAAAAGGAGGCAAAAAGCCTGGCATGGGGGAATGGGATAGAAGTGTTAAATAAATAATTGAGAACGAAATTGGGGTGGGGTGAATAATAAATAAGGAAAAATAAACGAATAAATAGATAGCTGGGTACAGCGGGCCTTCCTGCGGCAGATTACACGGCTCCCGAGCCACCTCCGCGTCCTCGACCACGTCCTGGGGTGTAGACTCCACGTGTTGGCTTCGCTCCACGCATTGGGCGTTGAAGTCGAGCAGAGTTGCGAGCAGTCAGCCGTTCAGCTGGTCGCTCCTCATTGGTTTCGTTGCTGGAAAATCTTGGATCATTAGAAGCCTAGATGAAACACTAATAGTACCTGCTGGAGCATTGATCCTCACGTTCGGCCTCACGCAAGCCGGTTGGCAAGCGGACTCTAGCTGCGTCTGCTCTGCTTGAGCTTCCGATTCCAGCAGCTCCAGTTGGATCCGCCGGAGCAGTTGGCTCATCGATGATTCCGAACGGTCCACGTCCTTCGTCTTCAGCTTCTTCGACAGCCGAAGCAGCTTCGCGATCCTGATCATCGAGCGATGGTTGCGAGTCTTCGCCGCCGAGTACTTCTTCGATATCATCATTGTTGGAGTCTTCAATCTCGATTTCCTCCACATCATCATCGTCTTCCTCGACGTCGTTCAAGCTTTCTTCATCGTCCTCGATGTCATCCTCCGGAGCATCATCGTCAGACAGAACAACAACGTCGTCGTCGTCGTCATCTTCTGGCTTGTCCTCCTCTTCATCCTCGAACTCCTCTTCGTCGTCCAGACTCTCTTCATCGTCCTCAGCGTCTCCTTCCATGTCGTCTTCCAGAACCTCCTCGTCGTTTTCCAAATCGATGACATCGTCCCGTTGATCTTGTAGGGTGCTGTCGTTCGGATCTTCGTCGCTGACTTCTTGCTCGAGACCTAGAACGTTGTCGTCATCGTCAAGCTCCGGAATTTCGGCAACTGGAAAAAGACAATTCAGAGAATGCCTTTTTCCTATCGAAACGTAAAACTTACGATTGATTTGTTGACGAGTCTCGCTGCTTGTCACAGCCTCGTTCGGGCTGTCCCTTTGCCGTTTCGCCTCACTCATCTCGAAGTCGTTCGCGGTTCTCTTTCGGCGCCCATCGGAGCTGGAGACGCCTCCGACGTTTGTGCTGTCACGAGATTCGCCATCTGAAACTTGGTTATAGGAAATGAGAAACAGGATAAATGTTTACCGTTGGTGACCTGATCCGAATCGAGAGCTTTCTGCTCATCGATACTCCCACTGACAAGGCTGCTCTGACCGGCTGATCCTTCAACAACGCTCTCCTCCGAAAGAACGAGGTTGCTAGCGGATGCCGACGTCGCTGAGATCTGCAAGTTTGGATTGAGGGAACACTAAAAACCGGCGACGCATACATTTAAAGCAGGCGGAGCAGACTTCCCGAATAGCTGCTGAGTTGGAACCAGAGAAGATGTTGCTTGTGACACAGTGACGCTGCTTCCTGGAGTGGATGGGGCTGAGTCCATGCTCGGAAGAACATTCTTCTTCTCTTGAGGCTGCACGGTTGTTGTGGATGAAGTCGAGAAGAGTGACTGGGTGGGAACACGCACAGACGATTGGAAGGTGTGTGGGACCGGCAAGCCGAAGGAACCACTCGAAGCGAAAGCATTGGTTGGTGGAGTTGGATCTGGAACAACTGACAAGAGGATGAGATAACTGGGAAAGGGGATGACTCACCAGGAATGTTGTCCGATGGAACCGGCGGGATGATATCCATTGGCTCGTTGGGAATTGTTGGTGGAATCATCCGCTTCTCCGGTGACGTTCTTGGCGGCGCAACGTTGGTCGGAGCAGGTGCTGGCGGAATGACGTTGACGGTTGTTGGGTCTGAGACTTTCACGGGTGTCTTCAAAGCAGCTGCTCTTGGTGTTGGTGCTGCAGACGGTGCCGATCTCGACTCAACATCCGTGGCAGAGACCGATCTCGATTGAGTCAGTTGCTGAAAAATGATCAATGTAACGCTAGTCTGAACACAAAACACTCACCTCATTGCTCTCTCTGAGCTTCTCGTTCTTCTCCTTCAGCTCGTTGAAGTCTTCCATCAGCTTCTTGTGCCGACTTTCCAGCATGTTCGCTCGCATCGTCTTGACATTGAGAGCTTCGATCTCCTTCTTCAACTCCTCGATCTGAGTGTTGAGCTGTGCAACCTGCTCAGCATGCGACTTCTGGAGTGCTGCGATTCGGGGAGCGATTGGCTCAGTTGATCCGCTCATTCCCTCAGTGACCTTCTTCAGCTCGTTGTTCTGTAAAATAAAACTTTCTTTTCGGGATCCTAGCACTTATTCTTGTGAACCAACTTTCCCCTCCGCCCAAGAACTACACTACGAAGTTGTAGAGGATTCAAAAAAACAAGAATTGAAACAGGTTTGGCTTCTCGGGATCTCGTAATCCCGACAATAGCCTTGCATGCAACCTGTCTGCCGCATGACCCAATTGCCCGTGAACTGAAGAAGCCAGCTAGCCGCGGAGATATCATCAAGAAGCTATCATAAGCGTATTCTTAGCAGCAACCATCTCTTCTAAATCCCGTCGATAATGCGGATTCTTCTGCTTTTATCGTGCTTATTATGGTCTTCTATCGCCCAAGGACCACCTGGGCAGATGCCTTTCTATACCGGCGGCGACCAAATGATGAACAAACTGTCACAAATTCAGTTTGCGGAAATGCCAACTCTCAAAGTAAGCTTATTATGATCTGTGAAGTTCTATATTTCATTACCAGGGCGATAAATATCCAGACGTGGATGCTCATCGGATAATAACTCCCATTATAAGCCCAATAATGGAGGTCTTCGATCAGATGAGAGAGAATCAGAAGGCTAGGGATCAAGCAGAAAAGATTCGGAAGGATCGCGATGATCATCCTCTGAGCACCTCAAGAAGTCTGTGGGAGATGTTCCAGAGACTACAGCAGCCTACTACTACAACTACGGAGGCCCCACCTCTTCTAGAGCGTCTCTTCAAACCTTATATAGAGCCATGGCAGAAGCAGCTTGATGATTTTTCAAAAGATATGGCAGGAATAACATTGATTCCGACTACAACCACTACACCAGCGCCAACTACAACAACTACGCCGAACATTTTGGAGAAGTCTCTCTCAATGTTCTTCCCATCTCTGCGTCGCAAGCCTCAATCAGTGCCAACATTGCCCCCAACCACTACTCCAACTCCGCGCCTATTCGATCCTGACATGTTCGATCGGTTGTTTTTCAAGCGTGACAAAAGACAAGCGACTCTCGCCCCTGCACCTAAATTCGACTTGTTCACAGTTCCACCGCCGCCCCCATTGTTCCAAGAATGGGAGAAACCAATTCTTGGTCTAGCAAATCCATTCACATTGAATCCGCTGATGAAGATGTTCACTACACCTTCCCCACCACAAACACTAGCGCCACTCCCAAAAATTCCGGAACCGAATCCATATGAAATGCAAAAAGGTCTACCGGAACCGCAATTCAAGCTACAGGATCCGTTCTACAATCCATTGTTTCCTAACAGGAAAAGCAAAATATTTGACATCCTAGCAGGAGGAGAAGCTGGAAGACTACTAGGATAACTAACATATTTAGCTTTAAGATCTTCCCCATGTCCTAATAACTTAATAAAACCTAATAAAGATTCTGAATCAAACTTCACATACCTCGTCACGATACTTGATTGCGAGCTGGCGGGTCTGATTGAACTTGAGGTTCATCGCCTTGAAGTCATTCCTGAAAGATTGGGCCTTTGATAAGAACGAATCCCCCGCAACTTACTCAGCCTTGGTCTTGGCCTTCTCGGCAGCGTTAGCTTGTTCCGAAGCTGTGGAAGCTTCTTGGCGAGCGGCAGTGAGCTGGGTCTTCAATTGTTCCAGTTGAGTTTGCATAGCAGCAGCTGGACCTCTGGCATTCGACTCGGTTCTCTGCTTCAGGAGCTCAATCTCTCGTTTGCGCTGCATGGCTTCTTGATTGGAGGCGGTGATCTTCATGGTCTGCTCTTGATTCTTGGCGTTCAGAAGAGCGTTGGTCTTCTCCATGTCAGCCTTCTCCTTTTGCAACTGAGCGACCTGCGTCTGGAGTTTGGTCTTGTCTTCAGTCAGCTTGGCGTTGATGTTGTTGACTGCAGTCAGCGACTCGACCTTCTCGACCAGCTTCGCCCTGTCGGCCAACGAAGCAACAGCTGCCATCTTTTCCGTTTCCAGATCGCGAATCTTTTGAAGTAGTTCGTTCTTGCCTCTCTCGAACTCTGCAGTTTCGGCACGAAGTCGTCTCATCTCCACCTCGGCATTCATAGCTCTCGTCACCGCCTCATCCTTGGTTTGACGGACGTATTCGAGCATCGATTTCAGGTTCTCGACAAGTCCCGCCTGTGTGGATTCCGCAGATGAGTCGTTGAGATCCATAGACACTTCCGTTGTCGTGAGGTTGGAAGATAGCTGGAAATCATGAGGATGATTAGAACAAACTACAATGAACAAGTTACCGATTCGTACTGCTGCGAAAGTTGAGTGAGTCTCTGCTCGTACTCCGTCTGCTTCTGCTGGAAGTCGATCTCGAGACGATCCCGTTCAGCAGTCTTCAGCTGAAGTTGCCTCTCTACGTGTTCACGCATTTGATCCGCCTCGTTCTTGGATGTAGTCTCAGCGATCAAAGCGACAGTCTTGTTATCCAACTCGGTTTGCAAACGGAGTCTGGAAGTCTCGTTTTCGGAGAGACGATTTTCGTACTGTTGCACGATGGAGTTGTGCTGCTCGAGCAATCCTGCATTGCGAGTAGCCTCGTTCCTCAGATTCATCTCGTTGTTCTTCGATACTTCGAGCTCTCGCTTTGTCTCTTCGATGTTGAGGGAGGCGACTTGCAGTTGACGACGCATCTCCGCTGTTTCCTTCTCGTAGTTGAACAGAGCCTCATCGTACTTGATTCTCAGCTCATTCAGCTCCAGCTGACTCTGAGCGAGACGATCGGTGAGCTGTTGAGCACGCTCTTCAAAGCACTTCGACGTAGCGATTAGTCGCTCTTTTTCCATGGATCCCATCTGTTCAGACTGCTTGAGGTTCTCTTCCAAGACGTTGTTGTGACTGGCAGAGATCGCGTGTTCAGCATTTATTCGCTTCTGAGCAGCGTCAGCTTCCATAAGCTTACGCTTCGCCTCGTCGAGTTCGCTTTCCAAGAATTGGTTGCGGGTCTTCAGCTGCATGAACTCCCTCTTGAGACGATCCGGCGTCATTCCAGCAGCGTCGGAAGTTATGAATTGTCCTTGGACCGAAGCAAGCTTTGATCTCAAGTCCACCAGCTCCATCTCGTCGCGAGTGATTTGCTGCTCCTTCTCGACGAGCCGACTCCTTGCCACTTCGAGCTCCTTCTCCAATCTCGTCTGCACCAACTTTGAGTCGTTCTTGAGATGAGTCAACTGATCATGCAAGCGAGTCGTTGACGCCTTCAGACTGTCCCGCTCGAGTTGGATTACACCCATTTGGGTGTTGGCATGGTTCAGCTTTTCAGCTTCAACTCGCGAGAGGAAGTTGGCCATTTCGACGACCGACATTCTCTGGAAACGAATGATTACACAAAGGACTCAAGTTCTAAACAACATACCACTTTCTCTTCTTGTTCGAGAACGGAGCGTTGACCATTTGTCGCTGCTTTCAGTGAACTGACTTCAGATCTCGCATCACGTAGCTGATCCTCAAGAGATCTCACGCGAACTCTGCAAAATGAATATTACATTACCACCACTTGCTTCCAAATGTACCTGAGGCCTCCGGCCTGATCTGTAGCTTCCAAAGCCTGACGTCCCAACTCGACGAGTCTGCGTTCCTTGTCGGCGTCTGCGAAAGTGACCTTCCGAAGTTCCTCCATCGCAGCATCCTTCTCGTTGAGCGCTGACTTGTACTCCTGTTCGACAGCGGCGGTGTTGGTCTTCTGCGCCTCGAGCATGGCATTCAACTTGATGTTCGTTTGAGTGACACTGTTCGATGTGGCCTCCACGCTTTGGATTCTCTGCTCGAGATCTTGCTCTCTGCGCTCATGCTCTGCCTTGAACTCCTCGGCGTGGGCACGGAGACGTTCGATGGTTGCTTCGGCGACAACCTTCGCGGCAACAGCTTCCTCTGCCTTGAGCCTTGCAGCTCTGGCCTCAGCAGCAGTGACACTGTCTCGCACCAACTCCTTGAAGTGTTCCGTCTTCTGTTTGAGATTGTCGAAGGCGGCTTTCGTCTGCTCGACCTTGGTCTTCAACTCAGTCTCTGACTTCTTGGTGACTGCAAGATCGGCCTTCAGTTGAGCCATCTCTTCACTTTGAGCGTTCATCGCGGCTTGGGCTGCACTTGTCTTGGCGTTCTCGATATCGGATTCCAGTTCCACGTTCCTCCTTTGCAGCTGGACGATGTTCTGGAAGAGTTGCTCGTCGGCCTTATCGGTCCAGCCCGGGTCGTGCATTCTGCTTTGGCGCTCGACTGAATACATGAGTTCTGCGTTCTGAAAAAAGGTTATGTATATCTGGAGAAGGTTCATTGCGCTTACCCTTCTGCTCACAAACTCGAAGTCTCTCTGATACTTCTCAAGTTCTGCTCTGACGTAGGCGAGGTCTCGTTGAGCATTGTCCCGCTGAGAAACCAACTCTTTCCGCTCGACCTCAGCCACATCCAGCTGTCTCTCGAATCTGCTGTTCTTGTCGAACAGCTCATCAGTGACGACTCTCTGCGATAGCAACTGTGGCTTGCTCTTATCGATAGCATCCAGGAGCTCTTCGAGTGTCGTTCGCAAGTTGGAGTTCTCCTGTTCAGTCTCAGTGAGTTTTCCGCAAACACGAGCATGCTCGAGAACCAAACTGCTCAGAGATTGACCTCCTTTCAGGTATCGAACAGTCTCGGCAGCTGCTGGGGCGAGTTCGGAGAGTTCTTCTTCGGAGACGTTGAGTTTGACGTCGCTCATGCTCTTTATCATCTCGTTGACCTTCGCCAACTCGGCACGAGTCTGAGCAAGCTCGTCGTCTCGCTCCCTGATGGTTTCCGCGTGTCCGATTCTCTCCCGTTCCATCTCCTCCTGGTGCTCTTGCAACACTTTCCGGACTTCGATCAGCACGTTGTCCTGTGCTTCCCATTTATCCTTGAACGCGTCAGCAGCCTCCTTTGCCTCTTCCATCGAGTTCTTCATGATATTCGTGAGCGACTTCTGGCAACGGAGCTCTTCTTCCAGGTTGGCGATCTCACTGGCTTTCGAAAGTTCGGCATTCTCCATCCGTTTGATCAGCTCGGAGTTGTTGAACGTGAGCATGTCAACTTTTGCATTCAGCCCATCAATCTGGGTCGCGAGCATGTTGATCTGCGACTCAAACTGCAGACGTTCGTTGGCTCCTTCCAGATCCCGGTTGCTCAGCTCCATGCGCAGACACGATACTCTGTTGTCCCTTTCTGCGACTTCCTGCATCAGCCATTGCTTCGATTCAGCATGGAGCATGCGTTCCGTGGCGTATTTCTCGCGCTCGAACTGAAAAATGTAACTTCACGTCTATACTTTCAATGAGTTGTTTTACCTCAATACTCTGCCTCTCGAGCTGGAAAGCCTCCATCGAGTGTGCAAGAGTGGCTTTATCATTGGTGAGCTGCTTGACTTGGTCCTTCAACGAGAAGACTTCAACAAGAGCAGCTTGCGCTTCCTTGGTGGCACTGGCGGCGGCTGCGTCTTTTTCGCTCTTCTCGATCTTCAGACGCGCGACAGAAGACTCCAGCTCGAGATTCTTGTCCGTGAGTTCGTTGCGGACCGATTCGAGCATCCGCTGTCGGTTGACGTGTTCCTTGATGTCTCCACCGTGTCTGGCCAACTCTTCGAACATTTGACTGTTCGAGCGAGAAACATCTTCCAGTCGCTCGCGCACATCGGCCAACTCCTTGTTTAGATTGAATTGGACGCGCTCCATTTGCGCCTTCTCAATTTCCCAGTTCGATTGTTCGTCCTCGGCAACTGGCGCAGGCTGTTCAGCCACATCGGCTGGATCATCCACATCCATGTTTGCACTGAAATCTCAATTTAAAAAGAAGGCAAATGAGAGAGGAGAATTCAAGAGCATCTGGAGTTATTCGGTAATATATTCGAGCGACTATAGCATCAAACAGATATAACATCGCCGCAGAAGGCAATGGGCGCCACGTGATTTTCTAGCATTTTTCGGTCCATCGATTGCTGATATCGGGGAAAATGTGAGCCGCGGAGAGAAAAAAGAGAGAACTTGGTGGAAAATGCGTGTGGATATGTAGAGGAAACAGCAGGAGCAAGTTCGCAGAAGAAGGCATTTACCGCGAAAACTTCGAAAAATTTCGTCGATGCTGGCTAATCGATTGTTTTCGCCGCGCCGAAACGCGCACGCATTAGTTTTGCGAAAAAGAGCACGGATCGAGCATTTTTGAACCCGAAACTTCAATCTCTAGCAGTTTTCAGCAAAATTTTCATGGATTCCGGCCCAAAATTGGTATCAGAAAAAGAGCGAGCGGTGGAGCGGAAACGCGTTTTTGTGACCCGATTGCTCGATTTCGCGGGTTTTCATTGGAAGAAAATTCAACTTCGCGCGGCAAAACGGGGAGTCACACAAATTTTTAGCGAGAAATTCGCAAAAAATGACTGAAATCCTAAAGAAAATAGGATTTGCCGAAGCGCGCGCGGCAAATTCAAACGAAATGTGCAACAGCGCGTGACGGTGTTTGCGTCCAAAATTCGAACGTTGCACCACATTCTACGACACTTTCTCATCATTCCAACTCGATTCCAGCTGGCAGTTGGTGACCTTTTTTCTTCTTCCGATTCGCTATTATAAAAGTTTCTTTCGGCTTATATTTCTCCTCAAACCTTCTACTTTTTTTAGTTCTCGCTTATATTTGATAAGAATCTGAACAAAGCCTCCCCTTTCGCTGTTTCAATCGCTCGTTTTCTCTTATCAAAACCGCACTTTCCTGCTTATAGATGGTGAGTGTGGCGTCACGGATGTTCAAGATGGCCATTCCATCTGCGGCTGTCGCTGCCGGTGTCCTACTGTTATCCGATGAGGACCGCAGAGAGACCATGTTCCGCAAGGCTTATGCCTACACCGATCCGCACTCTTCCAAGACCTTCGACGAGCACTTCCCACGTGGACAGTGGAACAAGAACTGGGACTTGTGAGTCAAAGCGCTGATGAAATCGATAACTTCGATGTTACAGCCGTGAGCCGGAGACCCTGGTGAGTCAGAGAAAGTACGAGAACGCCGACGCGGAGGGCAAGAAGAAGTTGTTGGAGGAGTGCAAGGCAACTGCGACCAGGAACATCTTCCTCATTCGTCACGGACAATACCATCTCGATCGTGAAGTCAGAAGCCTAACTCCTCTTGGTAACTCACCCCCATCTGACGTTGCTAACTTTGTTTTACAGGAAAAGAGCAAGCTGACCTTCTCGGTAAGAGACTCGCCAACTCGGACATCAAGTTCACCAGCGTGACCAAGTCCACGATGATCCGTGCCACTGAGACTGCCAACATCATCCTGAGTCACTTCCCGGATAACTTCCCGTCCCAGTCGTGCCCGTTCATCGAGGAAGGACCACCATACCCACCAGTCCCGGAGAACAAGAAGTGGAGACCATCTCAGCCAGTAAGTTGCGGTGCCAGCGAGAGCACAGCCTTCTAAGTTCAATCAAAATATCATATTCTTGAGGAGTTCTACACTGAGGGAGCCCGGATTGAAGCGGCCTTCCGCAGATACATGCACCGCGCCAGGCCATCCCAGAAGGAAGACTCGTATGAGCTGATCGTCTGTCACGCCAATGTCATCCGTTACTTCATCTGCAGGTATAAAACACTTCCCGTCTTCTCATCAGTCTTCTTTTGTTTCAGAGCTCTGCAATTCCCACCAGAGGGCTGGCTCCGCATGTCTCTCGGAAACTGCTCCATCACGTGGATTGTCATCAGTCCATCCGGCAACGTCTCGATCCGCTCCATCGGTGACATCGGACATCTCACGCCAAGCAAGGTCTCCTTCACCTAAATGCCATCATTCCTGTTTCTCTAAAACCGAACTGACGAAGTATTCATGACCACACCCCGACTATTATTCTATCCCCGTTCTAATTTATGATTGTCTGTTTTCTCTTGTGTATTCTTGACCCACAGTATTTATGTTTATGAGTGAACTGGAAATAAAGCTGTACCAAGCCATCTTTCATGCATGATGGAGCATCAGAATCGAAAACAATTGGCTTCGAACGAAGAAGAGTGTCGGGATTCCCGACTCGGGAAGAAGTAGATGTAGTAGAACTTGGGAGCAATGGAACAGCAGTGTTGATGAACTTGTGAACATCCTTGGCGGCCTTGGCCTTGGTGTCGTCGGCCTGCTTGGTGTCTCCGATATCAGTACGGAGGATGGTTCTTTGGATTCCGTAGGTGATCATGTGGACTCCCCAGATGACGAGCTCTCCAAGAATCTGGGGAGCGAGTCCACTGAAGAGACCTCCTGGTTCCTCCTGCTTTCCGATGACACTGAGGGTTTGAGCGCAAGTGGTGTACTTGGTCTCGTTTCCGATGACTATGCGGACACAGAACACTGCAAAGGCAGCACAGTTTCGGCAGTTTAGGCTTCTTCAATCCCAACACCTGGTGATCTTTTTGTCTCTCCAATCTAGGTTTTATCTTCACGTCTTCAGTCACATCTGTCATTCTTTATTGAGTGTCATTCTTTACACAACACGATCAACACAAATCGAAAAGACAGTGTTTGCTTCTTCAATCCCAACACCTGGTGATCTCTTTGTCTCCCCAATCTTGGTTATTTCTTCACGTCTTCAGTCACATAGTAGGCCGATTGTTTATTGAATTTCTCACAACACAGTCAATACAAATCGAACAGACGAGTGTTCGATCATTCTCAATCCCAATTCTTGATGACCAGTTCGTCTCCTCAATCTTTTCTTCACGTCTTTATTTACATTGATCATTTGCTTATCGGATTTTTCAGATTTCATGTGTTCTATAGGAAAACTTGGTGCAGAAATGGTGTTCAAAAACCCGTTGATTCTCAACAAAATACTTTCAAATTTCGACATTGTGGATAATTTGAACATGAGAGTAAGTTTCCGCAACTACCAAATCCATCTCATTCTTTTGTTTTACAGCGTATCAACAAACAATTCAATCGGGAATGTTTGCGAATCATTCGAAAGAATCATAGTTTCTTGACAATAGAAGGAAAAGAGGATGAATGGGACATGGAACAAAACATTTTTTTTGTTCTGATAAACGGGAAGAAGATGTCCGTCGAACGTTGCTGTCAGTATCTTGAGTATGTTTTATCCCGTTCTTTTTTGAAGTTGACCATTTTTTTCAGTTTTTTAAAAATGAGAGTGAAACTTGGAGTGAGAAATTTGAAAATTGAGAATCTTATGTATATAAAAGACAATTTCCGCCGCAAATTGCATGCGCATTTAGTCGTACTTCTGCAACAATCAGGTACGTGAATTTGATAGATCACTGGTAGTATTGGCCGAAGATAAAATATAGTCTGCTTTCGACTATATTGTTGGTATTTCAAAAGATCAGCAGTTTACATATTTGAAGTTTACTAGCAATTATTCAAATGTCTTCCAAACACATTTCCGTGGTTTTTTCAGAGCACAAGATGAAGGTGTACATAGGGATGTACGAACTTTGTTGGGCGGGTTGTCCTGCTTGTGCATGTTGGGCTTTTCAATGTGAGGAATACGGGCCCCTTCAAAATTTAACCTATGTTCCACATCACTATTCAGTTTTCTACATACACGACAGGTTGTTTGCAGCATGCAATTGTCATACAAACAATAATATTTTTCAGACAGATTAACTCTATGGCCTTACAAATGTCTCAAAAACTAAGCTCTGAGGCAGCAGTACAACTTAGTTTGAACGCATGCTTCCCAACAATAATCACGTGTGATAATTTAGTATTGTGGATCGGAGAAAACACCCACTTTCGGCATGATGGTCAAGAACAACCGAATCCATTGCCTAGAGAGGTTTTGGAAGGTTTGGTTGACAGGTGGAGTGTGAAAACAGTAGAGTTTAAATTTCGATGGACGGAATTATTTATGCGTTCGTCCATGGAATGGTTGGACTATGGATTTTTCACGGAGTTTCAATTTGAAGATCCCACGGCTGCAGAGGGAATGCCGAGAAGGAAAATGGAATGTGTCAAAATCAACTTAAGACATTCGGAGTTAATTTCGGAGAAGATATTGGAAAAGACAGAAAACGAACAGTTAGATGTCTTCGATAAGTTGGTTCTCAACATTCGGATGTTGTTTCCCACAGACAATGTTCACGTGTACATGCCTCGATATGAGGGGGATGAATCTTGTTTCAGTGTGGTTATTCAGAGATATCTGAACCTCGTTTGGCCAGTGCGGAACTTCAACTTGGACATGTTCTTCTTCCCATCAAAGCAGCTTCAGAAGGTGGATCAGCTAGTCAACATTCCGGAACACGGCAGCATATCGATATCTGAATATGATGGTAGATTCGCCAAATTCCCATCAAAAGTCTGGAAAGGAGAGAGTTTGAAGTTCAACAACTCAATCACTAAAAGCAACTTTAGCTTCCATTTCTTTACAAAAGCTTGAGTTTGTTTCATCTGTCTGAAAACATGTTGAATGAAAATATTTTGAGCCCAGTTCGTTCGTTGTTGTTTTGTTTGATATGTGTAATCCAACTGAATCTGATCCTAACAAGGGAGACATGAACCATGATCTAGAAAGATTGACTATCATTCAGGAAGTTCTTGGACAGTTACGGCAGTGAAACGTCAAGATTCACAGTATTTCTGTTTATCAGTTCAAAAAGAAACTGGCGATAAAGCTGTACCAAGCCATCTTCCGCGCATAATGGGGCATTTCGCGCACGACAACGCATGCATTAGGGCGGTCCATGGTAAAATGGATGAGCCCGTGAGCTGCCAGAGCTTAAAACAAACAAAATTAAGGGCTTCGGGGCGGGTGAGAGTAGTCGTCTTGACATGTGTGTAATGTGACACGCTTTCACCGATTCGGCACCCTCCAAAAACGTGCCCTGTTTTGTTCCTTTTTCTGTTCCCTGGTCCTATTCCAAATGTTCGTCAAGGAAGTCTGAAAAGGAGCTCACGGGAGCCAATCTGTGTCGATCTCTCTTGACAAGTGACATGCGAGCCGCCTCCTTTCTGACCTATTTTATAAGTACTCTCCACTTTTTTTCACGAGCGAGCAATATTTCAAACATACTACTCTCTTGTTTCCCTGTTTCTCTGTTTCCATGCTCATCTTCTAAAGAGTAACTTTATCCGGTCAAACGGTCAACGGATCGAGTTTCGGCTCCAAAAGCTTCCGGTCACTACACTTCTCGATTCAGATGACGTTTCCGTGTTGTGGGCGGAGCCTCACAAGAGTTATGACTGTTCTTGAGCTCTGCGAGAACTATACAGCTAAAGAACGCGAAAACCAGAGAGAGAGAATCGGAGCTTCAATCATTCAAAACGAAAAATCGGCTTCGTTTTTCTTCTATTCTGGCCAGGAAAGCTCATCCGAAATGGAGCGGAAGAAGCGGCCATCAGTCATTGCGTCTTTCCAGATTCCACCCTTCCATTCCATTCTCTTCTCCATTCAGTTTACTGGTAGTTCCCTCCCCAATTAAACCGTTCTCCATCCCTTTTTCCGCATCAAATCGATCATTTTCCGGACACGAAAACACCTGTCCGTTCCCCGGCTTCCTCCCCTTTCAACTTGTTCTCCGTCTGTCTCCATTGTCTCTCACACATCCAGTCTCGCCAATTTCCATTGGTCCAAATTTCCTGCTATTATTCATAGTATACGCCATTTTCGATTCGGCTCTGCGCCACGACGAGCTGTCCTCCTATTATTGTTGACTTTCCATCCCGGAGCATCTGAAACGTGGATGGATACATCCATTGCGTTCGGGAGCCCTGAGATGTTTTATGAGGAGTCATCCGTCTCTTCTCGCATGTCTCTATAACGACATGTTTGGCCAGATGAGGCATTTGTTTCTTTTCCATTATTCAGCCTATGACGACGATTAAAATGACTGACTGAATGACTGACTACTCCCCTCTATCCCTTTGTTCTGCCGGTTGTTGAGATGGAAGTTGAACTGAAAAAGTCAACGATCCAGTGTGTCAATCCGTCCTTTCACTTTTCCATATTCACCAATGGAGCCTCCAAAGATCTAGACAGTACCACAATGTTTCCTGATTCCAATTTGTCATCTAGGCTTAGAACGGCCTTGACACCGACTGGCGTCGTTCCTGATATGAATCGAACAATTGCTCAGAACCCTCTCAAATCCCCATCTGCCGCTTCCTTTCCGTCTTCCGAAACGTGTTTTGTTGTTTGATGCGCAGAGTCCAAATGAGTCCGGGCTCATCACTTTCGAAACGACTCTTGCTTTCATCTTTCCCATCCCAACTTCAGCCTCAGTTCCATTCAGTTTCTTTCCAGATGAGAAGATGAGATTTCAATCGGAAGACTACTGACGTGGAGATGTTCGCGTCGAACTGTAACGGATTTGGTAGCAACGTGGATTCTAGAAAAGGTACGTCACTCTATATGGCACCAGCGGTCTGCCACTTTTATATGCTCCTGCTTCTTTCCTTCCTTATTAATAAATAACGCCCGTACTCTATTCTTCTCTCCCACCAACCCGGGTCCATATGAAAGAAGATCCCATTGAATCACTTTGCAGACATGGCATATCCAGCGACCTACCTGTACGCGGAAGAGCAGCGGAACGATTCAGAAGGCTGTTGTTGCTGCTGGTTGTGCAGGATTCTGTGCTGTTGCTCGACTGTCGACGACCAGGTACGCGGCTTCTCGTTTCTCATCAGCATCTATCCTTCTTTCCCGTTTAATTCTTTCCGTGTGCACCCTTTCGAAAAAGAAGTCGGAAACTCGATTGCCGTAGTTCTTGAGAAATTCAATTTCGGTCGTGTCTAATCGTCATGCATCAGGGCGCTCTCTCTCGGCCCGAAATGAAAAAGAAGAACCACTTCGCCGCCCGAACATCCATCGTCTCGTCTCTTCAGCCATTTTTCGTCAGCTCAGCTTACTCTTCTCCTCTGTTTCACTCCTCTCTTTTCCTACTTTTCGTATACGTTTCCATAGTTTCAGTTGCCACGTCATAAATTTATATGCTTCTCCATCTTTACTTTCGCTACCACAAGACAGCAAAACGTTTTGTTTGCCTGCTTACCCTCACACATTCTCTGCTTCTGCTAGCTGTCCGCAATGTTTCGGAACTGCTGGAAAGATCAGGTAACGCCGATCGATGTGAACTATGTCGTTAAGTTCGAGAGAACACGTGTTGTTGTATTGCCTATCAGATAGAAGTGTACAACTTTCCAATATGTTTGAACAGATAGAAAAGTAAATGAGAAACGATGGAAAACTAATTGATATGCATACGTGTCCGGAATCTGAAGTCTAATCTGAATTAATTGCTAATAGATGCTTCTTCATCTGTGGTACTTAGTATTTAGTAATCTTCAATGCTTCAAATATAATAATGAGGCGAGAAGAAGAAGGCGAGAAGAGTCCATGTCAGAGGGCGGGCGGTTGAGCTGAACTTGATTCGAAACCCGGACGGACACGAGCGGTCATTTGAGGCTCGAGACGAGAGAGTACATCTCCCAGAGAGAATTGACCACTACTACTATAGAGGAGGGACGAAGGAGGGGAGGAGGAGGACGAAGAAGAAGCTAGTAGCCGTTGGCTCAACTTGGTGTGCTCTGCGCCCTCCCTCTTTGCGTTGCGTATCACGCATGCATGTCTATGTCGTCTATCTGAACTGCGCGGCTCCGAGCAGCGGCGACTTGTGTGTGTGTGTGTGCCCACTCGAAACTAAAAGGAAACGAGATCGATAGACGGATGGCGACGACGTTGGGGCCGTCGATGGCGGCGGCGGCCACCGACGAAGCTTCGACGAAGAAGGAGAAGCCGTCGTCGCCATCACCAGCGCCTTCCTCTTTTTCTTCTTCTTCTACTGCTTCAAGTTTTTGGACAGAGTGAGCAAAAGGGCGTCGCTTCTCATCTCTCGTCTTCTTCCCACAACTCTTCTCCCCCTTCTTCTTCTTCTTCGTCGTCCTTCGTGACTCCTCCTGTGTCTACTGATTTCTTTCTGTTTCCTGCATTTTGCTTTTCCTTCCCTTTCTTCTTTCCCACCATAAACGGAGCTATTTAGTACCTCGTGAGAATGAGCTCACTTCTCGCTGAACTTTTTTGAATTCTTTAACGCGAACGCTAGAATAGAGAATGGAGAACTAGGGGCTAGACGGGTTCGTCAGGAAGAAAGTTATGAGATTATGAAATACCCGCGAGATGCGTCCCTTTCCCAAGTGTTTGCTTTTCTGAAACTGAAACCGAAACCGAAACCTACGCCCCATTTCAAGCCACGAAGCACGGCTGCAGTCGAGTCTCGACTCTCCTCGCGAGAGTATTTGTTTTCAAAATTCATCCTGACACAACTCAAAACAGCAGCTTTTTCATCAGCCTCCCTCCCAAATTATTAGCTTCCTCCATCTTCTCGACGCTTCTGAATAACACGCTCCACCACCACTCCATTGCTTCTAGTACCTAGAGGATCCTCCTTCCGATCAGAACCTGTGATTGCGGGACAAGTCACGCGAAAAGAGCCATTAATTTTTGTGTGTCTCTCTCTGTCTTGCCTCCCATTGAATGCCCTCCTAAGCAGAGCATTCATCGTGGTCCATGAAGCAGTCTCCAGACCGCCCGTTGTGTCTCCGTGTGCATGTGTGGTCCCTTTCCTCTCCTGTGTTCTATCGGCTCTCAGTTCGTGCAAATTTGTGCAAGTGTGAAACATGTGCATTTATTAACCACCGGCCGCTGTGTCCACCTGGCAACAGCTGCTGAACTTTCTTTCCCTTCAACCTTTCCGTTCTTCCCGATTCTAATATCAAAGTTTGAATGTTTCAGACCGCGGTGCGCGACCGCATGAATGCCAGTCAGCCGCCTCCAGGTTAGTTCTTCATCATATTTTTTGCATCACTTGAAAAATCGTTCAAATTTGCAGGTGGCGGGGGCCGATTGCCAGATGAGGTCTTCAGAAAGATCACCGCAGTGGACCAGGGGACAAGTACACTAACACAATCGGGAATCCAAGGTCTCAGTGCTCGGATTCTTAGCGGGGATGCCCAAGGCGATCTGGTAGTGCAGTTCGTGGAAATCATCAAGAAACCCGGGCAGTCATTGGGATTATATCTACGAGAAGGAAATGGAAAAGACCGAGGAGATGGTGTGTTTGTCTCGAGGTTTGGAGAGAATTCCGAACTGGCAAGGTGAGTATTTCTGTTTGAAACAAAATTGGGAAAATTTGTTATCTAAAGGTACGGAGAAGTAATGCGACCCGGCGACGAGATCCTCACAATCAACAACGTGGAAGTGTCGAGAATGAGCATAGACGATGTAGTTTTGATTCTCAGTATTCCCAGAAGACTGCTTCTCAGGATAAGGTGAGTTTTTCTGTAGTTTCTAACAAGTAAAACGAGCCCATTTCCAGGTTTCACAAGTCCATGAGGAACGAGATAGTGTCAAGTAGATCGAGCGAACGACCTGTGGTAGTTTTTCATAAAGTAAGTCATTTTTTTCAAACAACTTAGTTTTTATCCCAAATTCTTGATCGTTGAAGGTCGAAGAACGTCGAGACAGTGAATCGAATGCGAATGCTCCGATCCTCTCTCAACCGACATCGACAGCAAACACGTGGCTCGGAAAGAAGAGTCGGCAACAAATGGAGGTTAGTTTTTTTCTTTATCACCTGATGTTTCTTATCCCCTCAACTCCTCATTGTCCAGAATTTTCATCGAGAACATTGAAAACACCCGAAATTTCCGCTTCGCAAACTTTTCGAGTCCTCGAGTGTGAGAGTATCGGGAAGAGGGTCGTCTCTTTTCCGAAAAATGATAAATGTACGTCGAGACGAACCACTGACTGCTTCTCCCCCTCCTCTGCCTCCCCTCACTCCCTATCTGGTCATTGTTGTTCGTCGTCTCTGTTGGAAAGTTTGAGGTCCAACCGAGACGGACGGGTCGCTGGGGGATGGCCGAATGACAACGGGCCGAGAGAAAGAAAAGTGGACGGACCGACAAAACAAAAAATCTGCAATTGACTCTGACTCTCGGGATATGCCTCGCCGACCCTTCCCCTCATTCTTTTCTCGTTTTCTCGCTTAGTTGGGTCGTATCGGAAGGCATCAGTAATTCGAACCAGTGCTTTGAAAGGACATCTTCACGTGTCTGAATCTCTTCTGTTTTCCACAAAAAAGACGTGCCAAAGTTTGAAAAACGATGCGGGAGCGCCGATTCAATACTTCTGAAGATTTGGTTTCCTATTCTCCGTCTGCTTCTACTCCCCTCCGATCATGAATAATCTGTGCCATAAAGTGCATTACACGAATTAGAAATGCAGCCTTCGGACCTCAATTCCCGCTCGTTTTCCTCCTTCTTCAGCTCTATCAAAGTGCCGAAAATGTCTTCTTCTCCTCATCGGAAATTCAGGCGGCGTGGGGCGTTTCGTCACGGCGGCTTCGGCCACGTCTTCTGCTTCTTCTGCTTCTGCTTCTCCTTCCTCCCGCCCATTTCGTGCCCGTTTCTCGCACCCACCACCACCACATATCCCATTCGGCACCCCGATTTTATGACACACACACATACACACGAGGTGCCGAATAAATTGGATTCGTTTCTCCATCCGCTTCTTTTCCTCACGTTCTTGAAGCTTGGGCTTAGTTCGGATTGATTTCGATTTCAAACAAGATGCTGTAAGAAGAAAGAAGAAGAGAAGAGAGCAAGCGGCAGACTCTTCCGACGTCAAGTAGGGCATAAGTATTGGAAGGCAAACTGCAATGTGGCAAAAAGTAGCAAAAACAGGGACCCCGAGTAGTCTCTTTCTGTCTTCTCTCTCTCCCGTTTTCCGCTCCTTCTGTTCCTTCTTTTTTGTGCACAAAAATGTCGTCGTCCTCGTTGCCGCTTCTCGTCTATTGATCGTTTACTTATCTTCCCGTGACAGCTCCATTCTCTCTCTTCATACCTTGTCCCATTCTACATCATAAACCCTTCTTTTCTTCTTCAAAGTTCAGTTTTTCCAGGAGATGCGCAACTCTTCCACAATGCGTCCCACCACGAGCTCCTCTCCCCGAACACACTATGGTCCCCGTCTCGTCAACGGCCATGCGCATCCCATCGGAGGACCCGTCGTGCCGTCCGCCTCCAGCGAACACCATTACCAAAGGTTTTTTTCTTTTTACTGCTCTTCTTATTTCCCGTTGCGTCCCGCATTTATCCTCTTCAAAAATGGGAGGATGTGCTCTTTTATTCAGACTGAGAGAATTTGAGACGTTTCTGACGTTCAAAGAAAGTATCGAATGACTAACAATCGTTTCAGATTCGCGTCTGAGCCATCCGACTCAGTTTCGCGGACCGCCCGTGTTCCACCTCCACGATTGCCAGCTGCAACGGTTCGTCGGACTGAGAGCTTCAACTCGGCTCCTGGTGTATCAACAGTGAGTATTCTTTGAAATTCAGTTTAGTTGAACTCGTTTTACTTACAGAGTGTTCCAATGTACACACTTCCTCGATCCTCCACAGCAGTTCCACCACCGGACATGATGGGTCCCCGATCCATCCCCCACTCTGCTCGGGACCCTCTCATGCGCTCCGATCTTCCCTACGACCCGTTGACTGGCCGTTTGTCTTCTTCAGTACCCACAGACCCGTTATTATCTCGCTCGTTGTGCTCACCGATTCTACCTCGTGCACTTCGCCAACCCAACGATAGTAACAAGAGCAATTCGCTTCCTCGTCGGAGGATCATGACTGGTAGGTTTTTGTTTTTGTTTCTCTTCTTCCAACGGAAATGAATCAATTTCCCGTTGTTTTAGGAGGACGCAACGTAAAGTGGCGCAACGACGTCGTCTCCACATCGGATCTTTGCGGCGAAGAAAGCGATGGAGCGATATCGGCTCCCGAGTACTCTTCCCCGCCATTCACGCGACTAACCCAACGTAAGTAGTTGTCTGTCGTTTCCGCGAAGCAAATTAGTACTGACAAGTTGTCACACCTCTCGCCAAACGACAACTATTCGCCATTCCTTGTTTTCCTCTTGTCAAATTATCGCATCGACGAGAGCGTCGTCTGGCGAGGAGAGACGCAGACAAAGTGCATTAGAGGCACTGAAACAAGTGCGGGCAGGAAAAGCAAGCCGTAGCATGCTTGTGTATATCCACAATAGAACAAATGGAGCAGAAAATATTCCAATATTCCGAGATTCTCGGGATTCTTCGAAACAAACAGAGTGTAACCGCACATGTTTTCATTTCCAGAGCAGCAGTTTCGATTGTCGAATGGAAGCCCGGGACGCACTGTCAATGACATCTTCTCTGCAGCAGAATACCGGAACTGGGCGGGACCATACGATCCTAGAGGTGCTTATGGACCATATCCACCTGGTCAGAGAGCTACTCGATGGTCACATACTTATGGAGAACAACGGGCGCCAAGGACGGCATCCTTGCCAGGAAGAACAGTACTTGCTCAAAGTCTCGTTGGCAGTCCAGTTTTGCCCCGACATCCTCCTCCAATTGTTCAAGATCGTCCATCTGCAGTTTTTGATAGGTATCATGTGTCCCCCTTGATGAATCGAAGAGCTCCTCTCCGTGCCGCTGGTCCCGGAATCAACGTTGATCGTCTTAGTGTGAGCAGTTTGACGGGAATCCTGTTTGTGCAGATTCTCGAAGGACGTGGTTTGAAGATTCCGGAGAAACAGAAAGGAGTGACCGAGGAAATGTATTGTGTGCTTGAGGTGCGAATGAGCACGTTGAATACAAATCTGATCAAAGGTGGTTTCCAGGTGGATGAGCAGCATCGCGCACGCACAGGCGTATCGACCATCGACCAGAAATTCAAGTGGCGCGAGACGTTTCATATCGACGTCGTTCATGCCACTGTTGCCAATTTTTTCGTCTACTCTTGGCATCCGCAGTTTCGACATAAACTGTGTCACAAGGGATCGTTGAAGCTTCTGGAAGCATTCGTTGTGGACCAGCTTAACGGGGATCGAATGTTCGCTTTGAACTTGGAACCCCGTGGTCAGTTGATTGTCCGCATTGGCTTCCACGATCTTCAAGCGGTGTTCCGAAGAACAGTGAACCCGCGGCCCGATGGAGTGTTCGGAGTTCCACTTCCAAGACTGATTCAGCGAGAGAGAAGGGAAACACCGATTGTGTTGACACGACTGATTCAAGAAATTGAAAAGCGCGGGGTTGACTTTACTGGATTGTATGTCTGTAAGTTTTTTGAATCAAACTTCTTATTCCAATTGAACAACACTTTTCTTTTCTTCCAGTGTGCGGCTCAGTTGAAAAGAAGAGAATGCTGCGAGATGAGCTGGAGTCTAATCCGCTTGGAACGGAACTCTCTCCAGAGTCGATTCCGGACACCAATGTGATCGCTTGTCTCATAAAAGACTTCTTGCGTGAGCTCCCAGAGCCGCTAATTTCTACCCAAATCCACGGAATGCTTCTTGATGCTGCAATCGTCGAGCTTCCAAATGACATCCAAACGAATCGATCTCTCGTAATGAGAATCATTGATTGTCTTCCATTGACTGCGAAGAACTGTCTCATTCTGGTGCTGGAACATCTCTGCACAGTCATTGCTTCTTCTCCACACAACGGACTTTCCGCCACACGGTTATCTTCGGTATGTTCCTAATCTCCACTTTCTTGTCACTCAACCCTTTCCAGATCTTTGCTCCACTCCTATTCTGCTGTCTGGATGTCATGTCACCATACGGAACCAACTCGCCGAGCATGAAACAGAATGCCGTTCGCTCCCTGGACATTGGCCAAGCGTCGGCGACCCTGCAGATGATCCTGTCGATATGGCCCTCAAGAGTTAGTGAGTTGGTCGAGTTCTTTCCTTTTCTACTCAACTATCCTGCCGTAGACTATTAGCTCACACCGTGTTTCTTTTCCATTCGCACTCGTGTCGCCATCTTCTCTCCGAATGACTTCTGCATGAGCCCGCATGGAGCAAGCACACCATTTTGATTGAGATAACGTCATGATAGAGACAGAACATGTTCTATTGATAAAAGTGGAACATTTTCAGACAGCGAGAGTGGATCAGATAGTCCGGCCACGACATGTCAGAAAGGAGGCCTCATCGCCTATGTCTCGGAATCGCAATGCTGACTTTCTCCCAAAATAGGCGATCCCATCTAGCCCCTCTCTCTCCCTCTCTTTCTTCCTTCCACAGACCCGTTTTCTTTTGTTTTTTACCGGTTGCCTCCTAAAGTGTTTCTCGTTGGTTTCATGCTACTCACCAAGCATCTTCATACTCCTTTTCTATCCCGATCTTGTCAATTCTCCCCTATCAATTGATTGAATACTTCTCTTGCGTCTTTCCACTTTGAGCAATACTGGACCGTTTTTTGGTCCGTGCTCTCTGAGTCAACATGGGTTCTTTTTCTCTCAAATGATACAAATGTGCTCACTAGCGTTTTTTGATCACTAAATGTCTTTTTATTTATGAACAAATGAATCGGTTTTTTTGTTGTTGATTTATTTGAAGAGGTGTTGAAGTTACAATCATTCAAAATGTGATCTATTAGGGCTCCTTCCTTATGTTCAACATGCTCAACATGTAATCCATTGAAGAGAAGACACAAGCAAGGCAGGTGGCCCCAGCCCCTCTGCCTGCGCACTCTCGCGTCCCGTCGTCATGACAACTTGCGCTGGCTCAGTAGTCCTCTACGAACCACAAATTGCCATATTTCTAAAGCGAACGCTTATGCATTGGGTTCTATATCTTCTTTCCCTACTTTTACCATCTGTAAATGGACAATATCGGCTGACAAGTACCCTCTATTCCACGCCAGAAAACTGCACTAGTTTTCAGTATTTCAATCGGATTGCATTGAGGTTTGTGGGTAAGGGGAACGTCAATAAAACTCCATTGCACTCTTTTAGATGTGAAGTGTGTCCCAACTCAACTGTTCCTTCAGATGATGGATTGAATTGTGACTGCGGGGAAGCACAAAAAGAAACTGCGAGGAATGGATTTGTCGCAATTTGTCAGAACTGTCCTCAAGGTTTTTTACTTCTTTTCTTTTTTGAACAAGTCATTCAAATATCACTTTCAGGAACCATAGCTTCACCAGATAAACTAGAATGCATATCGTGTCAGAATGGAACATGCGATTGTTCTCGTGATCCACAGAGCATCCTAGTTTATCGCGATTCAACCGGAAGCCTTCTGACTGATGGAGCATTCTGTGATAGTTGTGCTAGTGGTTTTGAAAAGTCAGCAGAGGGTTCTTGTACAAGTTGCGGTGACTCTTGCCCTTGCAAGGTAAGCTCAGTTCAAGTGAAACAGCTGTAAATCAGATGGAGAGTTTCAGAACTGCACAATGCCTGACAGAGGATATGCACAGATAAAACTGCAAAATGGGATGGAAATGAAGTCAAACTATATTGAAAGTCAAATTTCAAGAGCAGTCAGGTTATGCACTGAAAAGAATATCCAGTACTGTGAAGTAAGGAGATTTGGAAGATCCACTTTCACTCGCTTGATTTCCAGTCTTTGATGAACATGTGTGTGCTTCAAAACTACGAGATGTCACCTTTGAACTCATGTGGTCAACTGGAGAACATCCGAAGAACTTTCAATCCTTGGCAAAATGCATTGGATCCCTTAGTAACTGAAGATTATACAGAATTGGATAACGAGAATGTGATCGATCATCAGTACTTTTTCCAGCGAGATTCCTCATTCGAACTTTTGTTTGCAAGGTAAGCATTTCCATGTATTCATCTCTACAAGCCCCTCGTACTTTAGGTATGACGTAAATGGAACATTCGATGGTTTTTTCTCCTCTGACACCATCTTCCTTCACTTCTGTGGCAGCTCTATAGATCCATTTGAGCCATTCTTATTTGGAAGACGGTTTCTGAAAAAGTGCACTGTTAGAAAAACAGCCTTTTCGGACCCTGAACTCGAGAGAAAACTGTTTGAAGTGTTTTTGAAGTTCCTAGATGAGCAAGGGAAGATGCGGGTAAGATCAACATTTATATTCCTTTGTGACATGAAGGTTTTTAGATATACCCCATGCACATATTGAACAGTGCTGTACGGAATAAGGACCAGCTTGTGAATTTTGCAAAGTGGGATTCAAAAAGATGGATTCTTACTCGCAGATTCTTCCTCTTCGATGACTATTCCATGAACTTCGACAACTCCACAAAACTGTTCCGATTCGCAGCAACAATAGGAATCAATCTTGGACTTCAGAAAGGAAGAGATGGCTACATCAACCCTCCTTACCTATCCATTGAATACGATGACACAACGGAAGATTTGTTCGAGAGCAGTTTGCAAGTGAAATACCAAAAAGACTCGTCTAGTTACGATCAGAAGCTGACCATCTTTTTGTCGGTAGTCATTCCAATTTCAATGTTCTGGTCGGCAATCTGCTCGTACAGTTGGGGACGTCGACAAGGGAAACTGTCTGCTGTGGATGCTTCTTCTATTCTCTATTTTCTGGTCTGTGAAGTATCAGTCCTCGGCGACGTCTTTTTTGCTCTCTTTGGCCTTATCGCATGCTGGATGACATTTGCCTACAAGACACAGACCTACGTCCTATACAACATGCTCAGCGAAGATCAAGAGAGAGCACTGTTCTACTACATTATTGCTGCCTTTGCCCTGAAGGGCTTGGGTCTCATATTCACTATGAGTGCTCTGGTTTTTCAAGAAACTTTCTTTATCGATTGGGAGCGTCAAAAACTGAAACAGACTGATGAACACGGAATGCCACTGTCACGAGATCTAATGAAATCGACAGAAGCAGAGCCAGTGGTTGTCTGGAGGACATATCTGATTGCTAATGAGTGGAATGAACTGCAGCAATATCGAAAGTCTTCTCTCGCACTTCAAGTCATTGTCATGATCTTGTTGATGGAGTATTTCCAGTTCAAGAATTATGCTCTCGTCGAGCCAGAGTTTGATAGATATGGTACGGGGGACCCTACAACAACAACTCCGACTGTTATGAGCACCTTGGCAATCACCATCTTTACTTATCTGTCCCTTGCAATCCTTCAAGTAATTGGGAAGATCTTGATCGTCGAGCGATTCCTTACTGACCCATTTCACAACTTTGTTGACCTGTGCTCTGTCTCAAACATCAGTGTTCTTTCCCTAACACACTCTTTGTATGGATACTACATTCACGGACGTTCTGTACATGGAAAAGGAGATGCTGGGATGAGTGAAATGAATGAGTTCTTGCAGAGAGAAAGGGTAAGATTAGAGTTTGTCGTGAACCACAAAGAATGTATTCTCTAGAACAACCTCTGCGGTTTTCGTGGATTGGAACCGGGATCGGAGCTTCAAACATTCACAGTGAACCTTCCCAACTCTTTTCGTGCAAAATACGACGAGATTTCCGCTATTTCAAGGCAGACAACTCCTGGAGCTGTGGGTCATGAAGCTGTTACTGCCAAGGTACGAATGATTCCTAGTATCTCTAATCTCTTCCTCGTTTTTCAGATGAATGCCACAGTTGAAGCGCACTCCCTGATGAACTCTTACTTGAAGAAATTCGTGGACCACTCGATGCCCGAAATGGATTATGTTATCAGAGATCGTCCGATTCTAGAAGCAGTGTTGGATATGGAAATGAGTGACTCGTCAGTTTCGGGAACATTCACCAGAGATCCAGCAGAGATTGCCTTTGCAAAATGCTTCACGTATGGAAACGAATGGGCGTGGACCTCGTTCGAGTGTCTCACTGTTTGCGTCTTCTTCGTTTGGACTGGATCCATCCACCTCGCGTGTTTCGTGATTTTTGTGATTTCCCATCTGCTCAGATTGGTTTTTGGTTACTTTGCCACGAGTCATCTGGTCAAAACAAGTCTGGTAGACCAACGATTCCTTTGTTGATGTAATCGTTAGCTCTATGTACCTTCTTTTATACATATGCATTACAAATTCAATAGAATGAACACCAGAAACAATGAAAAGTCATGATATCTGTTTGCCTCTGAGAACCAGAATTCATCAGAGAGCACTGACAAAGCAGTTGTTTCCTCTCTCAATTCAGGTTCCGCTGTTGTTGTGTTGATCTCAAATCGAGGAGCAGAAAGAAGTTTCGGGTTTGTTGATGGTTTCCGAGACTTTGCAGTGTGTCTTCTGCATGCATCTGGAAGAATGAGTCACTTCTGAAGTGTTTCCAATGTATCCCACTCACTTTTCTCTTTCAACACCATCACCAACTCTTCATTCTTTGAGAAGTCAATGTTGCGCTCGCATTGGTCTCCGGTGGCTGCGACAAAAAGTTGTCCGTCTTTGAAGTGTGTCACGAAACATTCTTTCTCGTCGCTTCCGCGATTCGTATAGATCAAAAGTCTATCGTCGTGTTTCCAAGATGCCAGACACGTGTAGGAGCGGGCTGAAAAACTATTATCTTGGAATAGCGTTACGTTCCTACTTACAATCAAATACCACTCCATCGTCACAATGATAAGCCGAGATGTTCATTTTAGAAGGCTCGTCGCAGTCGAAAACCACATCGTAACAGTAACTCTGGTCTACATTTCTTGGCGTTGAGAAGGTTCCAAAGATGCCACATGGATAGGGAGAAGTGTTTAGAACGACTGAAGAAAACCAGGGAACACTGTCCCATTGCGTGTTGTTTCTGGAATACAAAACTTGATCTTGAAATCTTTAGCTTTGAAATGGCTTACGTGCAGACACTTGTATTGGATTTATCCGTTGGAATACTTGTCTTGAACTCTATCAAGTTTTGACTGCGAGCATTGAACAGAAGACAGTGATAACCGAGAGGCTCTCCGCTAAAACACAAAACACCTTTTCCCTTTTACAATCTCCTCTACAACTCACCACTTTGTCTCTGAGAAAACCATAACACGATCTTCAAAAGTTTGAACGCAATGAGATATCAGAGGAACTGCTCCGATATGATTCTGCAGGTACTGTAGTTCATGAGAAGAGACTTTCATCGAATCGAATTCTCCCTGCATCCAAACAGGAAACGCGCAAGGTGCAAATGGTTTGGCGATGGCTCCCGAGTGGAAATAGTAACTGTCGAAGGCGTTTTTCATTGAAAGTGACGAGCAAGAGGAGTCGTTTGCAAAGTAGAGTTTACGGACATTTGTCTCTTCTATGACTATCTGAAATTACGAGTTTGATGTGAAACATGGTTCAGTATGGCCGTACACCGCAGCGGTAATCTTCGTTTTCCTCGTTTTGCACGATAAAGTACAGCTGATTCTTCTTGTCTTTCCAGGAACCAATGCAGCGGAGAGTCATATCTGTAACCTTCACTGAGCTCTAGACCAAGCAGGAAGCTTACCGAAATCAGGGAAAGAACAGTTTTTGAATTGGACTTGAATCTTTGATGATGAAAGGCAGTTGTTAGCCTGAAAGTAGGTCCTAAGCGCTGGGTTTTCTGGTTTTCTTACAGTAGTGCCTTCCCCGGATTCACAACTCAACGCAGCATCGTTCATCCGGTAGGAAACATCAAAACGTCCGTCAATTGGACTACAACTTGCTGCTTGTTCATCGGACGTACCTTCAAAAAAGGTGTTGGAGAAACAGGGAAAGGAACAACTCACGAAACAGAAGAGCACCATCGGAAATAGTGACAAGCGATGAATCGAAGCAAGTCATTTTGGCTTCCTTCTCGGTGTCATAACAGTTTTCTTCTGAAACTTTGCTTTGCTTTTTGTTTGTTTCAAACTCAAAGCGATGAGAGGGAAGAAACTAACCATATTGATGAGCTAACTGTAGTACATTCACAGTCAGTAAAAGCGGCGTGACACATCTGAAGCAAATAGGTCGACCCATTCTTCTAAAGGTTTCAGGTGAAGTTTCTAAAAGAGATGTTTTTCTAGACTCACTTCAAACCCATTATATAAGACGGCCCGTACTTATTATAACAATCTCCATAGTTACTAATGGATGTTGCAGTGATTGTGACTTCCTCATAGATAACATTCTGTCTACCAACACCTTCTGCGGCCATCAAACTGTTTGACTGCTTTTTGTAAGACCCATGAAGCGAACTGTCTATTCGGCATGACGAGCAGACTGAAAAACTGCTAGATTTGAAAAGAGTAACTCGATAACTTACAGTTTTCGAGAACGAGAAGAATAACAACGATGGCCCACATGTGTTCGAAATGAGATGACTTCTTGTTCCTCCCGACAGGCGCATTCGACAGTCATCGATGACCGTGTTTGTATTTCGAAGACAAGTACAACATGCTCCACTTCACCGTCGTTCACTTCCTCCTCCGAGTATTGTGACGTGTTTGAAGAGTTTGTGCAGTGATGATGAATGTTTTATTAGAGTTATTAGATTATTAGGTTGAGAGTTAGTTAAAATGGGTAATTGAAATGGTAGACGGAAGGGTCGTAGGGTGGAGGGACGAGTCGTCTGACTCTCCGCGGTGGAGATCTTCGAAGAGGTACCATTGGTCGATATTCTGGTTGCATGTAGTTGAACATTGGAGGCTGAAGAGGAGCTTGTTGGCTTGAAGTAAAAGGATAACTTACAGTATTGAGCATTGGCATCATAGCCATTTGATAAGGGATACCATACACATCCATCGGTGGAACTGGCATTTGCATTTGCATTGGATGCATCATGCTCATTCTTTTCTGCTGTGGTGGCGCTATTGGCATACGGTCTCCAGGCTCCCGAATACTTCTAGGCCATCTCCTTGGAATCGCTTCTCGCAGAGCTGGATCTCTAGTCTTCTGATAATCGAACAAACTGGCAAACGGATCGATTGGAGACAAGTTCTGACCGTAGTGGATTGTCATGTTGTCGCGATCTGAACAGGTCAAATACAACTGAATTTAGAGCTTTCTTGCTTACTGTAGTAAATATTTCCAGAGAATGGGAATCGGTAAGCAATTCCCTTTGAAATTGGCACAGCCACATCAATGTCTCCTTCAGCTCCATCTGGACCTCCCCATTCGTGTTCGATCTGTAATGAAACAAAGTTTACAGTTCATAAAGCAAGAACACTCACTCCCAACCCAAAGTTCATGTGATATGGATTACAGAGTGGTGGCTTGCAAGCCATCGGCATGTACTGCTTTCCGAGTTTAGCCATTGGAAGTGTCGGATGAGCTCCTAACAATGAAAATCGATCATAAAAAGTGAAACGTTAAAATAGCCTCACTTCTATTCGCTTGCATTGCAGGGTCACTCATCAACTTCACAAAGTCCTCCTTCTCCAAATCGAGCATGTTGACTGGATGGTTGATGTACCCGAACTTGGTTGTGGTGTCTTGAATTCTGTTATAGAAACGACCGTAGATGTCGAGCATTCCCCAGGATGGAACCGCAAAGTTCATGTCACCTCCGAGATGCTGAATACTTTACAGTTTAGTACTGACTACAGAAAAGAGGAAACTCACCCGAGAAGTAGAAGGATCTAAATCAACACCTCCAGAGAATTGATTCTGGAATGGAAACACTGGCCAGTAGTCTCCATCGTGGGATCTTCCAGGCAACGGTTCCTGGGGTCCTGGAAGGAAATAATACAAACCTAGCGTTCTGGAAACTTTAAACCAACCTGGAATCTTATAGATATTCGCTTTCCTCTGTTTCTTGAGTCCAAGATCCTGATGCATCCGACTGGCCAGGAAGGAGTACACATCCTTCCCGTGCGGTCCATCGTCTGTCTCTGCTTCATCTTCTTCTTCCTCAACATCCCCTTGATTCTGTAGATCCAACTTGGCTCTCGAGTCGACGTATGCTAGGAATATCAGAAAAAGAAGCAACCGGTGGATAAGACGCATTGAAGGAGACTGGTGGCAGGAGAAAATGTCTCGAGGAGTGATGGGAAGAACGAGAGTGTTTCAAAAACAAGACGACGGCGACAAGGTGATAAGCAGGATTATCGTGTGAGGATCAAGGAGTTCAGTTTGATTGTTTATTAAAGTTTTTCATCAATTCTTATTAGACATATATATAACAAAGCTCAAGTTATTAACTGGAATAATCATTAAAAGTATACATAGTGATAGTTCGGAATGATTGGGTATCTCCTGCGCTGTCTTCTTGGTATTTGCAGATGTGTGGGGACAACAGATGGGTTAGGGTACATGAATCTCGGAGCTTCGTATTCTCTGATCATCATTGGAGCCAGATACTGCTGATAATATGGGTCCATAGGCGGCATCAGTGGCATTTGTTGCACGAAAGCCCGTTGTCGAGGCATCATTCTCATTGTCTCTCTTCTCTCCATGTCAACCGGTTCACGAATGCTTCTCGTCCACCTTCTCGGGATTGCCAAAGCTGGATCTCGGTGTTTTTGATAATCAAAAAGACTGGAGAACGGTTCGATAGGACCCAAGTTTTGACCATAAGTGACTGTGACGTTGTCGCGATCTGAAGAAAGTTAGGTGAATGGATGTTTAGCGGATGAGGGCTTACTGTAATAAACTTTTCCGGAGAACGGCATTCGGTACGCGATACCCTTCGAGACTGGAAGAGGAACATCAATATCTCCTTCAACTCCATCTGAACCTCCCCAATCGTGTTCAATCTTAAAAACCCTTCGTAGAATGACGGAAAGTTAACCTTCTTTTTGAAAACTTACACCTAATCCAAGGTTCATTTGATATGGATTACACAATGGCGGTTTGCAGCTCATTGGAACATAGGTCTTTCCGAACTTTCCAAGTGGAAGAGTTGGGTGGGCGTCTGAAATACATTGCAATGCAAGTTTTCAAAAGATTTATCGACTCACTTCTATTCGCTTGCATAGCAGGGTCACTCATCAATCTCACAAAGTCCTCCTTCTCCAAATCTAACATGTTGACTGGATGGTTGACGTACCCAATTTTGGTTGTTGTATCGTGAATTCTGTTGTAGAAACGACCGTAGATGTCGAGGACTCCCCAAGAAGGAACAGCGAGGTTAAAGTCACCTCCAATGTGACGAGAAATCGAAGGATCAAGATCAAGACCACCAGAGTATTGGTTCTGGAAGGGAAACACTGGCCAGTAGTCTCCTTGATGGGATCTTCCAGGTAATGGTTCCTGGGGTCCTGAACGAACAATATAAGTTATTGAGAGCTGAATCTGTAAGTACCTGGAATCGTGTAGACAGTTGGAGAGAGTCTCTTCTTCGGTACAACCTCCTGGTTCATTCTTTTATACAAAAACTCATACATCGACTTGGACTTCTTATCAGTAAGTTGCTCATCGAGTTCTTCCTCTTCTTCCGAATCATTGCCTCCACGGTTTTGTAAATCGATGCGTTTGGCGATGATGAGACATGTTGAGAAGATAAGGAGAAAAACAGAAGACCTGAGGATCATGAGAAGAAAGAAACAAGAATGAAGGAAGCCAAGGTAGTCTCGAGAAGGAGGCTAGCAAGACTGATAAGAGAGAAGAAGCCGGATCGAGTCGTCGATAAGCTTTGATCTTTCATTGTGAAACTTTTTCTTTTGTCTTTAGAGTCTTCTTTTTTACTTCAAAACAACCTACTTTCCCTTAACTTTAGTAGTCTGTTTCTGCTTTCCCGTCTTTCCCAGAGCCTTTCATTATTCATTAGTAGTCCTCGGACAATTTCGAAACGAAAAACTTTGCCCCCTCCCAAGATTTTTGAAGAGTACTTGAGAGTGTTTTGAAACGGATAAATTCGTATGTTTATTGGGCATATAGATGAATGAATCAGAGAGAAAAACTTATAAATTAAGTACTACAATCGAATAAGTGCCTAAGTGTTGAGAGGAGAAAAGAAAGTGTGAGTGTGTGTGTGGCAAAAGAAAGAAAGTTACCAGTAAACGAGGAAGAAAATAATGGAAAAATAAAGGAGAAGAGGGTAATGGACTATAAATGCAGTGGATATATGGATATGTACATGTAAATAGAAGGTCGGTAACTGAGACTAAGAAACTATAAGAGGTGCAGCGGACCAGAATAGACATTCGAGGGCGGGGTGAGACCGGAGAGTTAACTAAAGAGTTCGATAAGATTGTTTAGACGTCAGTGCCATTCTCTGGATCTCCTTGTACGGAGTTGACTCTTGATGGTTTGCTGCTCCATTTGCGGACGGCGAAGATGAGAGTGAGAGCCAGAATCACAAGGGCGATGGCGGCAGCGCATCCCATGAGAACGATTGGCCAGGCGAAAGGACGGGATCCGAGGGAGCCAGTGTGGGCGAGAAGGGAGGATTCAGAGACCTGAAAGTTATAAGTGTTATCATAAAGATGCAGGACAGCACGCGGGAAATAGCACGACATGCAAACGAACAAAGGAACAAGTACACCACCTTTCGACTGACCTCTGGCACGCAGTATTGTGCCTCCTTGATGTATCCAAGAGCGCATTGCTCGCAGTGGTCCCCAGTGTATCCGGTAGTGCATGCACACTCGTTCTCCTGTCAACACAATAAATTATTCATCGGAACCCCTCTCGCAGATCTATTACCTGAGTCACTGTTCCGCCGTTCTCGCAAATGAGTGGGGTGTCGCAAAACGGGCCAGTGTAGCCGACGTCGCAGAGACAGAATCCGTCGAGACCGCCTGTTGGGATTCCGTTGAAGCAGGTGCGCATGTTACAGAAGAGTCCAGTCCATCTCTCGAAGCATTCACACTTTCCTTCCACCAATTTTCCTTTTCCTGGCTCGCAATAAGTCACTTTCTCGCATCTGTCTCCAGAAAGACCGTATGGGCAGTGGCAACGGACCTGTAGATTAGGAGGATTTACTGGGTACCACTCAATTTGATACTTACCACTCCTTTGGCGGAATGCCTACGGCCTCCATTCAAACACCGTTCTCGTTCACATTGAGTTCCTTCGTATCTCAGAGTACATTCACATTTTCCCTGAAAACAACAACAAATCAGATTCAAATCATCGACGTCTATTCTGCTCTTCACTAAAATAGGACATGCGGTGGTTTGGTTTCCCATGGAACAGTACCCCATGCCGCGCAACTCGACCCACTAATCCGTTTTTTGAGTGGCTCCTTGTGCACCGACGACATGACCGAGAAGAGCCCTCTGACCGCCCAATTGTGGCGTGTTTCTTCTTTTCGCTTCACGGCCATGTAATCCGGGCGGTTCGTCACACGGAATTAGCCCTCCCGGTGGCCCTCGAATGTCACCATATGTGCATTAAAGGGAGCGACAAACTAGACGAAGTGGAGGGAGAGAAACGAAGCATGAACTGTTTTTTCGAATTAGGCCAGGTAAATCTATGATGACCCAGATGACCCAAATGAAATAATGGACAGACAGTTGTCACGTTCACTCACATTCACTAAAGATCCTCCGTTCTTGCAGAAATCGTCGGTTAGATTGGTCGGGTTGATGAGCGAGTTGGCTGCAACGGCGCCGAGGAACAGAAGACAGACGGCGGAACGGGAGAGCATTCTGCAAGGAGCCGCCATTAGGAAGTGTTTATAAACAATCGACGGAAACGAAACGAAACGAGAAAGTGTTCCGATGTGTTTATGTGTGTGTTTCTAAGAGCGAAGTGCTTAAGAAGATGAGGGAGAAGAAGCTTTTCGGGGATGGAGATGGCAGTAGTCCTACTACAACAAGAAAGTATTGCATAATTGAGGGCAGGACCGGACGAAGACGACGCGGAAAGCAGCTTTGAAAGCTGATAGGTCACTTTCAATTAGAACGGACACGCGCGGAAAGAAAGCGAGACGGGGCAGTACAAATTAGTCCGGTGGCACACGAGAAGCAGGCGAAGAAGGAGCAGGCCGCGGAAAGAAATTCAATCTGTTTTTATGAATACTAGTAGCTTCTCTACTTGGCGACGCGACGAGAAGTCAGAAGACGTCGTCGGGCGAGGTCAAAAAGACCAAGAGAAGGGAGCTGAGCTTAATTACGGGACACTAGTGGGGAAGCTCGGTTGAGTGGGTGCAAACAAATTTGGTAACCATTGGGATGGGACAAGGGGAAGTGGTACTGGACACAGGAAATTTCAATGAAGAAGAGACCGCCGTCATGATTAGGTTCGTTGAGACACGACGGGGTGCGAACGGAGAGACACCGCCGGGTGCTAAAACGTGCAAAAATCGGGAAAACAACACTGATATATTGTACAAATATTTAGAGTACTCATCAAAAACATCGTACTGACTGACGACTCTGCAGGAGACATGCCAGCCACGCCTCCATGTGCCTTTTATGACCGACGGGCTGCCTTATTCGGGAAGTGGTCGTAAAGCGAGTGATAGATTTACAGCTAAGACGATGAAGACGTTTAGGGTGTTTACAAGCCGTCGACACGACATACGGTGCAGAGCACGGATTATGAAAATGATGGGGTGGTCCTAGAAAATATGAATATGAATTAGGTTGAGGTTTAAGCGAAAGGGGGGAGGGAAGACGCGTTGTGTTTGTTGCTGAGGCATGAATCCGACGGAGGGTACGAGGAAATGTAACAGGTGATGGAGCGGAAACACGGTTTACCTGTCTGTGGTCGAAACGAGCAGGGCCACTCAGGATCCAGTGACCCGTATGCGGATGATTGTAAGCGACGGGTGGGCCGCTTGTTAATTGGCATGTTCCATACAGGAAGAGGCGGGATCCGGGGGGAGAAGGCGGTAGAAGCTCCAGGGCGTTTGAAGAAAGTAAGTAGGTCGAATGGGAATCAAAAGATATTCAGCATAACCGACCAACTGGTTTTGCTATTTAATCCCGAATCGAAGAGAAAGTTCGGGAGGCTGCTGGCTATGCAAATTTCTCGTTGGTGGTTGATCTTGAGATTGTGGGATGAAGGCTACGGACGACCGGAGCGTGGCCATGATTACGGTTGCACAATCCTAATTAGCGAATCGAGATAAGATCAGAGAGTTTCGCGCACCTAGTGGTAGCCAGTAGCCTCGCAACAACTATCTCCTCGATAACCCCTAATTATTTCACAGTAATCCATGTCAATAGACATCTGTCTCGGGATAGGAGAAGACATTCAAGGAGCATACGGTGCACGTGGAAACAATGAAAAACGCCTGAAATTAGAGGAGGGAATGAATAGGAGGCGTCAGCAATCTTGCACAATTTGTATGCACTGTCACACCGGGTGGCAGGGTGTCTCTAATTAGGAAAGGAAGACTGATTGAATTTGATAGACAACAATGAGCTCAAAATGACTGGGCAGGAAGAGACAAACACGTGGCGCAGAGGGCAGACACAATCAGCTCACAATGAAGAGGAATGAAACAACCCGAACCCGAGGGTCTCTGGCTCCGCCCCTTCCGAATAGTTCTCCACTTCTCGTCTCCCTCCCCTCCCCTTCCCCACCCCGTCTTCCCGCCAGCCGCCTCGAGAACTGACCGTGGAATGGAAGAGTCCAGTTCACGGTGTGATGATAATCAAAAAAGCTCGTAAATTCTGTAAATTGGTAGTGCGCACGGACAGGAAGAAAGATAACAGAAAGGGCAGAGACGGAGAGAATGCTCATTGAGGTTGTGATAATGAATGTTCGGTCTGCGCGGAGCATTTCAAAGACACCTCAAAGTGGGGTGAATGGGATTTTTGAATTGGATTGAAACCGATGAGACCAGAAGGTTACTGGCAGACGGGTAATGGGGAAATTCAAAATTTTCTACTTTTCGAAAGGACAAAGTTATTCTAGAGTAGCATAGTGCTATTGTTATCCCTTTGTTTCGGAAGAGGGTTCGAATCTGTTTCTGTTTAGTTCTTAGCTCATCTGCTCTTCCGCTTCAAGAGTTTCCCGCCCCTCGCTTCTCACCAACTTCTGTTTTCATTAGTCATTGCTTTCTTGCTTCCCGAAAAGGTGATAGTCAACACAACCAAATTTGTGTCTTTAGATCAAAGGACCCAACCGTCTTTCATAAAAGTCAACACGATGAGGTGTGACATTCATGAGCTCCCCTGCTGCTCCCTCACCCATTCTTTGCTCGGGGTGTTTCCCACATTGAATTGCAAATGCAGTATTACCTGAGTGTGCATACCGTCGTTTTCACGTCGACAAGTGTCCCTTACATTCGAAAAGTGAAGGAGAGAAAAGTGGAGAAAAATTGGAAGGGCTTGCGCAACAAAACGCACGCAGCTGCAACACTTACAACTACAAATTTCGGGAGACGATAACATCGGAAAGGCTGCATCTGGTGCCAGGTTGCGTAACGGTAGCCACTCCCTGGGAATGTCCGATGGAAGGAAGAGAACGGAAAAAGGGAAAGGAAACAATAACATTATCGTGGAATCGTGGCGTTCGAGAAGTACATAAATCAATTTGTCACCTCATCACCTCATTACCCAGTTGCGGGGAAGTGTTGTTTGTTGTGATAGGATAGGAACTACCTATTATGATACTTTGAGAAGGTGAGACATCCCGGGGAGTCGGGCATACTCTGGCTGTCATCTAGTGGATGCTTCGATTAAAATGTAATCAATCGAAAGGCGATATGTGCATCCGTCTTGTACAACTTGTTTACGTGTACTTGGCAGCGACAACTCTCGCCTCACACAGTGTAACATATTCGAATCCATCAAAATGTCGGCTCTTTCGAATTCCTCATGTGTTCGTTTGTGTTCTCAGACCACCCGGGGGATATGCCTTTCCCACCTGCGACGTTAATTATGTCTTCGTCTCCCACGCTTATGTAACCATTCCAAAAGAAGGCAAGGCGGCAAAAAAGGGCAAAAGGAAAGAATAGCGAGAAGCCATAACAAGAGGACACCATATGGGGACTCTTCCGGATAATGATGCGCCTTGAATAGACACAACGTCTCTTCTACAGCTGATCGACGACGAACACGACATAACACACATAATACAGATGAGCACCGAGATTCTTCAAAAAATAATAATGAGCCATCGAGACCCACAGCAGGGGATTGAGGTCCTTGACGTCTTGAGCAAATGAGACAGACAGAGGGTATGGAAAATGTTCAAAAGTGAAGAGGCCAAGAGGAGGACGGAAAAACTGGGAAAACGGTTGGATTGCGTGAGATGTCTCCATTAATTGAGGGGTGTTTCAGATGGCATTGAGGGACTGCTAATGGGGAGGGGGAACTTGGAAAGGTGCCGCCTGGAGGCCCTAAACTCTGTCCGTCAAGAGTTACGACGTGGCAGAACCGTTCCGAGGTTTACGAGTACCTGGGAATGACTTCCGTTACACAACCATGCCAAACGGCTAATCCTGCCTGTGACTGTTTGCTCCGTTGAATTGATTACAATTGGAACAGTTCAAGGCCCGATGATGACTGGATGACTCAATGTAATAGTAGCAATTGGAAAAGTGCGTACGTGGCTTGCGTATCTGCGGTAAGCGGAAGGTGCTGACATTCGAATGTTTTAATTAATATCGAACGTCGAAATGTTGGAGGCGTCGTTCTCGGCGCCCTTCCGCAGGTGTCTGTGTTGTCAACTCGCTACTTTTTTGTACTGTTCGGGTCGTGCGCCTTCTCTCTCTCTCGAAAGAGCGAGAGAGGTCACACTTTTTGTCACTAATGGTCAAGGGTAATTGCGAGAGATTTCTTTCGTGAAATCGGAAACCATCTCATGGAATGAATGCGCGAAACCCGTGTGTGCGGGTATGAGCGCAAAAACAACACCTATCCGGTCTGTAATCATAACTGGATAAATATAGACTAGAGACGGGAAAGAAAACGGACCGCCGTGGGTGACTGCTCAATTAATTTCGGTGTCGGCCGGCATCTGAGAAAACAAAAAAACGAACGGTGCGTCGGATCGTAAACGACTACGGTAATGAGACCGGTATAAGGGAAGGGACGGGCGGCATGCGGAAGAGCAGATGCATCCGGCAGACCGCCTGTGTTGAATAATTTAGTGTTATGATAGGTGGGTCAACCGACGGAAGTGTTGCTACCTGAGGGGAAGGCTGTAAACCGCGCGACCCGGACCCAGTGTTGCATCTGTTTCGAATCATTAGAGGCGCGGAGGGGAGGAACTGTCTTTGTGCGTGGAAGGCTGCTTTTCCGGTGGAACGCAATTAAGGTGTCAGGCGGTGATGGACAAGTTGTCAAGGAGGAAGAGTCCGTACAAAAATGAGGACGATGCGTTTCATGCTGCTAACTATTGAAGGCAGCATTGAATGGTATTCCGGGAATCATTATAATAACCTTTCTTACTAGAAGGTGAACTTTGAAGCAGCTACTAAATATCTCGAATTGAGTTATCTAGGGATGAAAGCAATTCTTGCACGACGCGGTGATAGTGTACCAAACTCTAACAACATAGCAAATGATCCAAGTAACTGTTGACAAACATATTCTCGGAAGATGAAGTTGAAAAAGCGAAAAGACGATAAATTTAGGAAGGCATTCGTATGCCAATCGAGTGAAATGCGTGAATACAATTAGACTGACAGTCAAACGATGCGAATAGCATTTGGAGGACGGACGCCTCTGAGGAAGGGAACCGTGCGACGACGACCAACAGAGCCTTTTTCATCGAGTCTCTATAGTCTCAATTCAACGGTAAAATGAACGAGAAGGCCATGACGTGGCACTGGTGCGGAACAACTGTCCATTGTTTCATGCGCGGATTGGTTACCTCTTTTGAGGGTTGGATGAGCCCTCGTAGTGATTCAGAGCGGCAGGACGCTTTGATCACTCCAACTAGGTATTGTTGAGCGAGTAGCCCCATTATCGCATTATGGTACATAGTCCGTTGATTTATGTGAGAGAGAGAGAGTGTCCAAGTTGAGAAGTGAGCGGGTTCCGTTCGAAGCGACAGGTGCTCGCTCATGGAGATTTATATGGGACCAGTGTACTTGGGTTTCACTTTCACAACGTTCTCACTGCCCCAATATCGCCTTTCATTGTGCAACATTGCATTAACAAGAGCTGAATGTGTTGTTATTACGTGCCACGTTCTTTATTCATGGCCGCATCCTTTGCGACATGCTCAATTTGCACAAAGCAATAAGCGGATACATGGTAATAAAGCCGGCTTCACGATGCACTTCCCGAAAAGCAGCAGCCCACTTCGATTATTAATTCTTCTCTTCGGAGGGCCACCCAGGGTAGCTCATAATAATGCGTGCACTCCGAATAGTAATAATATCCATCTCGTCTTTGCCGCAGAAGTGACACCCACTCCCGGTGAGGAGAAGGATGTACGACAACGATGCCGCAACAAATTTATCCGGCAAGGGGTCCGCAAATGGGGTCCAGGACATCATCGAGAGATGATACTTTCAGGGTGGGCTCGTTTACGATCCGCGCGTCCGGAGGGAACACTTTTTGGCAAATTGCGCAAGACTTGGGTCTCTGATGATGAAATGACCATAACGAGACGGCGACTAACGGAATAAAGACATAATGACCGATGCGGAGAGATTCCCGGTCTAACTTCTTTCTGGAGGGACCTTCTCTCGTGGCAGCACAAACTAATTCAATTGGTGTCATGGTGGCAAAACAATGGTTGCTGACAGCGCGGCAACCAGATGGACCGCACATTGTCAACCTGACATTATCGCATCGTCATGCGCTCTTCTACAGCCATAATTCTCATTATTGTGTTACTCGAACCAAGCACTAATTGGCTTTGACATACGTGCATATGGTTCAGGCACAAACACATAAACTGAAAATGGGTTTGGTTTGGTGTGGGCCACTGATTGAAATTGACCCGGGGAAGTGAATGGAACGGGACTTTCAAGATTCCCAGTATTCTCCACGCCGAGAACATCTTAATGGTGATGGAATCTCCATTTGATGGACATCTTAAGAATGACCTAAATTATCATTCGCTGTGGGAAAATGACTGATTCAAATTGAAAAAGTGGTGTTATGGGATGTTGCGATTCGGGTGGGTCGTCTTGGGAACTTGAAGCTTTTGAGGGACCGCGGATCATAAAAGTGGAATGATCAGAACCATAAACAGTCTTCTTAGCTTATCAAATTCATAACAGTGCCAGGCTAAGCCTGTCATTTCTGGCACGCACTATCAAAACAAGCTATCAACTAATTTGATTTAATGTTCTCCTGCGTCTCACCGTCTCACCAGTTCCTCCCCGACTGACCTACGTCGTAAAATCAGAATCTTTCCCTCCGTTTGTTTAGTGTTCACCTGGGTGCGTTTTTATCAGTGTCCATCCACTCTGCTCCTCCCTTTCTCTTTAAAACGAAGAAAGTCAGCGGAAAGGGGGAGAAGGCCACGCATAATCGAATTAGTTTGATGAGCAATCAAATGCGCGAATATGACATAACAGACAGAAGGTCGCCCAGGGAAAACACGAAAAACCAACTGGAGAGTAATGAACAAGAAAGAAGACTTTATTTGAGGGACACTCTTTATAGAATTGCAATGGAGCTGTTGGCGCACTTGCTGAAAACGTGGATCTCTAGAAATCAAAGAGAATACTTGCTTACAATGTGATGGAAGTAGTCTTCCAGTTTCCACGAATGTTGAAGGATTGCGTCGTGGCGGTTCCGTTCCATGGAATGTGGTTGTTGAACCATCCGGTCTCATCTCCGGTTTCGAATCCAGTCAGATTTTGATGCATTCTGAAACGAATTATTGTTTGTAGAGCGAAAATTGAGAACTCTTACTTGAACATGAGTGTCCATGGTTTCTTCTGACGGATCGGCAAAGGAAGAGTTGCAGGACGGAATGAGTCCCAGTTGTTCTGAAATTGAAGATAGATGTGTAGCCGTTCTCCTTCTCACCTCTCCATGTAGTCCGGACCGAGAGAAAGTCAAATTGGTATCATAGAAATGCTCAAACTGAACAAGAGTAGGTTGACTGTTTCCACCGACTTGAGCTTTTCCAACTGACAGATCCTTGAAAACGTCGAAGAAGATTCTGAAAACTTCTAGTTTTCAATCCCAGTTCTCAGTTAGTTAGTCCCACTTTTCCGCATTCTCAAACACTTCTCCCTTCACAATAAAGTAATCGTCGTCTTCCATCGGTTTCATGAACAGAACATTGACCTCAGCACTGGAATAATCTCCTTCGATTGTCTCTCCACATTGAACTGTTGGGACACAAAGGTAACAATCAGCATGAGGACCATCTGGAGTCGTTGAACCGGCTTCCGTGGTGTTTTGGGAATCTTCCGTGGATCCAGAAGCAGTGGTTGCTCCGGATGCCGCTGTGGCACCGGATACTGTAGTTTGTCCAGAAACAGTGGTTTCTCCTGAAGCTGCAGTTGCGCCAGAAACTGTAGTGGCTCCGGAAACAGTAGTAGCTGTTGGATCGACTGTAGCAGTAGTCTCTCCTGAAACAGTCGTGGCTCCCGATACCGTCGTCTCCCCGGATACTGTAGTCGCTCCTGAAACTGTGGTGGCCGTCGGGTCTACTGTAGTCGCTGAAGCACCAGTAACCGTTGTCTCTGTTGATCCGGTAACAGTGACTGTTGTTGTACTTTCTGAAACTTATCAAGTCACTCCTAACCTTTCCAATCAACCTACGCGAAGATACATGAACAGCTAGAAGTGCGTGAAGAAAAACAGCGAGCAAGAGTCGCATGTTGAATGGGTCTCGAAAGAAGGATGTAGAATGGGTATCTTATAGACAATCGTCGCGAGTTCCCAGTCCCACCGATAAAAACGTCTATAGTTCCGGGTTGTTGTCTCTGTCGGAAACATCCGGGAAGTGCGCTTAAAAGAGTCAGGAAGAGACGATCCTCGAGTCACTCGATGTTCCGTCATCTTCTGCTGCTCGCCCCGTTTCTTTCGGTGGCCTATTCTTGGTGCACACCATTCCTCGCATGTAATCAAACTATTGTAAGTCTACTTTCATATGTATTTCTGATTACGTGTTCTTCTTTTTTTAGTATGGAGACTTCAGCGATTTTGAGAAGGGTTTGAAAGTGATCCTCCTGGGTCGACCATTCCAGAAGAATGACGAGCTCACCATTACCGGAGAGTTTTATAACAATGGATCGGATGTTATGGATGATGCGACGTTTTTGGTTGGATTGTCGAAAGGAATGATAATGCACCAATTGGGAGATAATTATGAGCAGTACTTGCTCACAGCGACGATTAGTGCCAGCGAGCCCATGATGAATGTAACTGGAGATTTTAACAAGAACAAGTATGCTGTGAAAAAGTTAAACAGCCCTAATGTTACCTGTGACGAGCCATTCACTTTCAAAGTCAAGTATGCTTTATCAATTCTCTATTGCAGTTACCTGAATGATTTACAGAAGTGTGGATGGATATGGATTTGCCTTTGGAGACACCATGAAGTACACGAGCAAACTGCCGTATCAGTATCCTAAGACCAATCAATCACAAACTGTGTTCTTCGACGGACAGTTCAAAACGAGCAAGATGGAATAGTAAGTGGACCACTTGAACAGAGTACGCACATCTCCAAATGATTCTTTTCAGTAGGTGCAACGACTGACTTCGTTTCGCCTCTCTTTCTTCTCTCCGAGCGTAATAAATAAATGAAGTGTTTGGTTTTTGCTTTTGTGTCGTTTCATGAATTGCAAACTTGAACGTGTCGTATGTCACACGGCGATCGGCCGCTCCGTCGACCGTCATAAATCTATCGTGGCGCTGCTATCAGACGCAGATCTCTCCGGTCTCTGCCACGTCACGTCATCGGTCAGAAGCCCCCGCTTTCGTTCACTCGTTTCACTTGAATTTGACCAATTACTTCAACCTGCCACCAATTACGAAAGCCATCTTTCTCCCATCATAGTTCTACCCGTCTCGATTGTAGTCGTAGTCATAGAGAGTCGTGTTTGTGTTCGCTTTCCCCATTTAGCAGTCCTATTCTCATCTCTCTTCTCCCGAAGCCAGTTATGCTAATTTAAACCGCACGATTTGTAAAGGTCGGGTGTCAGAGTCTCAATAAGTAGCCACTGCCTTCTCCAAATTTCATCCCTTTCCTCAAAAACAGCGAGTAAACAATTATGGAGCCAACAGGCCGACATCAATCAACAACCGACCACTAGGAATCAATTCAGTTGCCACTTTTCGGATTAAGTTCGTTTCTTCGTTCATTCGGTCCCAGTATTTAGTCTCGTTTTTCCACCGGAACAAATTTTGTTCCTGGAGAAAGAAGATTCTAATCCCACATTCAAATCTTGAAAAGAGGGGATTATTCGTTCCTGCTGACGTACAGTCTGAGGCGGACCACCGTGATAAACGTCTCTTCCTCGTGTCTTCATTTCCTTTCTCCTTCCCTGATCTACCATCTACCATCAGCGAAACTTTGTCAGAACCTGCTTCCTTTCCTCTTCTCCTTTCGATATCTTCTCTTCTGATCAGCTGCCATTCTTCATTCCGTTCGTGTTTCCCAGTTCTTTCACTCTCCATTCCAGGTTTAGCTGCTTAGCCTTTCCCAGCTTTCCCACCCCAAAACCTTTGCTCTCCATTTCATTCCCAATTCCTTTGTGACGACACAAGCTGCTGCAACAGCCCCTCTCAATCTTGCAACTTTCAACAACTGCTTCTTCTTCTTCTTCTTCTTTCTCCACACGGCGCCCTTCACCACCCTAATCAAATATCCGCACCCCTGGTCACTCCTTCTAGTTTCGTTTACCCATTGAAGTATTCGTCCAACAGTTTCGGTAACTTTCCTTCCAACCAACAAGCAAATAACTTCCTCCGCGTGCCGTGTTTGCGTCTTCGCCCTTCTCGCTGTCAGCAGCGATAAATCGTAAAGCTGTCATCACAGAACTTTTTCAACGAGATCGTTCGTTCCTCTCACTGGTCGGGTCGGGTCGCTCCGTCACTATCCGTAACTCTGTTTGCCCTCTCGAATGAGCAGCTAGCTCCACGAGGGCCTACAGATCATAGGTAACCGTTTATTGAGTCGATTGCCCGATGGCACCACTCTGTTTATGTGTGTGTGTTCATGTTGTTTTGGAACTGACGTACTGATACAACACAGCCAACAATAATACCACAATGTATGCATGTGTCTTGAACACAAACATACGTGTACAAATGCACTGATGTTTCTCTCCTTCCTCTTCGTTTGCTTCAGATTTCGTGTCGCCTGTTCTCAAATTCTGATTGCTGCCGGAGCACCCGCCTCCTCTTCTTTCTCCTCTTTCAGTTGCTTTCTCCCCATTAATCTGCCAGCATACCCAACATGCAATTTCTCTTTCCCAGGAGTCTCGTTCGCATCCGTCTCGTCCTTTCAGCAAGAATACCTGCCAATTTTATGTCCGTTGTTGCACGGGGAAAAGCATACACTCTGCTGCCACGTCAGCGTGTACGTCCACTTTGTATGCATACATTCGTAGCGCCCACACACTCCTATTTCACACATCTTCTCCTTCCCACCGCTCCCCACACTTCGTACTTCTTCTTCTGATTGCCGGTGATCATCCACTCGATTTGTTCCTGTTCTCTAAACTCAATTCTCTAAAGTCTTTCCATTTTTGGATTACTCCATCTGGAATCTTCTCTCCGTTCTCTCTATCTTTTGCTACAAAAAAAGTTAATGCAAAATGCAGAATTGCAAAATAACTCTCCGACGGTGACGGCATCCAACCCGAGTAATCCGCTATTTTCAACCAGGATTATGCTTGAAATTGAGCAGGTCACTGCTGTTTTCTGGGCATGCCCCGTTTCTACGTCAATTGCCCACAATCGGAACCAATCAAAAGTTTGGCGTAGAAATTTATGAGCCATACGTTTACTCGTTTCCGCGCCATAAACCTCTGGAACTGAGCTGACGTAGAGGTGGCGCTTAGCTCTCGGGATCCTCTTACTCCCTCCCAATCCGACGGCTTTTCGAGTCTTTGCTGACGGTTCGGTTCGACATTCGTCTCCCTTTTTCAAATGAGACTGGACGTGCTCGTTTCGTTTCGTTTTACGACCGACTCCTGATTAGTGCCGGCGAAAAACTAATTGACAGTGGTGGTCTCTCTGTGAGTCAACTGTCTCCTCCGAGGGCTTCTGATGATGACGGCGTGTTTTGACCAGCACGGCGGCAGGGTTTCTTCTTCCTTCCGGCTAAGTTTGCCGGCCAAGAATCCTTCCATTTGCAGACTTTTCTGTTCTGTTCTGCATCCACTCCATTGTCTCCTCTTAATTAGATATGTGTGAGGTGTCTTCCAAGTGTTCAGAGTTCATCTCCTTCTCACTTTTTTCTGCAGGAACCAGTGGCAGGAAACACGGCCAAAAAACAAATCGGTTTTTGAAGATCGGCGTCGTTTTCGCCTTCTTTCAAAAACGATTATTCACGCGCCAAAGTGTTTTTTTCGCACGCCTTCGAGTCACTTTGAATCGAGCGAGTTCTCACCGTTGACGGGCAGTAAATCTTCTGAAAACGGCGTGTTTCACCCCGCAAAACGAGACAGGAAACGAAACGACTCTGTCGCTATGACTCCTCCGTTTCGGGAATTGGAGAATTTTGGCAGAAAAGGCAGAAGAAGGTCAAAATTGGGGAGGGCCACAACAGAAACAACGTTCTTCTCTGTCGTTTTAGGCACCAAACGGTTGCTAATTCGATGATTTTCGATGTTTTCAACGGTCATTCTTTCCATCTCTCTCGCGCCTCCTCCTCCACTGATTTGATTATGACCCCGACGAGACAGACGAACTTCCAGAAGTGTGACGGCCCTTTCTGACTCATGCAGTGTCATGTTTTGGCCACTTGAAATGCCAGTCTGCTTCTGCCACGTGCCTCCAGAACACTCTTCCGGTCACTTTCGAAGTGAAGTTTCCCATTACACATGTATGTACAAGAAGGGTCCTCGAGGTGAAAGGTCGTCCCTTTTTGCCTCTCTTGTGTCGTTTTTTTCTCCTTTTTTCCTCCAAACATGTTCACATTGCTTCTCAAATTACTTTCTGCCTGTGCGTGACGTAACATCCCACACATTTGTGGGAGGGACGGGACCACCTACTACCACCTCCAAATCATCTTTTTTGCTTCTATTTCTGACCCTATCAGCAGGTGTTCTTTCCCTGAAACACACCCATTTTCCCGTCACTTTGTGACCCTGAACCTCTCCTCGGTCGCCGCGGCGATTTGCCTCACTTCAGTATGATAGTGTGCCCCGCGTGATCACGTCACCTACCACCAGACACTTTTCATTTTCTGTTTCGTGTCCGCTTATCATCAGCGGTTTCAGTTATCAGCACTCTGTCACGGTTCCAAACTCTGAAATAGTTTCGCCGACTTTCACTTTCCCTACTGTTGACTGACTCTCTTTGATTTCTGCTCCTCAACTCTTTGATAAACCCCCATCTCACACCACTTTCATTTTCTTTGTTTCTTCGTTTCCTCGTGCTTACTTACTTCTTCGTTTCAAAGTAAACGTTACCATCTTCCAGATGCATAACCCGCTTAAAAAACTATCTCGCTCGATCTCGCACAAGTTCCTCGGCAAACGGTGAGTCATTTCTGATCCATGGAACGTCTTTCATTGACTCATGCATTTTAGAGCCAATGACTCCTCGTCCGAAAGTTTCTCGTCGGCCTCATCGACCACCTCTTCGACGGCAAGTACCCCACAACAGAATTCTCTCGATGAGGACCCATACAGAGTACGCTAAAAAGGGAACAAAACTCAAAAAGATTCTTGTTGTTTCAGGAAATCCTGCGTTCCTACGAAGACAACGTCTCCCACCTGGTCTACCACGGATCATCGCTCCGTTCGATGACATCTCTGGATCTTCGGAAAAAGTCCTCCGAAGAGAACCAGAGACCCGCTACAGTCGCCTCAAACAGAAATGTCACGTTTAGTTGAATCATTTCGCAACCTGCATCATCTTTTCAATTTGAACTTTTCCACGTCACAATAACTTATTTGTGTTCATATTCATCCCATCCTACGGTTTCGATTCGACACTTTTGCAAGAATGTCTTCTCTCCCTGTTGACAAAGTTCCGGTTTCAAGGAATAGCTGACTTGTGTATCCATTTCCCCCTTTTCTTCCTGTGTATAAGTGTACTCTCCAATAAATGCGTCTTCCTCATCTGGAAACGCCTGACAAGACACTCTATCAGACAAGACATCAACACAAAAACCTGAGCCGCGCCTTCCTTCCGTTTTCGGCGCCTCTCGATTTCGCATACAATCTAGGCGTTAACTAGTTGCTTACCAATTATGCGCAACACACACACCACTCGATCGCCACTTACAAAAACCATCGAAACCATCTTGAATCAATTAGCTTTTCGGATGTACACCATCACAAAGACACAATACCACAGCGAGTGACGCTCATTCTTTCAATGAACCGACTCTTACTGACAACGCTCGTATTCTCTTGTGTTCATGCCCAAGGTTTGTTTGTTGATTTTATGTATCTTGATGTTTTCCTTATCTCCAGAACGTTTACGGAAGATAAGCGGAGATGCTGCTCCAGAAAAGGCACAAGAGCCAATCATCGACGATCTTGGTAAACGTCTCAGATTTTTGCTGTTGTTTCATGAGAATTTGTGGCATTCAGAGGACTTCATTCCCACTATCGACTCTTCCGTCCAGCTAGATCATATTCCTGAGCCACCGACTTTGATTATCAGTCACCCAATCCCTCCGGAAGGTACCGATCAACCACAACCACCTGCCAACCGTCCGATGGCTCCAGCGCCTCCATCAGAACCATCACCGCCTTCTTTAAAACCTTCGGATGTTCTGGAGAGTACACTTGCACCTCCTCCATCAACAACATCAGTGCTCCTCGAGGAAAACCAGACTACTCCATTACCCTACGATGAAGTGCAAGTCACAGTACGTGTCGATTATAGATTTTCTAATATTCTTCGTTGTTCCTTCCAGATTGACATTGACGACATCCTCCCAGAACCAACTGATGACTTGGAAGAATTCCAAAAGGCAGATATCATCGAGTTGGAGAAAGATGACGAAGTGAAAGATCTCGTGAGAAAAACAACAATAAACTCAACTGATGACTACTACATCACATCTCCAGCCAGTCAGCCACCCGACTCTCCTCATATTTTGTTTTTCCATTTCTGATTTTCAGCTACTGTGACGTCGCAACTGCAAAGTGACACCATCGAGGAGAACGATGTTTTCGACTTTGACAGTCTGTTTGCCAAAAAAATAGTGGTCAAAGAGAGTGCGTCGACGGTGCAAACAACGGAGGAAGTTCCGACAAGTAGCATGACAAGTTAGCGGTGACACAGAGCAGTCTGTAGACGTGTTTTGTAGGCACCACGACAATCCAGACGACAACAACTACAACTCCAACTCACACTACTTCCACCACAACTCCGGTGCCCACGACTACAAACCTCACGACGACAGCGCATGTTCACAAGAAAACATGCATCCATGTGAATGAATTGAAGAAAGTGGATGAATCAGTTAACTTCAAAGGTATGATTGCTTATGTTGAAGATCGAAATGTTTGGTTATAACAGCTGGAACCAAAAAAGGAACAATCGAAGTGTCTGTCGAGTTGGGAGATGATGATGATGAGAACTCGGATGACTCTTCGGAAGAAGAAGAAACAGAAGCACCCGTGAGACACGTGAGAGAGAACAAGAAGCCTGTAGCTGTTGTTTGTAAGACTTTACCTTCAACTTTCTGAAATATCAAAATCTTTCAGGGAAGAAGTTCGAGATGAACTGTGACGAGGAGGAAGATGACAAAGGCAAGATCTGTAAACTCTGGGCAGCTGGTGGACTTTGTGGGACTCACAAGCCGACGATGTTCCTGTTCTGCCGGAAGACTTGTCTCTGTGTTGGTCCGAATTGACGAAGAAGTTCAACGAGAACTGTTGTTGGTGTCTATCTTTCTTTTCTGTTCCTTCTTCTTTCCAGTCAATCGTTTATTTTTGCTCGAAGAATACATACGTGCAAGTAAAAAGTGTAAGAGAAGCCTTGACTATTTCTGGAATGCGTGTGAAGCTGTTGGATAGGAATGTTTTAAAATAGAAACGTTGAATAGCTAAAAACAGCAGGGGATTCTTAGTACAGGGTATTAGAGAATGTAATGAAGGGCGCCGGCGAGAAGGTTGATGTCCGAGCGGAGAGAATTGACGGCGAGCATTATTGCACGGGGATTGTTCAGTACTTCGACGCTTTCAGTGTATGGATTGTAGCGGACGATGAATGGACGTTTCATGTTGTTTGTGAACATTCTGAAACCAGATTATCATCTTTCCAAAACCCCTAATCTACCTGAGCTTCTGTTGAGCTTCTTCAAAGTTGCGAGTATAAAAGTATGCAGATTGGAAAGTGGTAATCAAGCATTCCTGCTCAACGACACGATCTGGATCGAAACGGATTATGGTGGCACTGCCCTCAACCGCATGTTGCAGTTCCCCAGCACTGCTTAGAAGACCTGCACCGTACACCTTGAATTTTCCATTGCCCGAAGCATTCTCTTTTGTTGGAGAATCAGCGGCATCGTCGGAGGAAAGACCAAACTCGATGGAGAAAAAGTAGAGAGTTGCCAACTTCTTCAAGTCTTCTTCTGATGCTCCAAGCGATGCCAATCCGATTTCTTGAGAGAACTGCGCAAAGTCCGGATCAGCAAACAAAGCCATGTGACCCATCAACTCGTGGACTGTGTCTCTGTAAAGTAAACAGTTCTCTTACGCCATAACTGATCAGATAGTTACGGTTCTGGGGTATAGAATGGATCGGCATGATGACGGACGTATTGGGTGCAGAAGAACACGCGGTAGGCCAGGCCTGCGAGGAAGTCACGAGCCGAAAGATAGCCAGCAACCGGGCGGACACGGAAACCAGTCTTAGCTTTCAGAAACTTGCAGATATCTTCCAGTTGTGGAATGTTGTTCTCAGAGTATCCACAGTGTCTTTCCAATAGCTCAAAGTTATCCAGAAACTGCTTGCACGCGTATCTAAAGTCACAAGGTTTCTGATTTTCTCACGTAGTTAGTTCTACTTTTTGTGCAGCTCTCGAAGCTTTTTATAGATTACACCCCAGGTCTTGCGCTCAGCTTCAGTGTACTCGATTCTAGGAATGGGTTCTCCTCTGAAAAACACTCTACCGGGTTTCAGATCATTGAAACTAACTGCTTGTATTGAAGAGCAACATCAGCGAACATCATGCGACGCTCACGGTATTCCGTGTCTTTGAAGCCCTGAGATTCTGGTCATTTCAAAGCTTTTGGCTTGGTTTTACCGGATGGTCAGCATCGAGACCAGCTCCATACATGATAACTCTTTTGGCACAAATGTCCAAGTCGTAGATGCTTTTTGGAAACCACTCAGATCCAGTTATAGCATCTGAAACAAGCTCTTATTCTGCATAACACAATGAGTGAAACCATCCGATCCAGGTTCGGTGTATTGCTCCTTGATATCTTTCGGACGAATAGTAAACGAAACTTCGTGAACATCAAGTCCATTGAGTCTCATCAGATCCATTGCTTCTTGTTTACTCCATTCATGGAGCTCAATCTCAAGAAGAACATCCATTGTGGCAGAGCTGCCATCTTGGCTGTCGCGTGTCTCAAGATGTTTGACACGGGTGCGATCAGGAAGATTCGCAATCATCTTGGCAATGTCTTCCGAGACACGGCTTGATTTAACAATGATTGTGAGCACTTGAACTCCATCTTCTTCGTCGCCTTCACGGATTGAAGCTTCCTTTCGGACTGGACGGTTGCGGGTTGTGGTGAAGAGCTGGCATAGGGTTAACGATCTGGAAAAGTTGCAAACTAACCTGTTTCACATCTTCCTCTGGAACGAATGGGATTCCGAGAGAGCCAGAGCGACGGAATCTTCTCTTGAAGTCTTCCATCCGATTGTCACTCGACATCGAACTAAAAAGAAACAGCTTTACAGCGTGAAAGAATCCTAAACTCACATGCTGTTCGACATGGACTTGCCAGCGGCCTTCTTTGAGTAGTACTGGAACTTCATTGCCGACGCCATCTGAAACAACGTGTCCATATGACGGAGAGAGCAACGCAACCTAAAACGAAAGAATGGTGAAATGAGATGGCGCCGACGTGAGGCGTCGGCTGATTGATTGCTCTATTATGCAATGCGCAAACAGACACCTCCCCCTGAGATATCCGATGGCGTTGCGAATCTGGAAGACGGCACGTACTACTACTGCCACTGCCAATCCAATATCCGGCGAAGCGAGCAGCCTTTCTCATTTCTTCCTTCGGCTGTCATGGTTTCCGTGGGAAAATAAATGAGCCAGGAAGGAGCTTGTGATGATGGGAAGAAATGAGCAGAAGCCGAGGATGATGTCAGATTCGGCTCGTTGAGGAAGAGAAATTGACGACTGTCAGACGGAAATAGAAGTAGAAGGAGTCAGGGGAAGTCGAACGCTCAATCCTTCTCATCACGGTCCAGATTCAGGAATTTCTGTCTTCAAAAATAGGGAAACAAAACAAACAAAACAAACAGCATCAGGAGAATGGCAATTCTCACGTCACTTCATTCTCTTACCCAAATTTAGAAATCTACCCATTTTTCCTGTTGCGTCATGAATTATTCTCTCTCGTGGTCCCCCTCAATACGACAGGAAGATGATTTGCCCCCGCATACAATGTCTTCTTTCTTATCGAGTTCACAGCTTCTCCCCGTCCGTCCCCCACTATCATCTTCCCATTCCGCGCGGTTCCCGGAGACTGCCGATACTCATCTGCTGGCGCGGGGCGCGCTCTTCATTGTCTTCTCTCTCTCACTGCTTGTCGAGTTTTTCTCTGTCTCCCTCCTTCTTTAACGACATTCTGCGGCGTGTTCCAAAACTGATTATCCGTGCGTACGTCCGTTGAGGGAGAGATAAGAGCGGCGTCCGAAAACTTGGTAGCAGCAGCTGGATTTCGATTTTTGCGCCCGCGCGCCCGGATACAACATTCCTTGTCCATCCTTGACGTTACGAACAAGAAGAAACAGAACAACGGATTAATGCAAAATACTTTATTTTGGATTTGAAAAAAAGACACCCGAAACGGGCGAAATTGATCATGACGTGGATGGCGATTAGTAGCCTGGTGGGGTACGTGGTGCTGAAAATGGCAAGTTATGAACTTTGAAACAAATGGAATGAGCAACTCACGTGGGCAGTGTCCACAGTCTCCCTTCTCTCCGTTGTCTCCAGCTGGTCCTGCTGGTCCATTTGGTCCTGGACGTCCTTCTGGTCCTGGAGTTCCAGAGTCTCCTGGTGGTCCTGGTGGTCCCTGGTAGGATTGTCCGTCTGGTCCAGTGTTTCCCTTCGGTCCTGGTGGTCCGATTGGTCCTGGCTTTCCTGGTGGTCCCTGTGGTCCTGGCACCGGAATGAGGCGTCCAGCGGCTCCTGGCGCTCCCTTCATTCCGTCGCGTCCTGGTCTTCCAATTGGCCCTGGCTGTCCGGCCATTCCGTCGTCTCCAGACTTTCCGTCCTGTGGTGGCTCTCCTGGAGATCCCTTTGGTCCTGGTGGTCCCTTTGGTCCCATGGCTCCCATTGGTCCTGGGGCTCCGACTGGGCAGATGATGCATGGCTCGGAAGCTGGCGCTGGAAGAACCTCGGCGTCTCTTCCGTTCTTTCCGTCGTTTCCGTTTCTTCCGTCCTTTCCGTCGTTTCCTGGTGGTCCTTCTGGTCCTGGTGGTCCAGCAGCTCCCTGGTTGCAAGTGCAGCACACGGCGGCTGGTTCCGCGTTCACAGCGGCTCCGTATCCTCCGTATCCGGCAGTGTTGGCACCACCGCCAGAAGCTCCAGATCCGTATTGTCCACCTCCGTTTCCAGAACCACCTCCTCCGGCGGAGGTCTCTGGGATCCATTGTCCGAAGAGCCAGGCTCTCTTCATACGGTGTCCCATTCCCTTTCCGGCTTGCAGAGCGGTCATCTCGAGCCACATGTCACGAGAGCGAGCCTAGAGAAAGGAAACGATAAAGATATGAAGCGAAAGAAGGAATAAAGAAGAGAAAAGGAAAGAAAAGAAAGGATTACCTTGCAGTAGTCAGTCTCAACCATGAGATGCGATTGGAAAGACTGCACGTAGTTGTAGAGCATCGGAAGCGTGACGACCGAAGCGATGACGGCGGCGGTCGAAACGACGACGGCGACGAAAGCGATGCGTCGCATCTGCCGTTGCTCTTCTGTCTCTTTAACGTCCATATCTGCTTGAGAGGGCCGATCGGATCTTCTGCTCGTTCGGCTAGCCGCCTTTTGTAGGCGCTCGCGGAGAACTGGATAACTGCGTCGCCAGATCCCGCCTCTCTGTGTTGGAGAAGGCCGCGGCGCTGCGGCCAAGAGGAAGCGATAACCGATTCAACCTCCTGGGACACGACCGAGATCCGTGTACACCTGCCATTAAATTGAGGGATGAGAGGGAAAGGTGTGGGGTGAGGGACTTTGGCTCTGGGGTACTTGTAGTGAAGGTATGGAAATGGTACGTGAATATTTCTCAGGTTCGGTTCAGCAAGTTTCTTTCTGATCTGATTGTGAAGCAGGAGCAACAACAGAAAGAAGGTAGCGAATCGCAAAACTCAAAGAGTTTTTCATTCCATGCTTGCGCAGTCCGATGAAATCCAACCCGTCGGCAACGCCAAGACTGATAAGGTGTACTGAACCAAATGAAAGTAGTAAACATTCGAAAGGCCATTTGCGAACAATACTAGTTCCCTGAAACATCTGAAACTCTGGAATGCAGCTCCAATCCTCCTTTCTCTGCGTCTCTCAATCTCTCTTCGATCCAGTCGTCGTTCAGTGTCCGTCATCCATCTAATTGGATAAGTATGTCACTTGATTAACTGGTAAGCTGCTGTCTTATCAACTGTCGTTCGTTTCCAGGAAGACATGCATCGTCTGCGATAAACAAGTTCCGCCCGATAAACCCATTTCTCTATCTTTTTGGTAACCGACTAATATCGTTTTCATCTCGCTTTTCTAATCATTTCACACTTCATTCAGTATACAGAATGACAAGGGGAAAGGTAACTTTTCATAAAAGTAACGTAGAACAAACTTGATTAGAATACAGTTCCTTTATGGAACACGAAGAGATAAGGCTACTGTACTACCCACAACACAAACCGAAAATGCGATAAAATAGAGAGAATACAGACAATTGAATTGAAGAATGGGGCACGAAACACGGAAGAGCACGGGGAGAGGAGAACGAGTGTGAATTGGGGGAGGGGATTCGAATTGTGCATAGCTACAACGTTTTACAGAGAGAGAGAGTTAAGTTGATGACAGTGTGGGGAAGAGAAGAGGAGTGGAGGAGAACCCCGTAGAATGTGATTTTTTTGTGTTTTAGTTTTCAGAACTGTTCGTTTCCAAAGAAATAGATTATGACGTCACAGACGGAGAAGAAAAAGGAAATTGAGAATGGAGATGACAAAATAACAACTAGATTACGTCAAACTAAGTGAAGCTGAAAGGAGAAACGACTAGTAGCACTATTCGTAAGGAACACACGTGATAAGGTAACAAAACAAGAAGAGTAAAACGGGAGAGACAGTCAGTGATACAGGATCACTTCTTCTCATTGCGGAGTGCCTGCGAGAAATCTGTCGGCAACTTCGGAGCATTCGGATCCTTTGGAATTCTGGAGGTAGGTGGCTGGTTGGCAGCTCCAAGAGATGAGTTCGAGGAAGATGGAGAGCACGCTTGTGGCATTCCGAGGAGGAGCTGCAGGAAAAGATAAATATTGTGTGTCAAGAACCAAAAAGGCATACCGGATGAGGTGACATTGAAGTAGGAGTTTGAGAGACTGCAAGTGCGACACTCGGTGGAACAGTCAGTCCCATGGCACCGCTCAACGAGTTTGATCCGCTGAACAAGCTTCTTTTCGTTAAAACAACTCGTGCCAATGAGAAACTTACTTGCTAGCAGAACTGTCGGGACGAGTTATCGAAGAAACTGTCGGAAGTCCGCTGCCTGCTCCCATCGTCAAAGCTTGAAATGTGGTGGGTGCTGCGTTGAGTAGTGGGGAACGGGAGTTCGAGTCGTTGATGTACTGCAGGAACTGATCTTCTGAAGCATATGCATTTAGTTTTTGGTTTTTTCAAACAGATAGTCTCACGTAGGCTGTCGCTATTGTTCGTCAATTGTCCGAGCACGTTCACAAACGATTGCGAGTCTTCCTCGAGCATTCTAAACGACGGCGTTATCCGAGGTGTCGTGATGGGAGAAGCCACTATGGAACTGCATCCAGACAACTGCATGATTTGAGGCTTCAGTGGGACCGGGGCGATGAGTTTGACAGAAGAATCCGGTGGTTTCGATGAAATGATCAAATTGGGGGTGAAATGGTTACTGGAACTCGGCATGTTGTGGAGATGTTGTTGTTGACCATGTTTCTCTTCCACTTTCTGCAGTATCTGACTGAAAATAAAAGATTGAACTGTTATCTAAAGTCGTTTGTTACCTGAAACTAGTAGTATCTCCTCTCGCAGTGGTGAACTTTGTCGGACTAGCCATATATCCACTACTTTCTCTGTTGAGCAAGTTGGTTAAGGCAGCGTGTGGAGGAGAAACATCATTCCCTGACGAGCCACCTACACCTAGAGCTTCAATAGGTTGTACATTCCGATTCTGACACAAACACTCACTTTTCAGCGCATCGCTTACACATTGAGCACTAAGAACGTTCAGGGGACTGCTTGTCTGTGGATGTGGCCGTTTCCGACTCCCTCCCATCTGATTCGTTCTCATCATCGCCGGCGACGTCGTTCGAAGACAGTTGTTCAGAGCAGTCACCAAGGTTTGTGCTGAATCATTTGAAACGGAATGGTTGGTTTATACTGTCTTAGTTCGAGATACTTACCATGAATTGAGTCTTGATTCCGTGCATCGACGACCACCACTCCGACATCTCCATTTCCAGCATTGACTGTCATTCTTCGAACTGGCTTTGTTGGTCGGAAGGCCACATTCCTGCCGTTTCCGTCGTTCCGGAATTCATTGACTATCCTCACATTCCTTCCAGAACCCGATGGTCCTTGATTCGCTTGTTGCACTCGAGCGTAGTTCCCAGAAGGCGACCAAATCGTGCTGCTCTGTCCGAGAATCAATCCACGATTCTCGCCAGTCTCCACTATCCTTCGAACTTCGTCGTTGGTGCTGGAGTTTGGTGAATCATGCGAAGACAAGTCCCTGCTTCGTTTCTCAAGCGGCTCGTCATTCGAATCTTCTGATATTTCCATCGGCTGACCGTCCGAAGTGCCTTCTCCGAAATCTATATTAGTCAGACAACTTTGAGCCGGCGGTGGTGGAAGACAAAGAACTGCTTTCTTCGGATCGAAGTAGTTGTTATCGACGGCTTCCTTGTTCAAAAAGTACGTGTAGGCTGTGGGAGCAGACTGCTGGATGTACGTTGCACGGCCACCTGGAGCTTGAGAAGATTAGAGATGTTTTGAATCGAAACTTACCGAAATACGTGTGACAAGCTCGTTGAGGATCGTACTCGAGCACCATCGGAGCCTCCCAAACTCTGTTGTGAGTGGCACTGGTTCCGAGGATAGCATGAGGTGCGACAATAGACTGCTCTCCGGGTTCTTCTTCTTTCACAACTACGTTATCCATATCACCGAGACCGTCTCCGTTTTGTTTTGGTTCATAGGTCAACACGATCTTCGTGTCGATGTCTTTCAAGTAGTTAGCTAGGAATATGTCGAGTCCTCGAACACTGATTGACACGTGGAATGGATTGATACAGAGAGCAGGCGATGTGCACGTAGAGCATCGTTCCAGGCGTTCTCCGTCGGTGCTTTCAAGTGGGATTCCCTGAAAAGACAGATCAGTATCGAGAAAATGAGAAAATACTCACTTTGAACAGAATTATGGTGACTAGATCAAGTCGCCAGACCTTATCCGCTTGCCGGAGACAATCGATCCGCCTCATTTTGCCTTTCTGGTCAGCCACAGACAGAACACAGTCTGTCGGGCGTAATCCATTGATCTGAAAATTGCAAAATGAGTATTTCAGCATGACAATTTTTTAAAGCGAGCTCACCGCGGAAACAAAAGCATCCTTGTAGTCGTTGTGAATGTCCTTCTTGATCTTTCCGAGCAGACGTGAAGCCCACTTGACTTTCATGTCGTCTCTGTCGTTCTGAAATCAAATTCTCTTCAGGTAACATCCAGTTTCATCTATCTGCTTCATTCCCACCTGCAGCTCAACCAGTTTCCTGTTCTCATCATGTGAAGACATCTTCCTGTCAAACTTTTTGAAGTGCCGCCGTTTTGCTGCCTGCAAATAGATATTTAGTCACTTCTTCCATTCTTCTTTCGTACCTGTAAATGAAACCATCCATAAGCACTTGCTCTAACGTATGGCAGCAGTTGCTCAACGAACGGACCCATGTCTTCCTGCGAGTATGGGCTGAAGCATCTGTTGCCATTCCCTTTGGGACTCACGGCTTCTGGAGAATTGTACTGGTTGTTCCAGTCTGATGACGGCGGTGGCATTGAAGACTGCGGCTGGTCCCTGTCGTCGTGGCATCCCGATGTGTTTCCATTTGTAGATGACCCATTGGAGTCGACATCAACCTGCAGGAAACGAGTCCAGAATACATTCGCTGGAGAAGGTTTCTTTTGTTTTTTGATTTTTTAGACCTAACTGAGCTTTTGGATAAACCATCGCTTTCAAAAAGCCACTTGTTGAATTGATGAGGATGCACACAGCGCAATCAACCAAAGCCCGTAGATTCGAAACTTCCTGTCTCACTTTTCTCGAACAAAATCTCACCTTTAACCGAGGTTCCATCTGCTCTGCTTTGCGTCCCATCGAAAAGACGTTTTCGGAGCGCTGGCGATGTTCCCAGCTCAGATGAACTGCATCCTGCAACAATTCAAAAATCAATAACCGGCGGGGACAGGAAACAACGGGAAACGGACAAAGTCGAGGTCTTGATAGTTTCTAGAAAATGAGAAAAAGAAAAAAGAGATCTGCAGGTTTCTTCATCCAAAATTCTGCAGTTCAACCTATCGATAACGCGCTTATCTGAACATTGGAAACGGCGCGGTAACTTTTGCAGTGGCCATTTTGGCGCACAGAGAAAGTCGGCATGTCTAGATGATTTTCAAAGGGCTTTCTTTTGAAGTTTTCCATATATGGCATATATTAAAAATACAGGTGGTCTGGGATGCGCTGCGAATCAAACTACGGTAAAAGAGCGATAGAGCAGCGCTGCTTGCAGGGACGCCGAAATATTAGTCCGTGCGGCGCGGCCATCGCTGGCTAGACGATGCGAAGGATGATTTGTGGTCTCGGCGATGTAGAAATAGCGAAATTCGGCAACATTTTGTCGAAAAAACTGAAGTTTGTCGAAAAAACAGAAACATTTAATTTTCATAGCGCGCTTTTTCGAAATTTTGTAAATCGCGGCAGGACCCAACGACTATTTTTGCATTGCGCCTTTAAATACTACAGTGAGGAGTTTTTATTTTCATTTTCCGAAGAATCAGGATTTTACTGGACTCGGGTTATCAAATATTTTAAAAAACCAATGTGTTTCTCAAAGAAAAACATTATTTCATGTCTCGAATCCGAACACTTTCATTTCATAGTAACAATCGAGGTCACATGTCCATAAATAAACAAGTTAAAAAGCAGACTCTTCATAACGATTCAAAGAGTTCAGTTTCATTGCGAGACTAGCATCCGAAGTATTCACCGGACTTTTGATAATCCTTCTCGGCGCCGGAGAAGGTTCTGGAGTGTACTCTTCCACCTGCACTTCTTCCAAAATCGCCATTCTCTTCGGTTTGGGCGGCCTGTTTTTGTAGGCGACAGGATATGATGGAGACGTGCCACCGATGTTCGAGATTTCACTCTCAGCTCCGTCGAAGTTGGCTTCCTAAGTTTAATTTATTGTTTTTGACGGTTCGGACTTCATGGTTAGATGATTTGAGACGAGGAACCCCTACTCAACTGTTCCTAATTCACTCGCGCGTCGGGATTAGGTATCGGGAACATACAAGGGAAACACGAATAGTTTTATTTATTTACAATCAGAACATCACAAGTGAATATCATGGCTGTCTTATTATGTTTCTCTCATTCATTATGCGCTTCTCCTCGGGGGATTCCCCGTCTCAATACCGTTCAGTTATCGACACCACCTTCACGGATTGTTCAATGGCCTCGTGCTCCATTTTGAGCACTTGGAAGTACGTTCTGCGGGCAACAACGAAGGCAAGCATCTTGAGACTGATGATCAGAACACAGAGACCTCCGATGATGGATCCATACTTTATGGCTGAAGCAAGAAGCGGATATGTCACCTGTGAACTGAAACTATGTAATCTCACCTCTAGCGGTCTCCGGGTGAGTTTCATTGGGGTTCGCGTAGTTGGAGTCTCGGATGTCATGTGAAGTCCGCACTCTGCTCGTCGATGGACCTCCCAACGACTCCAGAGACCACATGACTCCAGTAGCCACTGAGTTCAACGCAGCGTACAGCCATATCAGGAGCCAGAACATTGTGACTAACTGATAGGAGAGCATCGGATATGCATAGATTGCAGATTGTTTGGAAAGACATAGGTTGTAGGTGACTATGGAGAAAATCACAAAGAAGAGGAATGAAAAGTTCAAGAATACTGGATCTGAACATTTTGGAGTGATTTTCTTAAAGTTTGAACATTTCGCAACTCACACCAAGACGGAGAGTAAATGATAGAACAGATGGCAAGAACTAGCAGCAGTTTGCCGAGAATCGATTCAAAAACTAACAAAACTCTAGAAGCAATCTGGAAATAATCAATACCAATCAAGGGATCAGAAGAGCAGAAGTACCTTGAACTTCAATCCGAAGATCTTGGGAGCGTGAGCGTAGGGGCTCACATGTCGAGGTATTTGAGTCATCGGACAGCAAAAGAGCAATAATATGGTGCTAGAGAAGCGACTGATAATACTCCGTGTCGATAACGCCTTTTATAATGCGTGGAGCCGTTGAGCAAACAGAAGAACGAAAAACGAACAGGGAGTTTGGCTCGGAATGAACAACGGCTCACCGGATGCATTGGAGACAGAGAAAGTGTTATCTGGAAGTTTGATAAGTTCCTTGCAGCATTGTTCTGTTGTGTGTACTTCCGCAAATGAACTTTATGAGTGAACTTTGTAATGTTTTGAGTATGTTTTGTTCCAGCAAACATGTGTTTGGAGCAATGATGTCATTGTTGTCATGACTGCCTTTATAGATTTTCTAATAATTCTACACCTCTCAGACCCTCTTCCTCCCTTCTCCCGATTTATTGACTGCTTCAGTCTTCCCACCCTCAATTCCTTTTTATAGATTTTCTAATGTTTCTCATTGTTCTACAGTTCTACGACAACACCACCAGAATAACAGTACCGTTTTCAAAAAAACGACTTGCTGCAAGGACCCACTGGAACTTTATAATTTCTGCATATCATCGGTCTTCCCGCATCATTTCCCAATTTCGCCGGTTATCCGTTTCCCCACTCCACAAAGCGTCTCGCCCTTTTTTCCGTGGACTTTTTCCGCAACACTCGGTCCATCCGCACCGTGTCCGACATCCGTATCACTCTGTCCAGTCTCTTTTTCCCGCACGCTCTCTCCTGTACAGGCCTTGACCCGCGCGCCCGTCTTCTTCTGGCCATCCGTCTCCGTGACCCATAAACCCAGTAATCTACTCATCGGTACGTCCTCCCGCATTCTTCTTATCTGTCCCTTCCTTTCGATTGTCCCCCTCTTGGATTCCATTCCGGTCTTTCCTTTCTAGTAGCATGCTCCTTGTCTCCGCTCTTTTTTGCCTCTTGGCTTCTGCTCTTGCCGCTGACGGAAATGTCCGTATTGGCTCGCAGTGCTCCAAGAACCAAGTGGTCCGTAAGCTGACTGTCTACGAAGATGGAGCACTTGAGGCTGAATGTGGACCAGTTCCATGCGGAGAGGTTGGAAGACGTTGCATTGATGTAAGATAGCTTCTTCTCAAATCAAAGTTCTTATTCTCTTTCGTACAGGACCAAACCTCCTGCCGTGCCGAGACTGATGTGTTCTCTGGAATGCGTTGGGCTCCAAATGGCGAGAGCATCCTGCTCCGTTGCTGCACAATGAAGAGCAAGAACAAGATCTACGTCGGAACCGACATTGTCTCCGCTGGAAGCTTCTATGAGGGAGGAAAGGTCAACGCCGATGAGCTCTACGGAGATAAGGGAGGAGCCGAGTATGACTTTGTTGCCAATGCCAGAACTGAGCAGTAAGTCACTAGATCCTTTTTGAACTTTCTCATTTAAAAATTGTAGGGGAGGCGTCCGTGTTTGGGTGTACCGTTTGATCTGCGACAAGGGAGAGACTCCAGTTGAGTTCGAGCAAATCACCACTCCATCCTCTGAAGTCGAGACTGTCAAGCCGACGACTCCACGACCAACAACCACCACTGCCGCCGAAGAGGAGGAAGAAGCTGAGACTGAAGCCACCGAGGAAGAACAGCAAGAGTCCAATGACAATGAAGCTGAGGTTGTGGAGAGCAATGATGGAGACGAGGAAGAAGTTGAGGAGGAAGAGGAGGAGGAGGAAGTCACCGTAAGTCAGAATAGCTTGTTTCTTTGAAAGAATACAAGTTTCAGACGACCCCGGAGCCAAAGCCATTCAACCCACTCCGGTACAGACCACCACATCTTCCAAGACAATCTACCGGAATCCGTAGAGCCTAAATTTGTCTTTTTTGTTTTCACCAATTTTCCACTTTCCCTCCTCTTTTTCCTATCAAGTTCGATGATCTTTCCGTCCTCACTTCCCTCCCTTCACTCGCATTCCATATTGAGTCCATATCAAAACGAGTTTGTACATTTAATAATCGATAAACCTTCTAACAAGTTTTCCCTTTACAATTTTGGAAATACAAATGACTAGCCTGGTCAGGTCCTATTTGGCTGCCCGTTGAGAAGTCAATCTTATAACAGTACTAAGACCTTTTCAAAATGTTGATTACACCGACAGCCGACAACAAAACAACACGCGAAAGTTGGATATTCTCAACCAGCAGGTGCTCAGCTATCCAGTGATATAAGTATCGGCTATCAGTACAAACTTTCGGGACTGCGGTCAATAACCCAGGTATTGATCTCGATCGTCAATTCATTACCCTGCGTCCACCTCTCCTCTCTCATCTCTGCACCCTCCTCGATCTGCACGCACTCTCCTCAATAATGAGTGGTATTGACATTAGCGCGCGTTGTTGCCCTGCGTTTATAGATTTTCTGCCCGCAACGTCCTTCTTTTCAGTCAGTCCTCCCCATTCCCCCTCCCCTCTCCCCCCTCAAAGAGCTTCTAAAC
>LR538061.1:451601-476812 GCA_900883565.2 Caenorhabditis panamensis | reverse complement strand
CCCCTCAAAGAGTCTCTAAACAGGAGGACTTTGATGCCTTTCCCCCCTCAAAGAGTCTCTAAACAGGAGGACTTTGAGTCGTCCTCGGCATGGACAAAAAATTTTTCCCTTTCACGTGCTTCGCCTCTTCGTGGCGAAAGGGATCAACCGTTTCTCTTCGGAGAATCGGGCCAAGAAGCACAATTCAATGTTCTCCTGTGTCTGTTTCTCTAAGTGTACTCCTGTTTCTTAAAGGCGGAAGTTGACTCGATAACTTCAAATCGACCCGTCCTATGAGACCAAAAGAGTTTCACACATAAGGGACTACAGTAAAAACGTTCACTTACTAGTTCATATAATTTATTAGAAGATCGACATGTCAGCAGTGAAATTATTAGTCAGTGGAGGTCTTATTAGGTTATTATGATGAGCGAAGAGATGACTAGTACTTGTGTGGCAACAACACGTCGACAATGTTCAGGAAGAACTCGGAAGTGGCTGGAAGGTGGCCGGTCTCCTCGAGGAATCCGAATAACGATCGGACCTTCTGCTGCATGCTGGAAGCCAAGTTCAGGAAAGTGTGGGTGAGGGTGTTGGTCTTGATGACATTGTGGCACGAGGCGTACACGTTGTCGACGATCAGATCTCCTGTCTCGGTCATTGGAGCGTAGACTCCAGTCTCGTAGAAGGTGGACTTGGCAGTAACAGTCGTCATGACAAGCTGAGAATCCTTCTTGACCATAAGGCAGTCTCCCTCGCTGACATCTTCAGCATAAACAAGATCCATTTCCTCGGTGGCGCAGTCAGCCTTGTAGATGAAGTGCTGTGGAGTCATCGAGACAACGGCTCCCTGCTCCGTAGTAAGCTCGATGAAAGCTGCCTTGGTTTCTGGGAGTCTGTGAAGCCACGAAGCGACTCTGGTGTAGGTCATCTTTCCAAACTCGTTGGTCATCACCATATCTCCAACACGAACATCACGCATAGCCTTCTCTCCAGATGGGGTCATAACGACAGCATCTCCAGTGAAGCAAGCTGGGACTCCAGAAGCAACTGGATAATAGTAGCCGGCAGAGGTGACTGGAACGACTTGCTCTCCAACTTGAACAAACTGCTCAACGGTCTCTGGATCCTCGGCTTGTGGAGCAACGTAGGAATCAGACTGTGGGGTTCCGGCAGATGGGGAAAGGCGTTGATCGGCTTCAATCTCGTTAGTTTGAACTCCGCTGGCAGCAGTCTCTCCGACCTTCTCGAGGATTCTTCCGATGTCTCTCTGAATGTCAAAAGAAACTTCATTGCTCTCCTCAGATGGGTTTGGAAGGCAGTTCATGCGGGTGACAGTCAGCTCGTAGGCAACACTGAAAAGAGAACGAACTGATCAGAGCAGAGATTGAAGACACTCACGTTCCGTCGCTAGATGTGATCTTCTTGACATTGGAGATAGCGTCGAATCCAGTCTGACGTCCATCACGGAGCACCTCTCCTCCAGAATACACTTCTCCTGCATGGACAACTGGGCGACCGACTTCTTGTGCGAAACGGAGTCCTTCGTAGTGGCAGCATTGGAGAGCAAGACTAAAATAATAATACGTGCATGTTGTTGATTCCATTGGTAACTCACTCTCCATCCTCATTAGCCTTGAATCCTCCAACCCAGGTCATTGGGTTCACACAGCTAGAAGAGGAGAACTCGCGAGGGCAATTGGCCATCTGAGCTGGTGCATCCGGATGACGGACTTTGACACGAGCGAGATCTCCCTCACGGAAGAAGCCGTCATCACCTTCTGGACCAGCCTGCAAACAGGAACGTAACAGGTTTTAGCCGCTTATCAGTTCATTTCCCAAATCGCACTTTATCGGAAACAACGTTAGCCGACAGGTTTGCGGAAGATTTATGAGAGGAATTTGTGGGTTTCGGTGATCAATGACTTTGTGAAATGGAGTGCAAACAATCAAAAAGATGGGAAGATGCTAAGAAAACTTACAAGGAACGAGGAGTCGTGTCTCAAGTCTCTTCCTCCATTCTCAGCTCCAAAGCAAGTTGGGGATCCGCATCCAAGAACTGGCTTTCCGGAAGGAAGAACTTCAAAACGGAAAGGGATTCCCGAGGATCCACAAGATGCAGAAGCTGCAGTGCCAATAGAAACGGCAAGGAGAGTTACGGCTAATAGGTTCATCACTGCTTGAAGTGGTCAATCAGTGATTGTGATAAGCTTCGAGACTGCGCGAGGGGCGGACACTCGGGGATGAAGCCAGGTGAAAGTGATAGGAAAACGAGTTGGTGACCTGGATCGAGATGGCGGCTTTTCCTCCCTTCTTGAAACAATGGAAAGCGACGTGCGCACAAAAGAGACTGTGGAAAGGGAGAATTGGATTCGGGAGAAGACAATGGGATGCAACTGACGCGTTTTTCGCGCGGTTCACATTGATTATCCAGGATGATTGTTGATGGCAAATTTATTGAAAGAACCAAGAGAATACCTGTGGAATAGCACAACGAAATGAGTAACAAAATGGAGAGAATGAAAGACAGATTTAGATACAAACAGGAAGAGAGATGCTCTTGTCACGAGCACACTTTGAGCAGTTGTTCTGCATTCTGTCGGTGTCGTCAGGAACTCCAAACACTCGTCCGTTCAGTTTGTATCCATCTGGCAACGACATCTTCTGACAAATGTTGGAGAGGTCCACGATCTGCAGAAATGATTGCTAACTGCGGAACTCCACTGGTTTTTAGGGTTACCTTCCGACTTCTAGATGTCAAGGAAGACAGCTTGTTCATATCATCTTTGGAGAGCTCAAAGTCAAAAACTTCCGTGTTCTCTTTCAACCGGCGGTAGTCTGTACTCTTCGGAACAGTTGGCACGTTCTGCTGAACGCTCCAACGCAGACAAATCTGCGCCGGAGACTTCCCGTACTTATCAGCAATCTGGCAGAGTGTCTCATCATCGAGGTACTTTCCTTTAGCTAATGGGCAATAACCCATTGTCAGAATCCCGTTGTCTTCGCAGTAGTTTTTGAGTTCTTGTTGATGGAACCAGGGGTGGAACTCAATTTGATTGGCATGAGGGAGAATGCTGGCAAACTCAGAAAGCTCTTCCAGGTCGCCAACGGAGTAGTTGCTCACTCCGATGGAACGGATATGGTCTGGAAGAACACATAGAAGAATAACGAAAACAAAGTAGAGCAGACAACACAAAAGAAACCAATTATTTTCGTTTACCAGTGATCATTTCTTGTTTGTTTGTTCAGACCCTCTACTACTACTCGCCCACTCACCAGCTTCATAGAGCAGTTCCAATTGTCTCCATGTCTCTTCCCGTGTCTCCTTCTGATTTCTAATCCAATCCGGAAGTTGGGGCATGTGGATCATGTACAGATCGAGGTAGTCGGTCTGAAGTTTGTCGCATGACGTTCGGAACGCATCCAGCACTCCTTCACCACAATCAACAGGCCACAGTTTTGTGCAGAGAAACATTTCCTCTCGGGGTATCGAACAGTTCTTGACAGCTATGCCAAGTTGCTTCTCCACTCCGTATCGCTTCGCAGTGTCTATCAGACGATAACCACATTTGTTGATGGAGTGGAGCACTGCGTCATGGTAGTAGCCTCCGGAATGAGTGGTCCCTAGACCAATCATGGGGATCTCGACATTGTTGGAAAGGGAAGCAGTTGGAATCATTGTTCTGTAAGTAGAAAAGGATAGACAAGGAAGACAAGTTGTACGGAAATGGAAAAGTAGGAACCAAATAGTATGATAAAAGAAGGAGGAGGAGAAAAGGTTGACTTTGCAGAGACAGTGTCCGAACCGTTATCTTTGACTGACGGACTTGCAAATCATGGCGCCGCCGTCGCAGAAAAAAAATGTGAAGTGTTCACGTGGATCCCACGGGGGACCGGAGAGAGAAGGCGGGGCCAGAAGAGACGCAGGTAGAAAGCTCCTCGGAGAGATACGTTCGCGAACATTCCATCGGGAGAGAGATGACGAAAGAAGGAGCGACGCAGGTGAAGAGACGCACGAGCTGTGACTTTCGAAAGTCATCGTTGGTTTTCGGCGCCGTTTTTCTCTCTGCGTGTCTTGTACTTCAATGGTTTTTCGAGTATAATAGATGAGGACAAACACATGGTCAGGTGGTTGAATCTGATAAGTGATAATGAGATCATGTGGGACAGGTCGGGAAGGAAGTTGGAAGACGGAGACAATACACAATCTGGATTGGAGTGGGATTGACAAAACATCATAAAACTTGAAGGAGGAGGTGTTTTCTAGTTTTCTCGAACAGAATGAGCAAAGCTCAGCTTTTATTTAGTAAAGTGGAAGAGGGCGGAGCTGGAACTAAAAAATATACGCAGGAGCAGGCCACATGCGCCAACTGACCAGTGGCACGTGAATAGTAGAGTGACCCGCGAGGAGACTTTAGTTTGTGTTCGTATCTTATTTATACATCTGTCCGTGTCCCTAAAAGTCAAAAATCAGAGTCCCATTCTGTTTTCGTGTCATGTCTGTCGGCGTTATCAGTAATCATGTGTCGAATTGAGATCTTTGACAGAGACGTTGACATGACTATTTCACGGGTGCACACTTTCACCTTCCGGAAAATGAAATCAAACTGGAAATCAAATACTAATCATTGATAACAGTGCACGTGGTTTGTACGTTTTGGAACCGATTTGTGTCAGGCGTCATTATAATTTGCATCATGACACGGGATGACTTTTTTGAAAAACGGACTTTGGAATGGAGCAGGCTGAATTCACATGAAAACTTTGCAGAGCAATGTTTGTTTTGAAATGTAATGGAATGGACATTTTGCAGGACAAAAAGAGTTTATTGGCCATCTATTAGTGCACTTTGTCCTGTGTTCATGTTTCTAGAGTCTCCCTTGGATCGAGTGACTTCCTCTGCGAATCATCGCCGCGTCGTTGGACTTGGATCTTTGACGGTTTCTCTCTGAAATTCACAATTCAGATAGGTTGTTCTACATCAATTGATACCTCTCGAAGCACTGCGAGTTCTTCTGAATCCCTGGCTGCTGCTTCTCTGGTACCCTGACGTGGCAAGTCCAGCCAACTGGTCGGCCTGCAAAATGGAAAATGATTCCCTCGTGAGTGACACCCGATCCTCTCACAATTTCATTTCCCGGGTCACCTTCGTGGGCATAAACATGCTGAAAGTCGACTCCTTTCGGGAACTTTTCCGACAACGCAATCACTTGGTTCTTGACGTCTTCGAACTTCGTCGTTCGGGTTCCTTGCAACGCTGCAATCACATTCAAGCAGTCCGTTCTGATGACAATCTTCTGATCCCTGCAAGAATGCTGCTTAGATTCGGATGCCGTTGAACTGTTCTTACTGATACTTTCCGCTGTTCAACGCGTTCTGCAACGCCGTCTTCACTGCCACAAACTCGGCAAAGTTGTTATCCTGAATGTTTCCTCGAATGCGATGAGATCTGTTCAGCTCGTGGCCTGGTCCCACGAAGATTCCGATTCCAGACACTTTTGTAGTCTTCATGTAGGATCCATCAGTGTACATCTGAAGACTAATTATGGTTTGGAGTCGGATGCTCATCTCACAATCAAAGTTCCTTTTGGAAAAGTTTCATTCCAGACTCCGTTCGACTTGGACTGTCTGTCCTGGAAAGTTCTCTCGAGAGGAGCAGAGTTGCTCCGATCGAGTCTACCGGCTCTCTGAAAGACATTTGCTGAATTGAAGGTTGTTTTGAGGTTAGCAGACGTTAGTGGGGCTCAGCACATCCTCGAGTTCCTTCGGATTCGCCACTTTACTGTTTGTCGACTTGGTACTGTTGCACGACGAGCGTCTGTCTCTGGATTGAGAAACACTTCTCGACTGTCTGCGAGAGGCTTCCGCGTTGACGTTTGTTCTTCTCCCCTGGCTTCTACCTCTGGATCTCCCCGTCGACACGACACTGTCAGTACTGTTCTGTCTCGAGTTCACATTCTCTCTTCTCGTATTGCTTCTTCCTCTGGATCGTCCGGTTGAAGCGGTGCTTGCCGAGTCCACGCTGGCTTGTCTGGAACTTTTCTGCGACTTTCTCGACACACTTCTCAGCTGTCTCCGAGATGCTTCTGAACGAAAACCATGTTGAAACTATTGAAAGTGGAGAACTGACCAGAGTCCACTCGTGAGTTGGACTTCTTGGTGCTCCGACGAGAACGGCTTTCAGATTTGGAGCCGAGAGAAGACATTGTCGAGTTGTTGGACGAGTTTCGTGTCGAAGTGCTGAAGGTTCTCGTGGTGCTATCAGCAGTGGAAGTTTTGGATCCCGATGTGTTAGTAGAAAGTATCGAGTTCTTGGAAGAAGCCCCGCAGTCGCAAGGGAGCGATGAAGACGAGGATTCTGAACAAAACACGTACACTTGGTTGCTGGATAATAAGTCTGACCTTTCCTGCTCTTGGTGCTCTTCTTGCTCTTCTTGCTTTTCTCACTCTTTAGGCTCTTTTGGCTTTTCTTGTTAGTACTTCCTTTAGTTTGTCTATTCCCTCTAGACTTGCTCATTGTCGAGTATGAGGAAGAAACTGAGCTTTGGTTCTGGCGAGTGTGACCAGCCGATCTTCCAGTGCTGCGACTGTTGCCACCATGACCACGAGACACACTGTGGCTTCCACTGCTTCCACGTCCGCCTCCACTGCGTCCGCCACCACCATGACCACCTCCACCGCCTCCACCCTCTGAACTTGTTCCCTCATCAATATCACAATGTCTAGTCTTACTTCCACCTTCACTTCTCTGTTCTTCCGGTTGAGAACCTCTCTGGAAAACCTTGTTCATTGAGGGTGACCCGGCAAGTACCTTACCGTCTCATTCCGCTGGGAAACCAAGTTCGAGTTTTCTGAAATGCAAACTTTGCCTACCAGATTCCCTTAGCTGCTCACCATTCTGCACGATTCCAGGTCCACGAGGCCTTCTGAAAAGCGCTCCGAGATTTCGAAAGAATCGAATCATGCTGTCGAGAATAATATCGCAATGATTGGCAAGACGTGTTTCGAATATTCCAGAGACCCCGTGGTTTCACGGGAGTTCCAACTTTTCACGTTTTTGTTGGAATCTAATGAAAACTTCACGTGGAACGAAAACGGTTTTCCCGTTTATTGCTGACATGTTTCCTGAAATCAAGACGCCTATTCTATATGCAATTTGTCTCGCTGCTTTCGTGTTTTTGAGTATCAAAGAATTGACAAGGGTGAAGAAGTTGACACGATTCGAAGCGTGGAACAGCTGTGTGTGGGACGAGTTGAACAACGGAAAGTGGGAAAAGGCGACGAAGAGTCATGAGGTGAGTTATTAGAAAACACAGAGTAACAGAGTCTGACTGTTTTTTCAGTTCTGGAGCAACAGCACAAACCTTCTCTCCAAGTGTATGATGATTCTAGAGCAACAACCAACGAAGCTACCCAACTCAAAACTTTACATTTTCCCGAGGAATCTGACAACTGAAAGAGTTCATGTGTCCTTTGGAATCGAGGCAGACGGAAGTGCAGAGTTGCAGATGAAGACAGTAAGTGACAAAATGTACCTTGCTGTTTCATAATTACCCTTTAGCTATCCCCCAACACCATTTTCTTTGCTACCGATATCAATGGAACACACGAATCCGTCCGGGAAATCGGAACAGTTCTCCCTTTGTTGATTGGTCAAGAGTCTGGGTTGGTGGAGAGTACGATTCCTGGTTTGAACGGTACAGAAGCAAGTGGAAGCATTTTGAAAATCGACATGATCTATTTTCTCCGAAACATTCTGAATCGAGATGTGAGTTATCAGACCCATACCTTCTGGAGTTAGTCCCTTTTCAGTTCTACGATAGTGTCTGGATCAATTTGAAGCCGACCGAGTTCCCAGTGATGAAGGCTTTTCTGAAAGGCGCGCAGTTCGATAAGAATAGCATGACAATCTGCCAGATCAACTTCAAAATCGAGAGATCCGTGGAGAACGAAGCAGATTTCCATCGATTCTTCATCAATCTCGTTGGCGATCGACGATACGCAATGTTCATTGAGCCGTCGGAAACATATCACACCATTTTCCTAGTCAATTTTGGTTCTGGAAGATGCAGAGAGATGATGGGAGAACTGAATAATGAATGATGAATAAACTCTGTTCTTGATTCTATGGGTTAAAGAAGCAATTGTTGGGCACGATAGAAAAACAAATTGTTACGAAGTTTGACACTTTTCTTGAATCTTCATCGTGAAAAACCGAAAAATACAATACAAGAACGTTTACCGGCTAGGAAATGATGAGTTCAGCATCCGCCTTCAGATGATTTCTGACAAGGTGGAAGTTGTGTAGATTAAAGAGGAAGAAACAAAACAAAACAATACAAATGCTGGGAAAAAAAGGAGAGGGTGGTCAAAATCACAATTCAATCACTATTCCGGTATCGAACATAGGCTTCTGACTTCTTTCCAATCGCTAGCATTTGCCAAGTATCTTTCGTCTGCGAACACAATTGTATGGCCTCTGCTGCGCGACAGTCCGACCAGTTTCATTCGTACGTCTTCAGTGATGCTCAATTGGCGAGGAAACGTTCTGACCATAGAGAGGAGAGTGACCTGAAACAGAATAGCTGAATTTGATAAACTCCCAATTTACACACTACCTCTGCTCTCACACCGCTGCTCATTTTTACGGTCATAACACGAACTTCCTTATGATGACAAAGCAACTCCGAAAGAAGTTCCATCTGCTTTCTGTAGAAAGTGACAACGAGAATGTCCGTGGGATTGACACCCGATCCAGGTTGCAGAAGTCGATCAACAAAGTTGACTACCAGGACAGCTTCTTCTTTATTTGATAGCTTCCCTTCTGTACTATCACTCGTAATTTGAAGTCCGTGGTAAGTATTGAACGTGATGAACGATCTGTTTGTATGTGGGACGGGAACGAATCGAGTGACTCTGAAACGTAGGTTCAGATAAGAATGCGAAAACTCGTCTACTACACTTACCGGTGATTATCGTAGTTGACAGTTCCCTCGTAGAAGAAGTACGATAGTAACTCAGCTACTTCCGATTGGCATCCGAATGTGGTTGTGTGCGTGATTCGAGGATTGAGGAAGCCCAGGCCCCAGATGGAATTCTCAAGTTTTGTACAGAGAACTGTATCCCGTGAGTAATGGATGAGCTGATAATAATCTCCGTACAACATCGCTCGACAACCTCTGGTAAACACGTTCAGAGAACGATACAGGGTGTACTTCGATTCGCAATTTGCTTCGTCGTATAAAACGAGTGACGGATTCCACACAATAACGTCGTCCGAGTTCAGTAAATCACACATTGTATTTGTCCCGATTACAATATTTGGGGAAAAGAAGTAGAATCCCACTTTGACAATCCACTGTTTCAGTTCTTCACTGCCAATCACTTCAGTTCCTCGCTGTTCACATGCCTCTTCATTTACAGACCTGATGCACGGCGTTAGGTCGATTCTGGACGGGATGGCGACCGGTTCGAAATTTGACAAATCTTCCGATTCTCTGTTCCACTTATTGACAATCAGGAATGCCCTGTAGAGCATCATCACATCGGTACTGAAAATATATCGTTGACTATGTTAGGAAGACCACTGACTTACTAATCTTGAGGAGTGTATGATCCACTGAGGGTTCTGCTGACAATTAACTTAATAACCCTGGGAAACACGAGAGTCGAATCGAAAGGAGTTTTAATGTCTCCACGACCTCCTTTTTTCATAGCTCCCTCTGAGGTGTAGCGGAGAACGCGGATGCTGTGGTTCGGTCGGATTTGGAGATTCACAAACGCATCGACAATGGCGGCTACTGTTGTGTTGGAAGACGTAAGCACTGCCACAAACTCATCCTTTTTCTTGTGTTCTACAGCGTAAGCCAATGCACTGATTGCAAGAGTTGTCGTTTTGCCACCACCGGCAGGAGCTTCTACTACGATCAACTTTTCAGCTGCGTAGAGCGCGGCGGCAATCGTTGTCATTTGAGGTTCCGTGGGAGTGAATGGGCATCCGAGAGATTGAAGAAGGCTCCTGATATGCTGAACTTCTTCATGATTTGCGAATGATCCCAGAGTACGTGGCTGATTCATTGATCGTGTGGGTGGTGGTATCCCGAAGAGTGAATGGATCAGAAACTCTTCCTGAAATTTCACTATGAACTAGAGATTCAACCGTTTCTTACCGTGTGTTCCTGATTTTTGAAGAGTCTCGACATAGGCGGAGCACCCGAAGAACTTTGTTGAACAAAAACAGTTCGATGGGAACTGTGCATAATACTCTCCAAGCGAGAAACAATTTGTGCATAAAGACTTGTTTCCCATCCGTCAGCTCCAGTTTTCAATTCGTGAAGGTTCTTGATTTGGGAATTCGAAATGGTAACATTAACAATTGCCGAGTCCCCGGTGTATTTGTAGTTTCCAACACTTCCACAAACTGTGCTATCCAAGTCCATCAGAATATTGAGAGGGGTATCTGCAAAAAAAAACTGTCAACGCAGTATTTTCTGTGAATCTCACCTCCTGGATACTCTCTGAAGCGAGGATTGGGAAGAGTCAACGTCAAATTGAGACTATTAGTTCTGATGTCCTCGGTCCACCTATCTACCACTGCTGGATACAAGTGGTTGTCATGTGAGACGTATTTGTTAGCTTCAGCAACATCCAAAGCTCCAATGATACTACGCGCCATTTTGTTGATTAGCGCATTGTTCTGACTCTCGATAATTTCTTCGATAGTTGCACATGGTCTTGGAACGGCCCTCGGGGAACCACCAGAGTATGGGCTCCGGAATTGCAGCAAGACAGGCGGGAAATTGATGAAGACGTGCAGAGCCTGTCTGGTGTTGTGAACTTCTCTGAGAAATTCAGTAACAAGGTCTCCATGCTCACCAAAAACCTTCTTTTCAAATCCACACGGCCATCTGGAAAACAGTCAATACTGACCTGCATTGAAGAAGAGCAGTTACCTCTGGGGCTCCATAACAGGTAAGAATACATCGGCATTGACTAGGAGCACATCGTTTTCGCAACTCTTCAATTGGGACAAAATAGCCGGTTCGCCGGTGAACGGTGGAGGGAAATTCGCGAAGTTCGTCGGAAAGTTCAGCTCGATTGGACGTGAGTTGACAGGGTGTTCTTTTCCAGTTATCACCCATCGGTCAGGGCCTGTCTCATCAGTAGGAGCCGTAGACAAAACATTGTACAGCTTTGTTTTTTTGTTTGGTTTATAGCATACGCACTGCACATTTTTCACACATCTTCGCGAGATCCGTTTGTATCCGGTAGCGATAGTTTGTGGGCACTTGTCACGGGAAGCAACTTGGATTAACCCGAACACTTGAATCACGTCACCAACTAGTAGATAATTGTGATTGGATACCATGCGGTTATGTGTGCTTGAGGCCCAATCCCTTGAGTACTCACAGATCGTGATCACGGAAAGGTCCGTTCTTCCGAAGGCGTCCAAGCCAAACGTGTTGGGAAACGCCTTTACGTAGTCTCCTTGCGAAGATCTGCAAATGTGGTGAATTACAGTCAGATGGCCGAAAGAGCTGAAAACATACCGGAAACCAACTCGATATAAAGCTCCACGAGTGGAAGTTCGAGCTTCTCTGATGGATACCTCTCTGACTTGATTTTGATTGTTTGCTGAACGGTAGACGGGCAACCCATTTAGATTCTCGTAGAACGGGATCGCGTTACTCCGGAACGCAATCATTCGATCCAAAGTTTCGGAGTAGAGATCTTGGTGCTCGGAATTAGTGCTATCCTCGATGCTAAAACATTCCACGAATGCGAGCAGCCTATCGGGCATTTCGAGTGCCGCAGATGGGACCTCGTCCTGAAATAGATTTAGACTGGAAAAGATAAACGAACGTTCAGAAGATGATCGAGATGCAAAAGAGAAGAGAAGATGAACTTTTTGAATCCATAAAACAGATAGTTATAAGAAAAAAACAAAAGAACTCGTCGGAAACAAACTGAAAGGAAACGAAAACATGAACTAGTGACCCATAGGATAGCGGGAAAACTCAGTGTCCGCCACTCGCTCACTGACCGCCTTCTTTGCAGATCATACTGTTAGGTGTGTGTGTGTGTGTCATACGGATCATTCAACTTTTATTTTTGAAATTCCCATCGCTGCAATTCTCTTAAAAACAAACAAAAAGACCAGAACAATCAAGACTCCAAAAAGAACAATATCACCGCAATAGTAGAAGAAGGGACTGAGTTCCGCTCCAGGAAGTGCGAATATCCGATGAAGACCAGGGTTTGCAGCAGTGAACTCCACCCACTTCACGAAAATGTCTTCGTGAATTTCAGGAGACTCCTTCATCATCTTTGCAATTGCTTTGGCGTTTTTAAGATACTTTGGGTTTCCGAGAAGTTCTCGTAGCGCTGTTTCAATGCTGGGGACAGTCAGCTTATCCCTATCCAAAAGAAGTCCCATTTCCCTGTCTCTTGCTGGATAAAGTACATGTTACGCAAACTTTCATTTAGACTTTTACCATTCTGCGCATTGTTTTGCTGGTCTGCAAACAAAGGAATCGAAAGAACTGGCACTCCGGCTGATGCTGTCTCCAAATACGAATTCAGGCCCATGTGACTGATGAATAGCTTCACTCTCTCGTCATCTGGAAAGGACATTTGTGTCATTTATCGTCGCTTAACTTACGGAGAAGCTCAGTTTGAGGCAACCATTGAAGACGATGAACATTTGGAACATCCTGGAACAACTCGGCATCCAATTCCAAGCTGTCATACTTCCAGAGAAACGTAACGTTAGGAAACTTTTTGAATGCCTCCACAAAGTTCTTTCTCACTTGAAAAGGTTTTTTAACAGTTGGAACTTGTGTTCCAAATGAGAAAAGAACAAAGGCAGATGCCGGGGTGGACAGGAGATTGTCAAACTCTTCCGGGAGCTTCTTGGCTTTCTTCACTCCCATTCCTCCGATATATTTTATCTTTTGAGAGAGTGGTCTCTGTTTTTCCAGAAACTCGTTGCTGTTGACAAAAATCACGTCTACATCTCTTTCAATCTTCGCAACATCTGGGAAGTTTGTACCGAACTTTTTGCGAATCAACTGGTTCTAAAAATAGTATGTATTTTTGTGATTTTTCAGTGTTGCAAAAGTGCATACGTATTTCTTTTCTAGGCTCGGTGCAAAGAAGTAATGATAATGAGTGAGACGAAGAAAGTTGAATAGTTTGTCATAGAAGGAACCATCATGTTCAGGATACAACGTAGCTGGAATACAAAACTACTCAACGACACTCAAAGCATTGGTCGTACTTCCATAGACACTCGCGACAGATGGAAGACCAGCACTGACTTTGTGAGGAAGGAACAAGGGTGTCGATATGTAGCCTAGAAGAAAAACATCAATGATCAGTCATCCATGACCAAGTTCTTACTGCCAGTGGCTGGAATTCCTGCCGCTGTTATCATAATGTTCCCGCAGGGGTCATAGTCGCTGGTAAGGCCGATACTGTAGTTGCCAGTTGATATGAATTCCTCTAACTCATGATCTACCATGGCATCTGCAATTGGAACTTGTCACTAGTATACATAAATGTCCAGTTATATTCACTTCTACACAATTGGTATCCAGACTCATGAAAGATCTCAAACTCTCCCCATGGCGTTGGAGATTTCTCGAACATGTTGGAGAAGTGCATTGCGTTTTTCTTCCAGTAGTCAGGATCCGTGTGTCGGTTGTAGTAGACACGACGCACGTTCGGAGGGTGTTTGATGTCTACTAGCTCATTATAGACCGCAAACACTACGTCCTGAAACGGAAATGAGAGATACAACTTTCTGAAAGTCCCACCACAGTATGCCCTCTATCCACGAGAAGTTTTACGGCGGTGTTCAAGAAGTAAATGTGAGATGGACCGACTACGGCATAGTAGAATAGAATATTCAGAGAAGAAACAAGTGGAAAAAGGAGAAAAAAGATGAGAGAGTACAAGGAACACATTATTGCAGGTTCCCAATGTTACCATCGAGTGTTATCATGTTTTTATACCAAACATGTGGTCAGTGATCTTTTGATGAGTGTCGATTGCTGATTGGTTGCGCCGTTTGACAGTCGTCCAGGTATAGAAAACAAGCATGCTCGACCTTTGATTCATTGATAATCGAGTATTTGAATTCAAATTTGATATTGTGATTACTGGGGGGGGGAGCAAAAGATTCTAATTGGTTGAAGGGGCGTAATGTTTTAGCGTCAGTAACTCAACTGTGGAGCTTTTCAAGATGCCTTCAAAGTCACCTCCATGACTTTCCTGCTGACTATCACAAGAAAAACCTTCTCCGAATCCGCCCTTCCACACCCCAGTGCTCCTCACGTGAGAGATGTCTCATTGTGTACCCTCCAACTCATTATCTTCTCCTCTACGTGCCTTGAATACCAATTCTACATTCTGGAATCAAGAGAAATGAGAAAATAGGTCAAAATTAATTCCGAGCCCCACCCTCAACATTGCTTCTGCTCCTCCCCTCCTTTCATTCTTGTTTTCTTCTCAACAACAAAAGTTGGTTCTTTCCCGTACACACGTCCTTTATCGGTTTCCCATCCACATCACCGATTCTTCCAGAAATCAAGAAGTGAGCAAAAGGAAAGAGAGAAAGCGATCGCCCGTGCAAATGTGGAGCCCGAAGCAATCTTTGGTGAGTCGAGTTGTCTCGCTTATTACTCATTCGCCACCCATGTTTTTATCTTTTTTTGTGATTCTTTCAAATAATTACATAGATGATGCTCAAGTCAGATGACATTGTCTGGTTTGTGGTTTGTGAGAAGTCGTATGTACCGTTGATTAAATAGTTCCGTACAGTTTCTAATCTTTCAATCTGAAGTACCAAAAGCCTGGGAAATGATATAATTTCCCCAGTATTCAGTCCGTTTTCTCAGAAATCTCTTCCACGGAACGCCGTCTCTCTCTCTCTTCGGTGGTCTGGCTGGAAGAGGCGTCCGAATTCAATTAGTTGCATAATACAGAGGTCGGATTAGTTGGTGCCGCCGCGCCGCCTCGAGGCTCTTTCTGCGGCCGACAGACCACTGTGCACTTTGTTTCTAAATGCCCTTGAGCAGTTTCAAAAAGACATGTTAATGACGAGTGACTCGTTTGTTTTCAGAAGCATTCGCACGACGATGACGACCCGAAGGATTTGAGGAAGCGGATTCACGTGCAGTTTCGCAGCTTCAAGTGAGTCATTCTTCCAATTTCCCGCCCGACTTTCAATGTTGATTCTCATTACATTTGCCTCCCTCACATGTTCACACGACGAGTTATTCCGTAGTTCGTACCTTTCTAGACATTCTTGGTACAGTCCCATTTCCAACCAATCCCTTGATACTCTTCAAAGGATCATTTCAAGACCCTCACATCTCGTGAGCTCGTTTCCACTTGTTTTGATAATAGACGGTTTCCTCCGCTCACCTGTTGTTGCCAGTGCCCATATTCCGTTCCCTCCCTCTCTGCCCACACCACCAATTATTTCCATCCCCCGAGCTCTTCCCCTCGAGCTTTTCCTCCCGCTCTTCTCCTCTCTTCTTCAGCATTTTCAGAACATATTCAAATCGAATCAACCGTGTAACTCGCTTCATCGACTCCTTTGTTTTGCGGTGCCCAAGTAGTGCTCGTCGGGGCACTCCCGTCTTGGGTTCCATTTGTTTCTTTTCGGCGGCAGACATAACTTGTCGGCTTTTGCTTTCGGGTTTTTTGGTTGATTTCAGTAGAACATGCCACCGAGTAATTGATAACTGGCCAAACAAAACCAGAGTTGTCTCGTGCTTTCCGAATTAGCCTCGTTTCGTCTTCAGATGTGGTCGTGTTGATTGTCATTAGACGACGGAGGCATGCGATCTTTTTGTTTTCAGTGAGGAAAGTACTTTCTAGAGATTTGTTGATGCAGACTCCAATGAACCATTGAAACAGAAGCTTCTGTTTCAAGAGGAGTCAATCGAACTATACTTGAGATCTATGAGAATCTTGCGAGCCAGAATCTTCATGTTTTCGATTCTCTCGTGACCTGCTAATCGGAGATAGTCATCAGCCGTCCGCGGCTCTTTCGACACTCGTCCTTTTTCTTTCTTTCTTTCAGTTTTCCTCCTTGTTCTCGCTATGACGTTGCATACATGTGTTCACTTTGAAGATATCAAGTTTTGAGTTCTAAGATTCGATCTAATCAGTTAGAATCCCGAAAACTATGCGTCAAATCCAAAACCAACAACATGCTCCCAGAACCCATTCCACTTTTAATCAAAAACTTCGTTGTCCTTTGCCAGTTTTTCATAAACAACTGCCTCGGAACATGCGCGGTTCTCTGTTATTGCATTCTGCGCGATGTTGAGAACCTAAAAAACACATTTTCAGACCGGAAAAGGCTAATGATAATAGCGCCCCGAGTTCAATACGGCCAGATAGGGGAAGACTGAAGCAGTTGCTACTTCTAGGTTGTTACCTCACTGTTCTTGTTCTTCGACCGATAGGACATGTGACCTCGAAAAGTGAGAAAGAGCCATCTTAACGGACCTCCAAGTAGCACTAAAACCGACTCCATATGGCCTTTTTCAACATGTATTGCCTTTTCTTGATATTCCAAAGTGACCTTCTTTTTCTCATGAACAACTCGAAATGTTATTCCAATTCCAAGCTTCAGAAGTCATGTGTTTCCCGTTTGCCCGATCTAGAATTGCTATTGCCAAATGTGACACCTGAATAATTCTAGAGCATATTGCTTTTCGAACAAATTCCTTCGACTACAACATACACAGTTTCGTTCTTTGAAAGCTTCTTCTTGAGAACTCTTCTTTAAAAGTCCATGAAACGAAGCGTCTTCTCGATCGACCCAATCAACCACTTTTCTAATCTTTCTCCATCGGTAATCCTAGCCTTCTAATTGGTTTCTATTCCATTTGCGTCACCAACTGTAATTCCTCTGTTTCAAAAGAGTAACCTGATAGGCAAAGTGGGTGCAGAATTATTTATATCCTGGTGTCAAATGGAAAACATATAAGAAACGTAAGTCCAGCTCATCGCAACATTCGTTCATCCCCCGTCTTCGGACTTCCTGTGGAGGTGTCAATCGGAAGTCGTTCTTCCATTTTTCGCTTTTTCTGCAGATTTCTTGCCTATTTTTATATATTTCCGTGGCTTCCGATCAGTATAAAACGTTGTCCTCCGAGTCCATCCCGTCTCTTCCCAACCCAATGGTCCTTGTCTCGTCACTTCAGTCTGTCGTTGCCCGATTTTCTGAACATTGGTATCCGATGCAAAACACGCTATCGTTTCAATTATTTACCACTTCAAAATCGTGAGCTCTTCCTCTCCGTCAGCTCGTAAGAAAAGGAAAAAAGGAGAAATCCGAGGAGTAAAAGGAAGAAAACGGAGAGAAAGAGGAGCATGCTTCCAGTGAGACTTTTCCTCCAGTCACGTCATCGGACTTTGAAACTTTTTCTGTTTCTATAACTCAAAAGAACCAGAATACGTGATCCTCCGGAATAAGTAATCGTCATCTTTCCATTTGACGGCTTCAGAACAAACCAAACTACCTGTCGTGTTTACTTCACCGAGCGAAAGTTTGTCTATGCATTCGGGAGTACTGGTCCTCATTCTTTGGCCACCGATACATGCACTCTGCCCCGAAACGATCATATTCTCGTTTCCCATTCTGTGTCCAATTGTTGCCTGTTTATCCAGTCCTTCCTCTTCTCTTTCACCTTCTTCTTCGAGCCTTCCTTTTCGAACCAAACCAAGCCAACCCATACTTATCAACAACTCCTTTCCTTCGTTCCCTACCTTATTATTATGGTTCTCATCTCATCTCCCCTCATCTCTCGTCTCCATCCAACCCATCGTCATTCTTCTGAATTATTCAGAATTCCGAATTCAAACGCCCAATGCCATACATACCTGGCTCTATCTTCGCCTAGACACATTCCAGTTTGGAATACTCATTCCCTTTTTGCAGAATGGACGAGCTCTCTACTTCTCCGTATCAATTCCGTCGCACCCAATCGTGTCGCGTCAATAATAAAGGTGAGTGGAAATTGTTCTGATCATCGAGAAATGTTCAAGAAAAGGAGTGACGAACTGGGGAAGTTCGGAAATCTAGAGAGTAACCGCATTTGTTTCGATATCTTGGATCAGACATCTTCAGAAAACACTAGAAAGTTCATGGAACAAAACAGAGACAGATTTGATTGTGAGAGTTGAACATCCGGCACGTTGAGCAAACGAATGCCGTTTTTTCACTCTTTTGTTCTACGTATTCGTCACTGGTGACAGATCTTAGAAAATCTATAAGTTAGAAGGTCTATCAGGTTGTATACGACTGCGATAAACGATGAATGGGGTGCCCAGAGACGGAAAATATTAGGAAATCAATAAGTGAGGCTGTTGTAAATAGATGGTCGTCCATTGTAGCGAATCTTAGAAAATCTATAAGATGGGAGGGTCTGGGGGAATAGGATCATTGTGAACGATATCTGGCAGTCACGTATAGGTAAAATACTTTGAAGAAAGGCATGGTAAACACGTGACGTTTCGATCCAATCTCTGCTCACCCAATCTGATAATTCTCTGAAGTCTCTTGTAAGTGTCCTTGCTCCTCAAAACAGGAAACATCGAATCGAATAAGTCAAAGAGGCGGAAAATGTTCGATTAAAAACTTTCTCTCCTCATATCGGCAAAAAGAGCGACTACGAGAAACCTTTCACTTCACCTATTCTCTCTTATTAATCGGGAAGAAGTCATTCGTCTGTTTTTCTTCTTGTTCCAGTCTTTTTGTTAATCAACTATTTTGTTCCTGCTCTTGTTCCTGCTCCCCCAGTTCCTTAGTTTTAGATTTCAGCTCCAACTTGAGCCTGACTCCTTCTTGTCTTTTTGGTCTCCTCCCATTTCTCTCCGCCAGACACTTTTAAATTCTAATCAAAACGAAAAGCGTTGTGGCGGAAAGTGAATGGAATAATAATAACGGAAAGTTCACGCCGAGAGCACCGATTTATAAAGCCATTGGCAATTGCAATTGAGAAGAGCACTCTTTTCGTTGCTAGGCACATTTCGTATACATTCCTGTCGAGCTCAAAACTATCATGAAATTGTGGTAGGATCAAAATATCTAACACTGACCTAGTTGATCCCTTCTACTTGTTATTGTCCTCGATAACATGGCCCATTCTTTATCCACCAGTCTCATGTTCCATCAATGTGGGAATCTTTCTGGAATCTTCCAGCCCCTTTCCTTTTTCTTTCGGAATCCACCAAACCCATTCGTGTAGCTAGAGTGTAGCTCTGTTAGGTAACCAGTTAGGTATAGAATTACTTGAAACTTCGATATAAATGGAGTTGAAAGCGGATGCGACCCTCATCATCCCGGGAAACATGACCCGGCTCAAACAGCTCAATTCGAATGAGCCATTGGTCGTTTCTTGCTCATTGTACTCTCAAATCCGCACACCCTGCAGTGTATGAAATCACCTGCGGATTTGGAGTAGGGCAGGTAATCCTGCTCCCACAATAGTTGTTCCTTCCGTGCACAAACTCTCTTTTCGTTCGTTTTTCGTTTCCTTGACTTTTCTTCTCCTTTTCCTCTTCTTTCTCCCTTTTTCTTCGTTTCATTTTTCAATTTTTCATTTTCTCCACCGCATTAGATTTGCATGGAAAGCCAGCTCGGGGAGCCCTCCTGTCTGAGTTCATTTGTCAGGCGCCCCCTGGCTGACAGTGAGGCCTCACCATGTCTCTTTCGCATTTCTAATGTTTGAACACTTTTGAGTTGAAATTTGAACTCGGCCCGACGCTCAATTACTCATTGAAGCGGGCCAAGAGAGCAGACGAATCGGACCACCGTTGCTGCTCGCATTTCAGACCTCTTCTGGTTCCCGTTTCAGTTCACACAAACCAACTTCTCATTTCTTAGATCAGATCAAATAGTTGATGATCAACTGAGATTACCCTCAAGTACTCCTGAAACCAAAGAGATTTCAACGTGCTCTTCAACCACGTCAACCCGAAATCTCTTCCTTCCTGAGCGTTTCCGTATGCACCGGAAGACCGATTAGTCGTGATAAAACGTCCTGATCAGTAGAACTACTGCCGTCACTTAACCTTTTGAACTAGCAATTTGCAATGTTTCCCGGTTTTCCAAAAAGGTTTCTTCAAACTTTGAAGTGAGCCGTTTACCTTTCCATCTATGATTATTAGGTAAACAGATCACATCACTGCACTTTTCGATAACAGCTCAGTAAACTTCAAGGATTCCTATGGTTTACACCCTTTTCAGAACTGATCGAAACCTGAAAAACAAATCCGTAGTGTTTTACAACTGTACATAGTCTTTATTCATCGACTCTGTATTTCCGCCCGTTTCATATCATGATCCCTCAGTAATCTGTCTTGAATGGCACTGAACAAAACGGAAAACAAACTTCACTTTCCTTTCCATTCACTAGCAAAACATTGATCTCTGCGATAAACTTCTTCCTCTTACAGTACTCTTTCCTTCGACAAGTTTCCTTTCGCCTGTTAGAGTTCATTAACCATTCCCTGCTCTTCTCTCCATTTCCGTTTCCTCACGTCTTCCCCATTGTCATGTTTCGTTATCCGTCGCCGTTCTTCTCATTCTTTTCCTCCTCCCCGTCTTCTACTTATTCTTCATCACCTTTTCCAACTCTTCCTCTTCGAATGAGTAATTAGTTGGTTCTTTTTAGGTTCTGCTTCGTGTTTCGACTCTTCCTCTCTTTTCAACTTGACCTACATCCCATTTTAGAATCCCCTTCATGATCTTTTGATTAGGAACGTCATCATGTTTCTCTTTTAGTAGGAAACAATAGACCGACACGAACTACTGTCATTCTTTCCTGCTTCGCTTCTGAAAATGAAGCGAATCGCCAAATACGATAGGTCGTATTCAATGCAAGATCCGCAGGGTACGTATGCACATGTCACATTGAATCTAACCCAAAAAGAAATATTAGAATTGGAAATCAAATCCGTAATAAGTCAGTTCCCATCAACATCAGTTTTTTTTCAGGTCCAAATGGTCTCGGTCGTCGTGGAACTCAACGTGGATGCAGTCGATCCAAGTCGACAAGAAGAGGTGAGAAACGTCATGAGATGGACCTTGGTGAAGGACAAAGATTGGTCGATTGCTTGCGAGAAAACGTCTTTTATGATCAATTAGCATGCTAAAACATGGGCGGCGCGGGGAACCACTACTTGGACTCATTTTCGACCCTTTTGCCAGCCAGCTTTTTGGGTCTTTAGGTTTTTGCTTCTTGTTTCATGGACCACCAGAGAAGTCTTCCTACTTTCACAGCTTATTTCAGACCTCGTGAGCTTCAATCTTACTATAGAACCGCAAAGTCTAAACCAGCTAAACTTCGGGATTTCAGAGGATTGCTTTGTATCGTCGTCACGCCCACCTCTTCATAACTTTCCGATGCTCAGTTTCTTCCCGGAAGCAAATCTTGCCAAGGTGTTCCTTGTTCTCTCCTCTGACTTCATCGTCGCCAAAAACGACTCATCGAAAACTGGCGAATGAGGCTAATTTATTCTTCAAGCTCCTCCTCCTCCTCCTTCCTCGACTGCTTCTATTCACTTCGCGACTTCTCCTTCTTCGACGTGTCGTCTTCGTTTGTCTTCGTGGATGAGAGGGAAAGGAAATAAATTTGTATTATGCGCATTTATTATGTCATCGCATCCGAGCCACTCGTGCCTGGATGCTTCTTTCGACATTGCGTAACTCTAGAACAGGAAGTCTCATTACAGTCCCCGTGCCCCGCCTGACTTCAGTTCCAAAAATAGAGAGCCATTGCAATTGAGAAATAGACGTCGGTGTCCGCGGCGTATCTGGAGAAAACTGCTCCGGGCACTTTTCCGCGGATCCGATTATTCTTGTCTTCCTCCTTCTTCTCCTATTTTCGGGGTTTCCCTCCCATTCCTCATCATCTTCGAACTTTTTACTTCCCTACCTGTCAACGTGTTTTCTTCGAATCTTGATGGCTCATTGCCAATGCAAACTCGATTTTCCCCGTCCAAGAGACCATCCTCCAGCCCACTTCCAATTCGATCATATTCTTCGTCGCACCGCATCGAGTTTTTTTTATTTATTTCTGGGCTCTGCAGCTCGTCGGGAGCCGACGACTGGAGCAGGGGACGCAATTGGATCCATCTCGCGACTTGTGCCTTGTTTATCCAATGACCCACCTCTTCCATCCAACAAACTTGTCCCTTTTGCATTACTCTGTTATTTTCGGAGTGACGGACGTGCCGTCGAACAATTCATTTGTTGTGTTCAGTCGACTGGCACACACTGTGTCAGTCAGTCAGCCACGTCATTCATTCCGACTCAAAACACAAGCGATCTATCTATCTGCAGCGACAGGAGCTTCAGAGCTTCGCAGCTTCAGAATCTCAAATTTCCACGACTTCTGAATAACAAATCGTCCGCTCCCCTCATTGTTTTGTCGGTTCTCTCTTGCTTCGTTTCCGTGTTCAGTTCGCAGCAAAAGTTACATTTAGAGAATGTATTCCCGAAAGTCAAGCACTGGAAACATCCGATTCAATACCTCATGCGGTAAATAGTTTTGAAAAACACACCTAGCTAATCCTAGATATCAAGTAGTTAACAATCAATGGCTTTTCTGTTTCAGGTAACCTGGGAACGATTGCCTCGCTAACATTCAGCCAGAAGCAGGCGCTCAACTTGTCGTGGCGCCTCCTGAAACCACAAGCCGCTGCTTGCTTCCGCAAGATCTTTCTGGAACTGGAGATTGCTTCTCCAAAAGTGAAACAGATCTTCTACAAGGCTGCACTCGTTGACGCATTCAATAAGGATGAAGATAACAGTGCCACAATGGAGGTACACATCAAGTTGACTACCAAGTGAGTTCCGCATCTTTTTCTTCCTTTGCACGCTAGTCTTTAGATTCTTCGACGAAATGCTGGCTTGTCTCGATGACGAAAACGAGTTTGTTCGAAAGATCCGTGGAATCGGATCAGCCCACGCCATTCTCGCCAAGGGAAGCAACTTCTCCTCTGATATCTGGGAGCGTCTCGGAGAGATTGCAATGGAGCGTGTTTGCTCGCATGAAGTGGTCACGGTAATCAGATAGAGTAGTACAAACCCAGACTGTGATGGACTGTATCCTTCAGAAGACTCGCGAAGCTTCCCGTGCTTGGCGTACACTCATCGCCATTCTGATTGACGAGCTGCGCGGAGGATTCGAGGGAGAACTGCGGCAGCATAGGTGAGTCAGAAAGAGACGAGGAAGTGGCGAAGGAAAGAGGAAATGAATGTAAACGTTTAGGAGTCAGAGCCAGAAACGAATGATGTTTTGCAGAGAGTTAGTTTACTATTGTTTTCGAGATGCACTCTGATTTCTTGCACTGACGAGTAGATCTATGACGAATAGATCAAGATCATGAAGGATTAACTGACTTTATGTAAAACCCGATTTAAGTAAACTAACGGAAATAGATATGTATGTATGACTCGAATGAGAACATCATGATAATCATGGACAAATCCTTGTTTTTTGATTTGCTATTCTGTAAACAAGGAAATACCTATTTTGTTCCAGAAAAAGCTCTTCAACAGATCAAATCGAAATGAAAGTAGAAGACGAGGAGGAGCTGCACACGAAGCTCCAGCAACTGCGTATGGACTACAATCAGACCCTCCCCTACTCTTAACTCTATATCATCTTGTTCCTATTGTATAGGTTCCGGTTTGCATGAGAATTCCAGCATCTTCCTTTGCTCTTCTGTCTCTTTCTTCTCGATCTCTCCTCTTCAACTTTCCCTCTTTAGTTTTTTCTCTTCCGCCCAGTCTTCAATGTGATATTTTGTAAATATCCGGGAGCATCTCCTCTACTTCACCGTCCCACTCCTCCTTCGCATAGTTTGTCCCTTTCCGCTGCATCGCAACTCTCTCTCTCTCTCCGCCCAAACCATCTTTGGCCCATATCCTGTTTCATGGTACCGTCATGACATCAGTCATCGTTGATACTCCACTCTTCTCCCGAATAAAACATTGTACAAAACGGTGCAGAGGTCGCTTCAGAAATCAAAGGAGCAATCGTAAGACAAGGAACTGATAAAATAGCGTCACTTTGAAAGATGTTAACGGAATTGATAAGCAGACGGCGATGGTATATAAGGAAGAGCCGTGTATGTATCTTGCATCGGAAACTGAAGTGGAAATGCAACTTCTCTCGTCCATTCCAGTCTTCCTCTTTGTCTTCGGAGCTTCTCAAACTGACGCGGCAACTTGCGATGACCGTGCGACTCCTCAATACTGTCAAGAGCACAAGGATCTTTGTGATGATCCGTTTGGCGCTGATACTAAATAGTATGCTATTTGAAACGAAGTTTAGTACAAACATTGATTTCAGTTACTGTAAAAAGACCTGCGGACTGTGTCAAGACGCCACTCCTGCTCCAGGAAGTCAGTGTAAATCTGCAATATCCAGCTAGGTCTCTGTGTTTCAGATGACTGCTCCGATCGTGGAACCCCAACCTACTGCCAGGAAAACAAAGACTCTTGTGATGATCCATTCGGCTCTGATACCAAATAGTCCGTTCTTATCAAAGTATCTCCTTATCAGATTGTTCCAGTTACTGCCGCAAGACCTGTGGACTTTGCAAGGATCCGAACGAAGTGTACACCACCAAGCCGCAAGCCCCAGTCACTATGAAAACGACCACAACACTTCCTTGCAAGGACGACTACACCACGGAAGAATGCATTGAGAAGAAGTACCTTTGCACGAATGCACTTCTCACAGACTTCAAATAGTAACTACATATCTGCAATTGCAATGTTTTTCAAACCATTTCTCTTTATAGCTCTTGCCGTAAGACATGCGGTCTCTGTGTTGACCCAAACGCTGCAAAGACAACCACACCGCCATGTAAAGATGACATGAAGAACTGCGAAGAGAAGAAGTATCTTTGTACCAACGCACTGCTAACTGATTACAAATAGTGAGTGATCAAAAAGACATGCTAGAAGATTGAAAAGTTATGTTTCAGCTCCTGCAAGAAGACATGCGGATTGTGTTAATTGACATCTGACTTTATATGACAATAAAGACTTGAACATTCCAAAAAGTTTGTCTGATCTGAATTAAGATATCCCTAAACGGAAAAATGACGGATCCGTTTGACTGTAAAGAGAAGAAGGCGTGCAGGAATAGAGAACAGAACACTTCAGATCATGATCGCAGTCATCCAAGATT
>LR538061.1:355194-448791 GCA_900883565.2 Caenorhabditis panamensis | reverse complement strand
GAATAGAGAACAGAACACTTCAGATCATGATCGCAGTCATCCACGATTCTGGGACCGGTACCAATCTCTAGGCGAAGTGACTGAAAAGAGAGGAAGGCGTGCAGGAATAGAGAACAGAACACTTCAGATCATGATCGCAGTCATCCAAGATTCTGGGACCGGTACCAATCTCTAGGCGAAGTGACTGAAAAGAGAGGAAAGTGTGCAGAAAGAGAGAACAGAACACTTCAGATCATGATCGCAGTCATCCAAGATTCTGGGACCGGTACCAATCTCTAGGCGAAGTGACTGAAAAGAGAGGAAGGTGTGCAGAAAGAGAGAACAGAATACTGACTCGATGGTTCGAAAGAGGTGATTCTAGTAAAAAAGGAAGCGCGAGAGAAATACATTCGCTTTGCAACTCACATAATCTCGAAGGAAACGTCGGCCGGTAGATTGAGTGATAAATTGAACAATAAAGTTATCTTTGATTTTTATTGGTTGTTCCCAATCCCACGAGTGCACACGCGTAGTCGCATACTTTTCACGCAGCCACGTCAAAATCGGCGTGAAAAGTTCTGAAAGTTGTGCAAGCACAAGTACGCCAATGCGCACAAAGAGTGGTGTACTGTAAAAACTCTCTATATTTTGGTTTCATGCAATCTATGACAATGAAGAGTTGAAAATTCAACCGAGTTTCTTTTGAATTTGGAACACACAAGCAAGCCATGTTGAGCTGGCAAGTGAAATGGACTTTCCGTTCGTCTGCTGTCCATAATCGAGTTAGCAAAGCTATGCACCAAAGACCCTCTGTTCATTTTCCTGATAAATATTGTATGTTTTCTTTTTGTTTTTGTTTTACTGCAAAGGAATACATAGAAGAACCACCAGCAAACAAAAATAATCAAGAGTGACAGAAGGAAATGAGAGAGGAGACAAACCTCGCCGCTTCATCTTCCCCACACTGTTTACTCTCTCATTGCCTTCATTTTCTGGCCCCCGAGGTCTCCAGAAGAATCCGATTCGTCACGTACGTTCTCATTCCAATCTTCTGATTTGTTAGTCCAATTGGACGAGAGCTGAGTGCGGTTGCATTTGTTATGCGCATAGAGAATGTCTCGTCACTGACACCATCTACATCTCTATTTTGGTGGAGCCAAGGCAACTTTCTGTTCCGTGTCTTGTATCCATTCCTTCTCTTCACTTTTTCCACTTCGTTTCTGACTCACTTCCACTTCTAATCCTTTTCCATCTTGCTCTCCAACGTCACTTCGAATAATTCTCACTTCCAAGACCCTCTCCTTTTCTTCCAGCAGTTCCTTCCAAATGACTATCCATTTCCGTCCATTTCGTTCTTTCCGCCGAGCCATATCCACTGCAATGTAAGCCATAAGCTGTGTCTCTTTCCCCCATCCTTTTTCTTATCCCTTTTCCTCTTTTTTCGGAGAAGCATGGACCCGCAAACTATGTATTTACGACTCACTCCCCCATCCTCTTTCGGGTCCTTTCCTCGATTTTCACTTATTTCGTATTTTCCTTGTCCTCCTTCTTCTTCTGTTCGTTTCCTCCTATTTTTCGGAGCCTCCAGACTCATTCCTTCCTCAATTTCTCCTCATTCCATTCAATCCGTTTCGTCAACAATAATTCTTCCGCTTTTTCGCGCTTCAGTATGTCATCACTATCGTTTTCTCCTCTTGATGTTTTGATCACACAAACTTTCCCAAAACACTTTATGATCGAAGGTCCCCCATCAGGCTTTCTGGAGGGGCTTTTTGCCTCGTGGCAACCGAGAAGAGACATTCTCACGGCGCACCCTCGCTTCGTATTTCTCCTTCTTCTCTTCCCTTTCGGAAGGCTCAATCTGCTCGGTTACATACTAAAGTAGTGTTTGTCCTTTCTGTTTTTCGGTCTCTCTCAAGACGTCTGGAGTTTCAAAAAGGATCCTACCGTGTAAATCGACTAGAAGCAGTCTCCACTTTTGTATTGCAAAGAGCTCTGCAAAAAGAGCCACATAATGCGGCAGTTAAACGAGCTCTAGCAATTGCCTTGGTTTCATGCAAATTGGAAGGCAGATTCAGACCATAAACCACAACCCTTGGCACACATAGAAAACCACAATTTTCTATATTTATGACCCACATTTCATTAAAAACGCTCTTTCCCGAACCTCGAGGCGTTCTCCCTTTTCATAGCCGTAAGCAATTTCTTACCACACGCGAGCACTATTTCCATTTTTGATAAACAACCTCAATGCCTCGTTTTCTCTTTTCATTCCCTTCCTTTTGAAACACTTCTTAAGTGTGTTCGTTACATGCACAGGCTTGTTATGGTCAGCCAGTCCATCCATTTCGGAATTTGCATAATCCTTTCTCTCTCTCTGTCTGTCTCCTTCCCTTCTTCTTTCAAAACACTTGTATTTCAGTTTCAGACAACACACATGCCGGATGGTTTCGTGAAAACCGCCCAAAAGGTTTGTCGTCTTCTTGAATCATCTAATTAGCTTCAAAAGTTCAAAGTAACAGAAAGAAGGCAAAGTGCGGTCAGACTCAATTAGTGCAGGCTCAAATTTAGCGACTCCTAGGCAGTGACTAGACGTTTCCTCTTTGAAGATGACTTCATCGCCTTCTTTCCAGGCACTCATCTCTCATTCGGTCTCCATTCAAAACTACACAGAAGATGACTGCCAGATTGCCTTTCATGCCACTACAAACTCCTTCATGCAGGTGAACTCTGTATTTTGAAGTGATTACTCATTTTCATATTTCCAGACTATTCGCCTGGTGCACATATTCTTCTGCACAATGGGAGCTGTCTCCTCTTCTCTTTTCATCTACGTGCTCTTGAATTCCTCCTCAAAACATTTGCACCGCAATCTCAGAATCTCCTTGGCAAGTCTCGCTTTTGCAGCACTCATTGCATGTCTTCAGCTGGACTTTATCGCTTTCTATCAGTAAGTTTCTCTTTCTATTTTTCACAAGGTAACTTATTCATCTCTCTTTCCAGTCTGGCTCTAACCCTCACAGCTGATAATGCGTGTGACACAATGTACGAAGCTCGAAAGTGTGCCCTTCTCCGTTTCCCAGTGGTTCTTTCCATCTACGCAACACTCTGCGGAATTATTGTTCTTGCGATTGAACGAACAATTGCCACGTTAAAGTACAGAACCTACGAAGCCAATGGATCCCGTCTAGTAGCCCTCGTCCTGGTCACTGGCCAATGGACAGTTTGCATCGTCGTTGCCATCTTCTCAGTGCTCCTCCGATCGGATCCCGGCTACGTTCATTACTGCACCGCATACGTTTCTCATCCACGAACCGCCGTCTTCTCGCTCTGCTTCATGTCGGCACTTGAGATCGTCACGTTGATTTATTTCATTTGTGAGTCAGAAAGTTTACAAGTTTCGATTCCTAGAAAAGAGCTTGAAAAGCGAAACACTTGAAAACCGCCGTAAATCAAAAATGTTTAGTGTTGCTACAATCCAATCAGAGACGACAAGTGAACGAATTTGTGAACAAGGCAATGCATTCGTTGTCAGAGAGATATCAACTTCAAGAGAACGTTAGAATCATGCGGATTCTGATTCCTTCCATTACAGTTCATGCAATTCTTGGATTTATTGGATTGGGATCGATGTTGGTGTTTGCTATAATGTATCGGTGAGTGACACGACTCCGACACGACTCAGTCCATTTATAGATTTTCTAATATTTATTTCAGATCGGCTGACGAGCGCCTAATAGTCGGTTTCGCTCCATTCTCAGAAGTGGTCCTTCTCGTAATCCCAGTCTACGCAGTCGTGTTTCCGATTGTCGCCGTCTTCCGAAACAAACAACTCCGGCTAGCATCAAAGCGAGCTCTGCCATTCCTCTTCAATCCAGACTCCCAGGAAACGAGTGAAATGCTTCCGGATCCTCAACCATGTCACACAGTCATTACCAGCAGACCAAGCAGGCAGTTGGAGAAAGAGTCAGATACTCATTTTGACTTGCTCAATGAAATGTGGAAGAAGTGATCATGAAATGATAATTTGTTTCTCCTCCTGTTCCTGTTTATCTTTTAAGGTTATATGTTTGTAATTTTATTAGGGTACAACGGGTTGATTTAGTGAATAAAAAGGCTACTTTGGATCGTGACAGAAAACGCATTTGCCCTTATCGTCCCTACGATATCCTTTGTGAGCAGGACACTGACAACGAGCTGGTTGGCAGACTCTGGGACACGGTTGCGCAGGTTTTCCGCATTCCTCCTCGCAAGACGAGCAAACCATCCAGACTTCATTGACACCGCCTGGAACCTCTGGCTTTCATCAAACAACCCTCACTATCACCCACATGGTTTCTCTTCCTCTGCCTCTTCGGTCTTCACAACTGATGAATCATCGTACATGTCAGTTTCACACTCCACATTCCATATGACCATCTAAAAACAAGATTCGTTCAGTGTTCCATAACAATGGTTTGGTCTAGAGGGACATGGAATTGTGTCAATTGAAGGAAATGAGAATGGACAATAATGTCGTCGATCATAATAATTACTAACAAACTGACCGCGAAAACAAGAAAAGCAATAATAACGAATCGTTGATGTTTCATGATGAATTGTGACGACGACTGGGGTGAAAGAAGAAGGAAGTGGACGGGAATAATGTCGGAGGTCGGACCAGACCCCGGGAGGCAACCTTAAATACATGCCCGCCCCTCTTGACCCCCTCCTTCTCTACCCGGGTTGTTCTTTTCGGTCAACGTGTTTTTGGTTTTTTGCATCGCCAATTAGCCATTGACCTTATTCTCTCTATTCACCCAAACTGTGAACAACCAAACCAAAGTGGACTTTACAAGAAGAGGTTTATTGTGTGAACACGACGGGATCGCGTGGATCGGAAGACCGCCGTGTCAATGACCAATGAAAACGAAAGTTAGCATGATTCACGAGTTATTAGCCGATTGTTGTGTCGGTGATTGCGACGATGTTGTGGCCTGAAAAACAAAAACAATCGTGGCTGTTATGATTGTTTGGATGATAATTTTCAGCCGGAGAACAAACTTCAACTCCTTTGTTGTTGTTGTGAGTAGAACTCTTCGACATCATGCAAAAATGGGTTAGTGGGTGATAAGGTGATAGAGTGAACAGGTGGGGCAGGCAACGGTTGTTCTTCTAGAAACTAATCTGGTTAGTTGTTAGTGAGACTTACAAACCAAGGAACTGATTAGCCATGTTATTGTACTGCATTTCATTTACCATATCTGGCAATACCTCGTCTTGAAATGAGATCAAGTCTCTAGAAGGGGCAGTGGAGGAATGGCCGAAGTTTCCGGATGACTCCAATTCCTGCTGTAACATCCAAGCCAAACGAGTATCCTCTCTTTCTTGAGTCTCTTTATCCATCTGCTCCGCCGCAATCATCCCATCCATCTCTTCTTGAAGCTGCCGAGCATATTCTTCATCTGACATGGACCTGAAAAGAACTCTTTCTGTCTATACGTTCTTTACACAACGCTTCTTCATCAACCATAGTGCATACCATTGGGTGTAATTCTTCTAGTTTTTTCTACGCATGTCAATCTGTCCCTGTCACTCAGTTCCTCACCTTTCCGCTTGTCCAAGTCTTCTTATCGCAACGGACTGTTCGTCCTCGGCCCGCTGTTCCTCCCTCGTCTTCTTCCGATCACTCACTATCGTTCCATTTACATTGCGATTGTGATTGTAGTACCTGGAGAATTATCAAATCAAACAGTGAACTGATTAGGGAGACTGTTGCGTCATCGCCCTTTGTTTCCGCTTACAGTTCATATTCTCTCTCTTGCAATCGGTGTGCCAGATCAAAATCTTCCCCAGCTTGAAGGCGTTGGCGGACTGGAATGTAACAAGTTGGATGGTTCCAATGATTCGACTCACTTTGCGAGAAACTCGGTGAACTCGGTTGTTGTTCCTTCGACATACTTCGTTCCGATTCCTGTAAAAATCTGCCTGTACAGCTCTCTGAAAGCAAATAAAACAGAACCGCATAGCGAGGAGCGGGAACTAAAAACCGGGTGATTCATGCGGGAAAACTGAGAAAACGAGACGGAGAGGGAAAAGCAAAGCGGAAATATCTGGGACAGAATCGATTGAACACCTGACAAACGGAAAGGGAGATGAAGCACAAAGAGTGATGGAGGAGTGATAAGTGATGATAAGGTACAAAAAGTACAGGAGATTTTAATTGAAAGTGGGAGTAACTGATAAGACGTGCTAGACCAAATGTGTGAAGAGGGATTGAAAAGCAAATAGAAAAAGTGATAGAGAGGAAAAGAACTAGGATGGGGGAGGAACCGTTGAGTCAGGTGGGAAGGTCAAGGTAGCAGTTGCTCGGTGTGGACTTTCAGGTCAAGGTGGTGAAATTGGATGACAGGGCTGGTTGGATTTTGCTCTTTCAGACATCAAGAACAATATGTTACAGTCAGATCTAAAACACAACGCCTTCTTCCTCGTGTTTCATTAATCCCTGGACTGTTCTTTCCCTCATCACACCTTTGGCAAGTTCGACCGCCATTCGGTCGTTACAACACAGATACACACAACAAAATCGTTTTTATCAAATCAATGGGATAAGCCGCCCTTCATCTGTCATCTCTTCAGCCTTCGCCAGACATTACTATGTATCCGTCCGTCTTGATCTTTTCGGTTTCTTTTCCCTTTTTTGCCTCTTGTGTGTACCCAAGTGTGTTTCGTTTCAAGGATCTCACTCCATTTGCATAACCAGCTAAAGAGGATACCTGGGGCTTCATTCGTTCTTTTCTTCGGAATCAGATGCGTTCTTTCCTAGTTCTTCTGTTCTTTTTCACAACGACAAATGGGTTTGATGTAACCAAAATTCCCAAGGTATTACGATAGTTTGAACAAGTAGAGTTAGACCCAGAAATCTGATTTCAGTTGGAAGACCTGGTAAAACCATTCCAGCAGTTTAAACTCCGTGATATTCTCTCTTCCATAACAGACCTAGACACTCCTGACATTGCATCTGATGCCATCGACTCAGCCACGCCACAACACAAGTACACTGATCGGTTGAGCAGTATCTCGGACTTGAACAGATCGAAACGGTGTGTTTTTTCTTTTGATTTGAAAATATCGGTGATTTCAGAGATCTCCTATTCCAAGGAGACATCCATCTCTCCTTCGAGCATCTTTCCAACATTGTTCGAGAGCAACTCGACCACCCAAGAACAAAACGAACAGCGTTCCGGAATAAACAGTATCCCAAGACCATCTGGAAACCATATGTACCATATGAACTTCATGATTCTCTATGTGAGTATCTGACTGTTTTTAAAATGTCTCTTCTCCTACTTTTCAGCTGCCAAATCCCGTGCATCGCTAATCGCCGCCATGGCTTTTTGGGAGAAGAACACCTGTGTGACTTTCAAGAAACGAACAAACGAAGAGGTGTACCTACTCATGTCAGGACAGGAAGACGGATGTTGGAGTACTGTGGGAAGAGATGAAACTCAGAAAGCACAGATTCTGAACATCGGAACCGGATGTGAAATGTTCGGGATCACTTCTCATGAATTGGCGCATGCTCTAGGATTGTTCCACGAGCAGTCAAGATACGATAGGAATAATTACGTGCAGATTGTGAAGTCGCGAATTGCGCAGAAGAACTTCTACGACTTCGCAGTGGTGGGAAAGAAGAATATGGACACTTACGGGCAGAAGTATGACATTGGAAGTGTCATGCACTACAGACCCACTGAGTGAGTGTAACTTACAGGTGGTAATTCACTTTTTCTCCTAGGTTCTCTACGGATGGAGGAAACACAATCATTGCAAAGGATCCCAACATGCAAAACACAATGGGACAGTTCAGAGGACCAACATTCTTGGATGTGGCGAAGATTAACAGACACTATAACTGTGAAGCGCAATGTAAGAACAACTTGAAATGCGAAAACGGCGGATATCAGAATCCACGAAACTGCAAACTTTGTGTGTAGGTCGCATCAATCTTCCGCAGGGTTGTATTTGTAATTGTAGGTGTCCTCCTGGCTACGGAGGAGTTGATTGCACGGGTATCGAGGCATCGAATCCAGTGAAGTGTAATGGGGTGCTGGTGGCTGGGGACATTCAGAGAAAGTTCACAATCAACATGAAGCCAAAGGATAATGTGAGCGGAGTAAGAAAGTGCAATTATCACATTCAGGTCTGTAGAAACCGAAGACAAAGAAAAGGGGAGCAGTTTTTAGGCACCTCCTGGAAAACGGATAGTGGTGATTGTGGATTCAGTAATCGGGAACTGTGTCCAAGGATGTTATGAAGAAGGTGTCGAGCTAAAGATGTACAACGACAAAACAGTCACCGGGGCAAGGTTCTGTTGCAACTTGCAACAGCCACAGACTCTTCTCTCTCAGGGAAACGTTGTCCCAATTATGTTGGTAGCTGGAAAGGCGCAAGCTTTCGTTCAATTGAGATATGCATATGGTAACTGTTTATCTCTAGATGTGTTCATACTTGCAGTTCATTTTTTTCAGTTGATTCCCCTCAAAACCGAAGCCCTGTGGATGCCTCCAATTCTACTGGAATAGTGAACCCTCTTGTTCTGGAGAAGTACCAAGACGATACAGTTGATAGTGAAGCGATTCGACAAGAATACCTGATACAATCTGATAACTACAACGAGGAAGATTTCGAAACGCTTGTTCGCAGAGAGTTTGTCACTGAGAATTCGGAGGATTTTTGATAATTTGTTTGTTCATTAGATTCTTTATGATCTCGTTTTAGTTTTGCTTGTATAGCTTTTGCAATAAACACTATTAGTAAAGATAGCTATACTATCGCTGCTCCTCTTCCTCAATCTGTTTTCATCCTGCCCCCATCCTCGAATGTTTTTCAAGTGCACCTCGTCGGCAGCTCAAGTACCAGTTCATCATCTCCCGACGAAACTTATTGGAATTATCGAAAACAAGAGCCTCTCCTTCTCCTCCTCTTCCTTCATCGTACATCTTCTTCAGAGAATAATTTCATAAACAAAAACCGACGACGGACGGACGAAGCAGTCCGCATTCTTCCGTTCTGATTAAAAATGTCGCATGCAGGGCACCAAAGAAAGTAAATATTATGTTTTTTCGCGCCTCATTTGTTCCAGAATGAACGGGAGATTTGTGTGTCACATGTTGTAGTTAGGAAGAAGCTCTGGATCTTTTTGTACCTTCTAAGATCAATCCCATTCATTCTTGGATTAGTCATGTTCCGAACTAATCTAACGAAAAGATCAACAGCTAATAATTTATGTAAAGGAGACCCAATAAAACACTTCCCTTTTAGTAGAACTAGGAATCAAAACTCACTCTATGCAACCTATTTTTACCCTGAAGACCCATCTAATCACCCTACTTCAAAGTGCTCTCCTTTTCCAGTCTATTTCTGGTGTAACCCCACCTCCTTCTCATTTTTTCCAGTGATTTGTGTCTATGGTTCATTCGAAATGTCATGTCGATTAGAAGGGTAACTTGTCACAAAACGGCGCTCGAAATGCATGAGTGAGCAGCTGAATGAAGCTCTGCGTCTCGCTTCATCCGTTTAGTCCTCGTTGTTTCTTCCCACCAGGTGGTCACTTTCATTAACCCTATTTATAGTTTTTGTTTCCTTTCTTTTTCATTCCTCAATCTTTTGTTTCTCTCTTCCACTTTTGCATAGTAAGAGAATAAGAAGGAAAAAGGGATTAGTGGGACCGACTGCAAAGGCACAAAACCATTGAGCCATATAATAATAGTGACTGGTAAAAGTTGTGACGGCCCTCTGGCCCCCGAGAGCAAAAAAGCTTTTCTGTGAAGCCGTGGATTAGTGTCAAAGTTGAGTCGATTCTTCATTTTGAGACTCTTTTGCCAGCCGTTCAAGGATTATACTCATTTCACGAGAGTTACGGTCAGTTGCAAGTTTTCCTTTCACGTGAGCAATACCTCTACGTGAACTCCGCCACGCCCACGTTACCCGTCTCACCGGCAATGAATCAGTTTTCGCTCAAGGAACCACGAGAGGAGGCAAATCATGAAATTGATAACCTTCCTAATTCTTCTGATCTCGTTCTCTGCTATGTAAGCTTCTTTTCGTTAATCTTTTCCGAAGACAACTCTTTCTCAATTCCAGTCAATGTGCCGTGGAATCGAAGACTTGTGTCAAAACGGACTTCGGTGCCACCGAAATTTTCGATACAACCGTCGAGAAAGTTGGTCTGCGCAATAAGGAATATGTAAGAAACTCGTTAAACCTATGCTTCCAGTTACAATCGTTTACTTTCCAGTTGAAAATCGACCCAAAAAGTTACTGCTTCGTCAGCTTCTACGTCCCTCTGCCAGAACAATCGTTTGAGGTGAAACAGATGTCCGACTGCTCGCAACACTTTCGTGGAAAGGTCAAGGCTGGCGAGTTCCCGGGAGCTCTTCCAAAAGGTCTAGATAAGCGGAGGTGCTACTTCCAACACGACTGGCTGGTTTGTGTCTGCGAGAAGACGTTCTGCAATGATCCGCAGTATTGGTCGGTTAGTTGAGACTATTCTTTTGACTTCTGATGATCTGTCGTTTTCAGTTGATGCTGTCTCGTTTCGTTCATGGTAAAAAGCATCGTGCGGATCCAGAGCTTGCTGATAGAATAAAGCAGTCGCTTCAAATCACTGACATCAAGTCGAAGAAAAGCGGAACGCCGACTCACATGAAGTGTTTCATGTGGTTTGCAGATACAATCGGACAAGGTTTGTCATTGAACTTTTGCTCTTGAGTTGAGTTATATTCATTTCAGAAGATCCGGATCCCTCATTCTACCTGTACAACTACATCACCACCCGACACGACGCTCCACCTCTGGCAGATGCTCTGTCGACTGCCCCGCGACTGAAGTTCAGGAAACACTTCCAGACGCCCATCCAACGTGCTTACATCGAAGAGCCAGAACCGTTTGAAGATGGAACCATGGAGAAGCGAGAAATCGATGAGGACGACGATGAGGAAGACTTTGACGAGAGTCTCGCAATGCATGGACCGGGAGAAGTGACTGTGGAGGAGATTGCGCAGGTGGGAATCGTTTTGCTGGTCATCGGGATGGTTCTATTGCTGGGAAGTATTGGAGGAACTGTGGTCCTTTTGCGGAAGTTCTGTCGTAGAGTGATGGACCATTCCGAGTTCTCCCGCAAGAAGGATCCGTCCACTTTGTTGCGATACGAACGATTGTATGCTGCGGACACAGTGCCGAAGGAGTTCACTAGAAGGAAGAAGGATGCGAAGGGAGGGAAAGACAAGAAGAAGGGCCCGAGCTCTCCGGTGAGTTAGAGACAGGCAGATGAATACAGTGAACAAGTTTATTCCAGAAGAAGAAAGAGTGAGAACAGCGAAATGCGGATAAGAAGAGAGAGAAAGGGAACTGATCCGTATTGATATTCTGTGTTGTTTTCTCATTAAAAACATCCTCTGAAACCAATCTTAATCGTGCGAAGCCCTTCCTTCACAAGTCCTCATAGCACTTTTCCTCGAAGCAATAACACTTTGCCACGTCATTTTGACACCCTGCGGCCACCAATCCAATTACCGCGGCGCGTTGTAAAGTGAGGACGGCTAAAGTTTTTGTGCGATATGGAAAGGAAAAAGGGAGCATTTGTTTTGAGAGCCTTCTGAAACATTTCCTTTCTCTTTTCTGTTTTATTTCCTCACTTCCGTACTTTCTTCGAAGACAAAAGACGGCTCGAGGAGGTCATTGAAAACAGATTAGAAGAGGGCGACAGCGATTTTTGGAGGGACGGGATGAGTGCTTCCTTGCCTCTCCTCCTGAATTTGCTTTTCCGCGTTTGGATCTAACACTTTTTGGACTTTCGTTCCCTATTTCATACCTTCTTTCCGGTTGCTAAATGCATGTATGTAAATATATTTCGAAATGGAATTTTGAAGATGGAGTCGGAAAAGTGGAAATGGTGAAAGAGGATGACGAAGAAGAAGAAGAACGCGGAGAAGACGAAGGTATTCCAAGCGGGAAATTAACATTTGGAGTAGGAGGTGGCGGAGCGGAGACGGAAGTGTCGTTTCCCTTTTTAGAATTGTAAATGATGTGCTCCCCCCGGTCCCCTCCCCGTCTCGTAGATATGACTTGTCGAATTACCAGCTCTTATCTGATCGAATCTCCGTTTCGCGCTGTTCGCAAATTGGAAGCAGCACCTCGTGTTTGCACTTTGCAATTTGAGAATGTTTCCGGAAAAGAAGAAGTCGAGACAAAATACCACCATCTTCCTCCTTTTCTTGCCTTTTCCGTCTTTTTGTCAGAAATTTGATATTAGTAGTCGAGTCGCCAGTGGCCCCCCGATTTATTAGGTTTTCTTAGGAATCGGGTTGTTATTTTTGGTAGAAACTCAGGTTGCCCCTTTTTCGATTAGCTGAGAAGAAACTTTGTGGAGGCAGGCACGATAAGACAGACTTCTGAGGTTCTTGGAAAACCTCATACAAACCACTTTTATAGCTTTTTCATGAGGTTCCTTGTCTTCTTGTAGATTCAAGGAACATCAGAATTCATTCTGATGGCATCTGTAACCGCGTCTACCTTCTCTTCAGAGATCTCCCTTGAGAGTATCATCAGTATCATCTCATCTCCCTCTCTTTCTCTCTTCTCATATTTCGGCCCTCCCCTTGTGTTTATCAATATGGCTCTTTCCCCTCTAATTTATTATCATTTCTCTCCTCCCCATCCCCATATTACTCTTTTCCCCATCAACTTCCCTATATTCCTGCCCACTTTTCCCCAGCTCATCCGATGACCGACAAAGGTCATCCAATCTCATCAGCACATCTCTTCCCCTCGGCTTTCCCGCTCTCAAGAAACCCAATTAGAAAGCGACGCGGCGTCGTGAGAAACTGTCCCATCTTGCGCCTTCATCATCATCTTTTGAATGTATTGAATATCGCGGTGCATCACTTCCTTTGGGTGCTCCACGAGCACTTTCCCCCGGCGCCCCAAGTTCAGGCCGTCTTCCGTCGAAAATGAGAAATGTTGGATTAATGTGAAGGCGTAGGGAGTACACTCGTAAACTTTATGGTTATTGGGTTTCCGGTCTTGGCCGGACACTGACCGACTCTTTTCTGCTTCTTCCGTGTTTCGGTTTGGTTGCTTTGCTCTTTTGCAGGTTTTTTTTTGGAGGTGGTGTCACTTTCCAATCCAACTTTGTAAACTCAGTGACACTTTCCCCATATCATAACTCTTTTTGACGCCTTGACACCCCGGACTACACTTGACAACGCCTTCTTTACGCTTTACTCCACTCTTCCAATTCGTACTATCTCCTCTCTTTTCCCTCCCCGTTATCCGCTTATCTTCAGTTTTCCAGAACACAGATGCGTAAAAAACTGCAGCTCCTCCACACAACGTGTCTCCTGGTGCTCTCGAGTGCAGTACAGTACCCGTGGACCTTCGACAATGACTTGTTCGGCGGTGAGTACTTCCTTATTTTGCTCGACTGCAGTTGCTGGAAAAAAAAAGAAAAAGTGATACATAAACACAATTGAGGTCTCTCCGCGTCGCCCTCCTTTTTTGGCTCACAGAATTCGCATTTCCCGTTGTCGTCGGCGGGCGGCGGCGAGAATTCACTTTGTGCAAAGTCTCGCATGTCTCTTTTCTTATTCGTCGACCCAGATAGTCTGTCAGATGAGCAATGACTGCGTTCGCTCAGTTTCTGTCGGGAAGGAAGTCATTCTTTGTCCGCAGATCACTTTGTTTTTCGTTTCTGCAGTCATAGCAACTTTTCTCCCTGGATGCTTACTACCAAACGAACGCTACTATTCCTCGTTCTAGCCTTTCCAAGTGATCACTGATGTGTCTGGAACGCATTTTTGTCTATTCGAACACTGAATCCCTTCCCACAACCACCCACTCTCTCGAGAATCTCTGATGACCCCTCCGAGTCCCTAACGGACCTCACCGAGGACACTCTAACACTTTCTCGAACCTTTATTCTCTGCGTCTCCCGCATTCCCGCACTCTTTGCTCCAGATGATCCCCGAAATCAGGGGAATTATTCATCAATTTGCCGGCCACAAGATTCCCACGATTTGTCGATGGACTCGGACTCGCAGGCCCGCGCCTACTCGCACCTCCGCATTTTTGTGTGCTTGCTCAGTTGTGCGGGTATCCAGTCATGTTGCCTTTCTCTGACTTTCTCCTCCGGAACAACTCATTTTCATGCATTTCTCGAGGAATGTTTTGGTGGAATGAGAATGTGTTTTGAGAGGTTCTATTCGGTCCAGGGAGCAACTTTTTATAGAAACGTTGAGTGTCAAAGTTATCTCTAACATCTTCAAAAAAGCGAGTTTACAAAAAGTATAGAGTTTGTTGGAGATACAGACGCTCCCTATTTTCAATTGGGTTGTTCTATGGTCCTCAAGAACAAGATCTCCGGTTTTCTAGGGAATTCCCTAACCCCTCTAGACCTTTGGTATTCCTGGTCCCTTAAAAAGTGCATAAATATTCCCTTCCTGGAGTCAAAAAGCTCGGTCCACTTTCTTAGAGTGCCCGTTAATAAAACTGGTAGCGGAATACCTGGCGACCAAGCAGTCACAGAGACACAAACACAAACACAGCGGGCCCCTCCGTTTCTTTCTAATCGGAGTCCGTCTTTCTTTGAATACTGGGACCAATCTAATTTCTAACCAATTCGGCCCTCCCAGTCGTCTTCCCTTCCCGTACACGTTAGTCAGCAGTTTGTTCGTCACGATTGTATTCATTTCATCATTCAGTTCCTACAAACACGGATAATAATAGCCGAGTAATTGGCTCCATCAGTAAAAGATGTCGTGCCACCTCTCATTCGTATTTCTAGTTGCTGTCGACTTGTTTTCATCGGTTCCTCGGTTTCATCCTCTCTTTTCCAATTTCGTTCCAAGATTTCCGGAACAAGAGTATCTTTGTCTCAATTGCGTGCTCTTTCGTCTTCTTTTCCTTCATTCGACACTGATTCAAATATGCAAAATGCTCCGTGTCTGCGCATCTCGCAAGACACATTTCCGGGGCAGAACGCGTCAAATGAAGGTGTGCGGGCCTTCCGCCGTCAATTCCTACTTTCCAGCTCTCTTTCCACGTCACCATCTCAAAGTGCACTCGATCCATCTTCCTCTTTTTGGTCCCGTCCTGTTCCCTCTTCTCGGCTCTTTTCGTACTACTTTCCAATGCACATTTTGCCGTTTTCGACACCAATTAGCTGCCGAGAGTCATAAATAATGCGGCAGTGAATAAGTACTGTGTCAGTCTTCACTCAGTCGTCAATGGCAACTTTCACGCCCCTTCGCTCTTTGTTCCTTCTTCTTCTCTTCACATTCTTCCGTTTTTCAGAAGATTCCGAGTATTATGATACCATGGCTGCTCACAGCCTGTATCTACCCTTGTGTCATTGGTGAGTTGTGTTCTTAGGCGCGGAGAGAGACCAAAGTTACCAAACAAAACTGAAACAGCGTGATTAACTGTATTGTTCCATTTTCCAGGTCCGGATTTCTGGGGACTCCTTCACGGTGACTGGCGGATGTGCACAGCAGGTCAAATGCAGTCCCCAGTCAACATTGATCCTTCCCAACTCCTCTACGACCCTCACTTAATGCCCATCAACATTGAAGGAAATATTGTGAGTCTTAGAGAGTTCGCCTTATCAACATTTCCGGTTCCAATCACTCCTAACATCCGGTTGCTAACACATTCTGAACCAGATAATTTCAGGTAGAAGGGGTCTTCGAGAACACTGGTCAACTCCCAGTGGTAACAATAAAGGATCTTCCAAACAGACCAACTATCAACATAACCGGGGGACCTTCAATGCCATACCGATACAAACTTCATCAGGTAAAACCAACTTCAAATGTTATTCAGAAACTAGTTTTTACAGGTCAGTGTACACTTTGGGAGTGCAGATGAAGGAGAGAAAGGATCAGAGCACACTGTAGACAGGATACGATTTCCAGCGGAGATTCAGCTTCTGGCGTACAATAGTGATCTGTATGCAAACTTCAGTGTGGCTATGACATCGCCGAGAGGGCTTCTGGCAGTTTCCGTTATCGTTGATGTAAGAGAAATTTTCAAGCAAATACATAAATCAGAATACATTTCTGCATATTTCAGATTGGAAAGACTACGACAGTAGAGTTGAGAAGGTTGACAGTGGCATCTCAGAGCATAACATACAAGGGACAGAGCACGAACCTTACTGACTTCCAACCAGCAGCTCTTCTTCCGAAAACTGCTCACTATGTCACATATGAGGGATCTCTAACGTATCCAGGATGTCATGAAACTGTCACTTGGGTTATTCTGAATAACCCGATCTACATTACGAATGACGATGTGAGTTTTCTGTGGGGAGATTCAAGATATAGACTAAGCCTAAGCAAAATTACAGCTGCAAATCTGGAACGAGCTCCAAAAGACCGAGATGAAACAGCCAGAGCCATCCTACATGACACCTGCATATCGTCCGTTGAAGTCTTTGAATGGACGGCTGCTCCGAACAAACATCAATGTTGCGCAGAAACCGTCATCCCCGGCTGCTTCGGCAAGTTGTCCTTCCAATATCTACGTGGAAATGGGATACAAAGCAAATCCACATAGAAACAAAAGAAATGACTCGGTAGGTTTCCCCCACTCTAAGTACCGTGTTCACAACAAGTTTTCAGGTGTCCAGAAGGTACGTTCGAAGCTCCGAAGTGTTCGAGATTGACAGTATCCGTCCTGAAAAAGCATCAGATCTCAGTTCTTTCGAACTTTCAACTTAAACAAGTTCTACCAAGTTCCTCCTGAAAACTACGCACATTTTCAAAGTTTTGCTCACTTTTGCTCCCAGAGACTCACTTACCGAATGCAATTCGTTTCTGTATTTACTGATACGTTCATAGTTACGGGTTCCCTACAACAATAAAGTATTGATTGAACTGATAAAAAAAGAAGTTTTGGTGGAGAAATGTGTCTGAAAACCTTTTTCCCCTTTCTCAATCCCTCCCCCGATTTCATGTTTTCTGGTGATAATTACATGTATCAGTGACACTTGAAATCAGCTGTCCACTTTTCGTCATTCGAATGGACGAATACTTCCTCTCAAACTACTCCCAATGTTCCCATCGATTCGGATTCTTCGACTCTTTCCAATTCGTACAAATCTCATCCCATTCCGTTCTTGTCCTAACCCTGCCCACCCACATATTTGGGTTGTTCTGTATCCTGAAAAAGACGCCAGAAAGGATGAATCCTATCAAATTGTACCTTCTGAACCTCCAATTCTGGTCGTTCATTGTCGACTTCTTCTACACCACCCTCATCACTCCCGTGTTCTTCTTCCCGGCCCTTGCCAGCTGCTCCATTGGATTACTGTCATGGCTCAATGTGGAACCCATCCGAATCTTCCAACTGGGGCTCGTTGGGTACGGTGGTTTGGGAACTGCTTCTGTGATGATATTCGATTACCGTGATCGGTCTCTAAGCACAGCGCAGAGCAGTTCCATTGTGAACAAGACAACTATTCGAGCAGTCTGGCACTCTTCCAACTTTTTTATGGTGTTTCTCGTTTGTTGGGCTCTTTCTGCTTCTTTAGATGATGTTGATTCAGGAAGGCTCGGCTATCTTCACGTTAGTTACACCAGTTCTATTTCTGCGGTCACACAAAGTGGCCCTCGCCGGGTCTCGTCACGAAATCAGTTTTTCGCTGTTTTCTTGTTTCTGGACCGTTTTTTTTTCGAATTTTCTCTTCAAAAACAAATAGAACATATAATTTGGAACCTAGAAATAGCCAATTTGGCCAATATCAGTTAGATTTTCATTGCGAACTACCCGTTTTTGTAACTTTTCCGCCAAAAACACAAAATCTTAAATTTTTCTATGAAAAATGTAATATTTCGGGTCAGATTAACTATTTCTAGGCTTCAAATTCTCTGCTCTATCTATTTTTATTTGAAAAAAACTCAAAAAGAATGGTCCAGAATCGAGAAAACAGCAAAAAACCGATTTCGCGGCGAGACCCGCCGAGTGACACTTCCCGTGACCGCAGTAATATGAAATTCGAAGAGCCAAGTTACAGATGAATCCCTGTCCAATACCCAGATACTTCACCGAATGCAACTTTGTTCTCTCCCCAACCCGTAATTATTTCACCCACTCAACACTGGCCTATCTGTTTTACATCTCCACTCAAACATTAGTTCTGGCTCTTCACAGTTCCTACAAGATCTACATGATTCGGACGAATCTCGTGTCTGAAACTACAAAGAAGCTTCAAAAGTCTTTGTTTACGGGGACTTGTATCCAGGTGAGTAGTAATCCTTTTCCCTTTCTTTTTGAACTTTCATTCTCCAGGTAATGGTCCCTCTTTTCATTCTGATAGTCCCAATGGCCTACTGCTACTTTGCCATTTTCTATGTGTATTACAATCAAAGTTTGTTTACAAGTGTACACCGGAATCTTATGGTAATTACAGGTCTCTTGAATCTTACTGGTTTCTTGATTTCTTTCCATGGACTTGTAGCTACTGTCATGATGATTTTGGTGAACAGTTCCTACAGATCATTCACAAAGTCTTTGTATAACAACTTGATACAATCGTCTTCAAAAACGACAAACACAATATCAATTGTTATCCCGAGACCATCGAGAATGAACTATGCTTGAATAGGTATGTGTTCTAGTCAGGAACTTTCGTGCCAACGTAAATAATCGAAAGGTCATGAGCAATCCGACACACATTTCTGGTGATCAGCTGTTTGTCATCTCTCAGTTCTTTCTCTAGCTTTCGATTTTCAGTGCTCAACTTTTTTTGTGAGCGAAAACCCGGTATTTTCAAAAAACTCAAAAAAACCAAGAATTAGCACGAGACTGTTGACATTGTCATTCTTCCCGATTTTGACGCCTTCACAGCCGTTCAAATTGTTTTCCGAAGAGCTGAAACACAAGAACTTTTTACAGAGGTTTCTCGAAAAACAGTGGAAAATGCGCTCCGTTGGAGATCCGAACCAAGCCAGGGGACACTGATGACAATGAGACAAGTAGCTCGAGAGATGCTGACAGAGAAAGACTTCCCGCAAGCAGGAGAACAAGAACGGCCGCACGATGAAAAAAACGGCCGTTTTATGAATAATAGCAAATTTCTTGTTCCACTATATCATTTATTCTCTGATAAACCAGTGATTTAATAATGATTTCTACTATACATAGTGAACTACAACCGTTTTATACATTAAAGTCTAACTGAGTGAGGGACGAAGAGAGCCAAGTAAAAACTGGCAAGTGATTGCACGGACACTGTGATGATGGGAAGACTAAGGCCACAGAAGAGGAAAGAACAGGTTTTTAGATAATCACAATTCGGAACGATCCTGAAGAGGAGCTCCATTGTCGACCAAGAATCGTCTCGCCGCGAGTGTGAAGAAGATGAGTATGCAGATGGCAGCCAGTGGGATGGATACCAAGAGGGAGTAGTCGAAGCTGCGAGACTCCAAACGACGAGCGGGTTGTTGGAATATGATGAATGGTTCGGGTTCTAAAACTGAGAATGTTTGAATTTGAGAATTCTACAAGTAATCAGTTACCTGCGACAGGAATTTCTTGAACTGGAGCTCTCTCTTCTACGCTCTCTACAACAGGAAGATCCGAGGCCACAGTTTGGTTCGCAGCTTCATCGGAAGAGGTTTGATCGATGGATTCAGTGATGGTGGGAACGTCCGCAGTCGAATTCTCTCCGGTAGCAGCTTTTTCCACCTTAGAGGCTTCCTGTTTTACAACAGACTCGTCTTGGAACTTCAGCTTCGACGCTAGCTGCTTCGCCTCTTCACTCTGCTTCAACTGTCCGTCTTCAGTAATTGGCAGCAGAACGTTCTTCATTGTGCGTCCACACTCTTTGCAAGTCCAATCACCACTCCTGAAGAAAACTTTTATTATATTGGTGAAATTAAAGATGAATCTTACAATTTGGCAAGACGTTTCCTTTCTGCCGGTGGATACTCGAGACTGCCAAGAGCTCCTCCGGCCGGTGTTGGGAGGAACCCAATTAGAGCGAGAAGAGCCGTACGAACTGAAAGGAAACGGTTAATAGTTATGGGAGAAAGAAAGACAATGACGAAGAAAAACTCACTGCTCCAAGACGGAAGCCAGGTTTCTGGATGGTAACCGGAGATGGAGAGGCAGATCTTCTTGTTGAGCTCGAATCGACCATTTGGCTGCAAGCATAGTCTTTCTATCTCACAATCAGTATAAAATTTACAGTCAGAAGAATAAGATTTGGTGGCTTCATGGGGTAATCCGCAGGGAAGATGATTCTACCATGGTAGATGCCTCCTTCAAAGTCTGATCCAAGAGTTCCGCGGATTGTGAAGTGCCATTCGAACAGGTTGTCCTCTAGTGGCTGAGCATGAAACATCTCTGTTGGATTGCGAAGCTCCTTCGCTTCTTGCATCAATCTTCTCACTCCTGAAATACTACTTTTCTGACTGTAAACAGTGTTATTTTCAGAACAAACGTTAATTTGTGTAGGGAAAACAACTCACCGGCGCATTTCGTGTTGTACATCTCAGTCATCGTTCCGTTTTCTTCGAATAGTTGTCTTTTCGCGAAGATCGATGTTGTATTCGGTCGTTTGTAGACGATAAAACAAGCTTGTACAAGAACTTGACGACGGCGACGTCAGCTGAAAAACAGGTTCACCGTCACGTCAACTTGCACAGAACATGCGCACCGCGACGACAACTTGCGGTCTAATGGTCGTCCGCTCTCTCAACTTTCCTCTCGTTTTATTTATTGAACTTCCGCGTCTCCGCCGTATCCCTCACACCAAATAATGTTTTGAAATGTTCGCAAATTAGCTGAACAAATAGTTTGCTTCCTCCTCTTTGCCGTCTCTCTTATCGATTTTCTGTTTGAGACCAAGTTTTGATCCTTCAATTCTTGCGCGCGCAAACTCTCTCAGAATTTGTTTTTCTTCTGTCCGCAGCGAAAATGATGAGTCATGTCGACGTTTATATATTGCTGACCATGATCGACTGAAAACTCCCCACTTTTTCGCCAGAATCCCTCATCCGTATCGTTTTCTTCCCTTTCTAAACATTTCCCTCGCTCTCTTATCCATTCATACTTTTTAGCGAAAATGGAGGAAGTTCCCGACATGGACGACCTCCTCGATGAGATGGAGTCGGACTTGATACAGCGATCACGCATCAAGAACCCGCCACCTCAACTGCCTCCCACGACGATCGGGATGCAACCGCAGTCAGAGTTCCGGAAGTGTCCACCTGAAGTTGTCACCCTATCAAAGTTCGTTCCCGATGAGGCACTGCACGAACAAATGGAGGTGAGTATTTCACAATTTTGTTTATATGAATCGTTTGTTTATTCGTCATTCTTTCCAGGGGCACATCAATATCGATACTTCTCGTCTGCCCAACACTTTCCATCAAAAAGCTGCTAGCTGGTCAGTCCAGATAGAAACGACGGAGAGAGCAGAAAAAGAGAACACGATGAGCGCAAATATCCCCGCAGCCACTAACGGAAATTGTCAGCCAACACCGAATGGCCAAATGGAGGAAACTGGCATTTCTGAGCAAAAGATGAGAGTTCCGACACCGCCTTCCGAGTTGGAAGAGTCCGAACCAGAGCCTGAGCCCGAAGATGTTTCGGAAGTCGAAGAGGTATGTTGCATCGAAGATCACTTTCTGATTAGTTCTTATTCCAGGATACACTGATTCCTGAGACACAGATCATATCGAACATCAATGTGACAGTGCAAGGATCCGAAAAAGTCATACCGATGCCGATTCCCGAGAGTGCAGCTCCCCCGAAAGAGGAAACGTTCGGATTGGACACCGAAATGGAGTCGATGCTGGAATATCTGAACGGTTTCGAAGAGACAAACCCAACCAGTTCCACTGTAGATGTTGAAGACCGGCGAAAGAACGGAGGCCAGGAGCCGATTAGTGAATCTGTTGATGAATCGATTCTCTCAGAATTTGCTGATAAGCTCTCGGAAGAGGTTATGAACTCCGCCCTGAGACATTCTCCGAGGCTTCACTACGATCCTGCAGTTCGGGAATTCTACGAAACATACGACACCACTCAGGAAATATTCGCCATGAGTTTGAACGAATCACAGTCAAGTAGGAACTCTGATAACGTATCGATGACTGGAAACTATCTTGCTGAGCCTGAAGTAAAGAAAGAGCGAATGCCGTCTGTGGTGGAAGAGATCGAATCGACGCCAGAAAAGCAAGAAAAGCGTCAGGAAGAAGTCGTTGTTGAAGACGTGGTTGTTGAGGTGGAAGCAGAAGAAGAAGCAGCTAGAGCCATTGTTGAAGAAACTGAGACTTCTCGAGAGCATGTGCAGCCTGCAGCGGACGAAGCAAACGGAACTCCAGACACTCTTGCAGCTACAAAATCTGCAGAAGGCGAAACCAGTGTGACCGTTGATTCGACTGTTGTTGCTCCTCAATCCGAATCTCCGGCTTCAGAACATTCCGAAGTTTCACCTGAGCAGGCAGTCATGGAGAGTCCTCCCAAGTCACCAGAGTTCGAACCATCTCCGCCAGAATCGGACAACTCGGTCGAACATGTGCAAAACGAAGGCCAAGAAGACATTGTCGACATTCCCGTGTTTGATGAAGCTCCTGTAGACGTGGTGTTCAGAGGAGACATCCAAACAGCGATTGCAGTCACTTCAAGCGACAACGAAGACTCCTTGGTGGACACTGCCGACGAGGAAACCGAGAGCCGTCCTAGATTTGATGTAAGTTATTCCAACTATATTCGAAAAAAAAGTTATGTTTTCAGTCTTCAATCGCGACAGTCCACGTGCTTCATGAATCCGATTCCGACGAATCAGGTACCGTTCGCAGAGAAAGACGCCTAACCGAATCGGAACTGCAACTCGGAAAGACGTCTCCTTATTGGATCCCGGACTCTGAGTGCCCGAACTGTATGCTGTGCAACGCCAAGTAAGTTTTTCCCCAGTTTGAATCAGAGTCTGATCAATTAATTTCCAGATTCACCATCATAACACGCCGTCACCACTGCCGAGCTTGTGGTCGAGTTCTTTGCGGTTCGTGTTGCAGTGAGAAGGCCGTGTTAGAGTACTTACAAGAAGCCGGCAAGAAACCACAAGCTGTCCGCGTCTGCAAACCGTGTTCCTCGATGCTCTCTCGTATTGAATCACACGAACAAGAGGAACGGAATCGCCGAGAATCTGTTAGCTCTGACGTCGATGCGAACCCAGATGACACTCCAGCTCCTTCGGTCATTCCACGTGGCGTGTTGAAAACGCGTACATCCACTCATGGAAACGACGAAGAAGGTGCTTCGACGAGCAGCAACGCGAGTGTTTCTGCTGGTGGACTGAGTGGAGACTCATCTCGAAGATCCGTTGTGTTCCGTGATGGAGTACGTCCAGGAGCTCCTGCCGATGAAGAGAATCCAGAAGAAGAACGATCGACAGCTTTGAAACCGAAGAAGGTTAATATTTTTATTCTTACAAAACAAGTCTCTAATGCTGAATTTCAGAAGTCGAGAAAGAGAACGTCTGTGGTGCGAAGAATTGCGGAGCTGAAGATGGAAGACGAGCTGGCATGTGCTCTCCCGAAAGACGGAAAGACTAGACTGTTGATCATCAAGCCAGAGTCGGATCAACCGAAGTTTGAAGATGCGTGCACAGTTCTTGAGACTCTCTGCAACTTCTCCATCGTCACTGTCGTTCTCAAGAAGAACTTGAACTGCTCCATTCAAATCTTCAACAATCCAAACTTTGGTCTCATCTGGGCTGTCTCTTCTCAAGGATTTGCACAAATCGGTCTTGATGAGCTTCTGTTCGCCTGGACTCTCAGCGATCGCGAGAAGCAGAGAGTTGAAGCAGAAGAACCAGAACTCGATGAAGCTGTCGCCCTCTCGTACCTTCCGATCTCTGTTTTTGATCGCATTTCGAATATCTACATGCAATCCACCGAATACGAGTTTGCCGGTGTTCGTCGTGTGGAGTCTCGAGTCTCGCGAGTCCATACCACCATGAATCCCGTGTACCCGCTCACCAAACACGTGATGTTCTTCCGTCCCACAGTTCAAGTCGGTCTCAGCAATCTGAGAATCCCATCGAATCCCTTCCTCGTTGCTTGCTTCCTTCATGACGAAGAACTGAACTGGGCCACTGGACTTCCGAATCGACTGCTCTACAAGCTGGGCGAAAAGTATAATGGTGAGTTTTTAATTCTGAAACTGTCAAAGAATGTTTTTTTCTAGTGTACCCAACGCCGTTTGTGAATGAAGTCGGGAGACCTCCCCTCTACAGCACCGACTTCTCCGGCACGGTACTGAAAGTGTTCACCGACTTCCGAACGTGGTCGTATCGAATGCGTCACATTCCTGGATGCACTGTCTCGCTGTCGAATGACAAAACAATCATTCGGATTCCAAAATCTGCCCTTAGTGACGTAAGTTCCTATCCTAACCAGCCTCCTTTATCCATTTGTTTCAGCTGAAAGAGATCCTCAGCTTCAGCCGTTCTATGGTTGCCTGGAGTGTTGATCTGAATCACGATGATGACAGTGTATTGGTAAGACTTTCCAAATGTTTCTAATGTGAATTTTATGTTTTTAAGACTTGTGAAGAATCAGATCCCGGAATCTACTCGACACAAGTGTTCGCAAAGTACATTGGTCAGAGAGAATCTACCAGCGCTTCGTTCGTGATCCTTGACGGTGGATCGAAAGTCAACTCGCTTCAAGTGAACGTTGTCGAGGACGGTGTGTCGATTCGAGTGCAAAGTGAACGTCTGGAAACTATCCTGAATGCGATAAATGATGGACACAATGTTGTCGAATCTTCAAAAGACATGGAGTTCCGCGTGGAGTTTGTTGAGGATGGTGACTGGATCTCTCCCGACAACGAATACTACCCGAAATCGCAGATTGATGATCTTTACTTGATGGTAAGCCTCATCATTTTGCTGTTCTCTAGAGTGTTTGTTACAGAACAAGTTCCAATATGGTCTGTCGCTGGAAAGAGCCCTCACTCAAGTTCTGCAAGTGCAAGGAATCAGCGACTACGGCGTCCGCATGTCCCATGTCTACAATCTCGGCGACGGCAGACTCCAGCCCGAAGAAGAACCGAAAATTTACGGCATGATCGAAATTGCTGCGAAGGAATGTGTCGCCATGCTCGAGCCACACATGCAACATTTGATTCATGCAGGAATCGGGTATGTTATTCAGCTCTCCGCCTTCATTCCAACTTTCCATTTCCAGAAGTGTCTCGATTCGTCTGTTCGTTTCACCCTATGAATTTGAATACGAAGTCTCCAAGTGGATTGGCCTTGAAGACGAGAACAGCAAGTACAAGCAGAGTCTCGACCAGGTATGTTCACTTTTCAAACTACAAAGCTTATCATGATCTTCTTTCAGTTGATCCCGATGCTCTACAACATGGTGGAGTACGTGCCAAACGGATTCGAAGTCGAGTTTGTGTTGTCGATCGTCTCCACAAAGGCCCTTCCGATCTAATCTCTGTTTCCCTCTTATTACTTGACAAATGTGTACTTTTTCCCCCACCACATCGGATGTGGATGTTCTAAATGTGCAATCTTATCCTTTTTCACTTTTACTAGTTCCACTTCCATTCCCTTTCCATTCTTCATTCTAGTTCCCCACAATTCGTGTATTCTCTTCCTGTGATCAGTTCCCTCCCCCTTGTAGTCCATTCCCCTCCGCGCTCCCCACACTTAAACATTTCACTACTACTAATTCCGTCTCTTCAAGAGAACCTTCGCTGTTCTGTGTACCGTCACCCTCTTCTTCTCCGCTTTCTCCTGCACCCGGCACCCCATCACCATTTTCCTTCAAACGTATCGCATAATGTAAAAAAGGAGCAAAAAATGCCCGATGTCAGCAAAATAATCGCGTTTTTTTTGGCTCGAGTTCATAGCGGAAAAAGTGCGGATGAGTCGATTCAATTTCCCGCATCTTCTCACTCTGAAGTTTCTCGAGGTTGATCGAATTTATCGGTGAAAGACTTCAGGAAACGAGCAATTCGCAGAGGGCCGATGTTCTGCCACGTCATTTGCAAGGACAGATCCATAAAACAGCTCTCATTAGTTTCGATGTGACGTCAATTGGCTCCGAATCGGCCCTCCCGGACATTACACATTTATGGGGGTCCTCTTCTTATCATGACTCTTGATGGGACTTGCTCTGGCACTCCTGACAACTTCTCCGCTTCTATGTTGATGCCTGGAATGAAATGAATACTGAAAAAGTGATTAGATTCGTTCCGAAAACGAATGACGACTGACTGCTGCAGGTGTCCGATGATGTGAGCGTGTCGGCGGAGCTCGAGAGCAGGCTGAAATTATAACAGAGGGAAAACAAGATAGAGGTGCGAAGAAGGAGAAGGAAGTGGTGGTGGAGCTTGTTTTCGAGAGGAAAACACGGGGGAACACCCACGGAACACACTGATCCGTTCTCGCAGACTTTTGCAGCTTCTTTTGATGACTTGCTGATCCAGATTTTGAGCCGAAGATGAGGTGGGTGGCGGGAAAAGGAATATGGATAAGGATACGAGACGGATTAAGTTCTTCTTGATCTCAATTTCACTATCATTTCAATGATGTCAACTCCAGCTCCGCTTCAAGTGCAAATCATGATCACTCATTATTAGATTCCGCTTTCTCTCTCTCGATCCGTCTGCCAGAGATCACTTAACGCTCTGCTCATAACAATTTTCAAAGTTTATCAAAAGCATAACAACTATTTATCATCTTCCACCATCGTCGCCTCTCACACGTCTCAATTACTAATTTCCCTTCGTTCTCTCTCTATTTTTAGCACCCGTCCTGACTTACTGAACTCGGCCGATCCGATCTTTGTCCATCAGTCCCTTCGTTTTCTCTTCTCTTTTCACTGAGAATTGTTTCGTTTTGTTCCCCAGAATCGTCCCCTCTCCTAATGCCCAACCGCTCTTCTCATAATCCCACCTTCTTCTCCTCTTTCACTTTTCATTTTTTTCCCATTTCAGACAGGAGCATAAACCGCATCTTTCAACTATTCTCGTGCTCCTTTTCTCCCAGTTCTTCGTATTCACAATGCCCTCCGCATAAGTTCATCTCTTCCCCGGCGTCCCAAAATTCATTATCCGACGAATGGAATACATGACCAGGAGCAACAAAATAACACGAAGGCCTCGACGCATAAATTTGTTGGTGGTCGTGGGTCGAGAGCAGAGGAAAACGAAGGGCGGCGCAGTGCATTTTATGTCTTCGGTCCGCTGTTTCTTTCTTGTTCGGCGGCAAGGAGCAGTCATCGATGACAGAACATTGAAAGGCTTGAATTACAAAGTGGCCAACGAGCTTCTTCCGGGTGGAAAAAATAATTTGGAGGAGGAGAAGCTTCAGTGGAAAACACCTGTTACTCTCTTCTGGACTCTCCAGACACTTATCAGACGGTTCGCGCCGCATATTCTGTTATTGCTCGTCTCACTTCGTTTCCTTCCGATCGTCTAACCGACACGCACACCAGTCACCGGGAATCCACGACCCCATCCAAATCCAATTTCAGTTTCAGGGCCCGGAGACCGTAGTCGCGGAGCACGAGAGCTCGATCCATCTATTCTAATCACTTGTTTTCTCATTCGTTCCGTTTTCCTTTTCCCCCGGCCACTTTCGCTGTACGTTTTCCTTTACGTCGCGCCTGTTTTCATTATTGAATTCCCTAACCAAAATAGAAGAGAACGGATCAGAGAGTGATGCTTGGCACGAGAACGAGCAGGAAGTGAAGAAGGAGCATGGACTCTTCTCAATTCCCAATGAATAGTTCTCGAGTGTACTTTCTTCGTGTTCTCCAGAACTGATGTCTTCAACAACTCAACGGCAATTTTGCCAAAGGTCACCATTGACGCACTGAACCAACAAATTGTAGGGTGCGAACATCTCAGATTAGGTTGATCTTGTTGGTTTTGATTTCCGCTTCCAAGATAGAAGATCTGGAGCATCAAAGCAATCCAATTATCTCCCCCACTTCCTGTTTCAAACCCTCTCAGAACATCAATTCCAGAATCCGTCTCGTTTCATCGGTTTCCCTTGGTTTCCATTCCCGCCTCTCCCCCACTCTCCTAAGCCCCGCCCACTTCTCCCGGTTCTCTCTGTCTCTCCTCTAGGTGCCAAGGCTCGGCGCATTCGAAATGCAGCACGGCCATCCATCCATCCCCGCCCCTCTCTCTTTTCTTTTTGACAACACGCCGCACGATTGGCGCCGTTCCTGTGAGCCGTTGTTCATTTGCTCCGTTCACTTTCCAAGTCTTCATTCCTCTCCAAGACTACTTCATTTTCCAGGTCTGCACTAGTCTGTCACGCGATGAAGCACTCGACGCTCACTTCCAACCTGATCGCCTTCGGTAAGCAACGGAAGGAATGATGAATGTTGTGGTGGTTTGCCAGCTTGTGCCCAACTCGAAACATATCATTAGTCACTTGCCAAAAATAGTCATTTGAGTGAAGAGGGACTGCGTGGGTCCTCTTCCTTCCGTTCTTCTAGGGATCCCTTCTGATTCCCTCTATTCAAAGACTCAGACTCCCGATGACCGGAAGATCCTTTCCAAAAATATCTCTCATTCTTCCTCGCATTCTAATGGGTTCTGGCTTTTCTCTTGTCCAAAAAAACATGACCGACAAACCAAAAAACGCTGTACTTTATGGTATGGGCATAAAGCGCCGGAAGGAATGAATGAATCCCATTTCGTTTCGCCGTTTCGACTTCAAAACTGATCACGCCGCCCGGAAGTAGAGGGACGGGAAGTTGTTAGTTGTCAATGACCTCTTGGGTTGAAGCGAGGATTCTCTGGAAGGGACGTTGCGTCTATAATTAGTCTGCGAAATTGACTGGAAGAGGTCACTGCTTCCTTGTCTCGTCTCGTTTCCATTTGACTTCGTCTTCCTCTGATTCCATCGTCATCCAACATTTAAGTCATTCCAGTCTCATCGTTCCAGATTATCTAAATTTATTCAGTCAACTTGTTTTTGTGTTCGCAGCTAGTTCGTTCGTCGGTTCCCCATCATCCTTCTCTTCCAGATATCTTTTTCTTTCTCTAAGTGAGGGAGGAAGGGAAAGGAAAAGAAATCCACGAAAATAGTTCAAATCCATCATCATCCACCGCCCAATTTCGGCTCTTTCTGCATCTCTTTTCCGCGTTTTGTCACCGCCTCCCTCTTACTCGACTTTTCCTCTTCCACCCCACATTCCAGCAAAATAGATGAGAAGGGAAGGAAAGAATAATGAAAGATGAAAAGGGAAGAAAGCAGATGAGGAATTGCAGTGTTGGGGCTGCTTCTTGATAGATGAGACCTACCGAATTGATGAGTGTAGGTGATGAATGGAAGAAGAAGGAATGCGCCGGAAATTCAAGGGAAATTGCCACGTCATAAGATGGGGGCTGCAGAAGGGGTTTTGCAAAAGTGTACTTGAGAAGAAAAATGAGAAGTATTTATGAGTCCACTGATTTACGGCTCCCCACGAACCGTCAATTATAGCCAAGACAACCCCTTTCAAAAGAAGCTGCCCCTCTCAAATGGAGTCTCCGCACTGATCACTGATGTTTCTGATGGTTTTGATGCATTTAATCATTATGCCAACATCCGAAATTCTCCATAATTTCGTGTTATTTTCAAGAAAACGCAGAAAACATTCAAGTTAGACCAAAGGCTGCTCGGCGCGCGACGCTTCCACCTGTTTCCATCCGCTTTCCATGGCAACTCGTACTTCAGCCGGCCTCTTATTCCATTTCACCAACAAGATCTAATTTCGAAATGAAACACAACGAAACAGAAACACAAAACACGGGAATTTATGGCTCTTTTCCTCTCGGTATCCCGGGGAGATTCGGCGCCACGGATTCGGAAGTTTGGTGAGGGCGGAACGGGTGCAGTACGAGATGGAGAGACTCGTTTCGACGCTCTTCAATTATCTCGGGAAGCAAGGACAACACTTTGGTGGCACTGACACCAAACAATAGGGAGAAAACACTCGGTTTGGTTCGGGGAAAATCCGACGGAGAGCACGTGACGTTGGGAGAAGATGGGTGGGATTCGGGTTCTGATGAGGACAAAGGGATCGGGGAGAAGCCAGTGAACATTTTCAGTGAATGAAAAGAAGAAGAAGGGCCCTGAACTTATGCAAAACCTGAAAACAGGATAAAGTGGGTGGTTCTATCTGCTAAAAATAGCACACCTTTCTAGTTAATCATCCACTGAACTTTTGCATGGACACTCACAAAAAGTTGCAGCTTATGTGGTGTGCACTGAACAACAAAACAGACTCAAAATGGCACTCCTTTGTGCTGAAAAATTCATGAATCTCGTCTTGCAGCCGCCGTGCCATTGGTCCTCAATTTGGTCTCACTCATTCCGATTCTCTACCGAAGACAACAAAAGGGAAAGACGTTACGGTGAGTGGGCTGGGAGCAGAGTACTCGAGTACTCAGTTTCTCTCCAGCTTTCCCCCCTTCGACCAAAAAATAACTCATTTCTCTTCAATTCACCTGAAATTTGATATCGGTATTTATGTATTAGGGGCAATGCAAATCAATCTTCTATTTCTGTGTTACTCGCGCAGGCGCATATGTTTTTGTGTACTTGTTGCTGTGCTCTGAGTCGGGGGTTGGCTCCGCGCGAAAACAGGCTTGGTAGAGTTATTGACGAGAAGAAGGGAAAAATGAAAAAAGAAGATGTACATGTTTATCGAATGAGTTCCCGGAGAAAAAGGTCATCGCCCACCGGAAACGAACGGATCTCCGAGTGTTACTGCTCATATCCAGAATCTCTAAATCTGTTTTCGTTTTCCGTGGAGGTGGCCGTGTTCGGTTCGTCGGAAACTCATTTCAGCATGTCAATCTATACACATCCGTCGCGCCAAATGGTAACCCATCAATCTCGTCAATTTCCCGTTCGGGAGGAGCTGTCCGACTGAAGATCGGCCCGAGGCGCCGGCACTCTCTCTTTCCTCAATTCCACCGTAATCTTTGCAGCGACAATGCAAGTCTGCAACCACTCGTTTGGCTCCTCGTCGTCGACGTGCTTATGTCCGCCCAACTCGCCGTCCCAATCCACAACTTTCTGATGGAAAAGTGAGTCAGTGTTGTGTTTAATCCGATGGGGCTTAACTGGCACGGGTCCCTTCCGCCACTTCTACTCCTCCAGATTCCATCTATCACCACTCTTTCTTCTCCAAAAAGTTTCTCCTTTCCCTGGCTTCCGAAAGAAGAATTATTCATAAGCACACGGCTGTTTCATCGGGGAATAAAATGAAAAGAAGGGACAACCGGAAGTAATCGAACTTCTGACCCAGAGTAATAAACATCTGGAGGTCAAAAAAGAAGAAGTGCACCATTGGGGAAAAATAGGAGAGAGAAAGGAAAACGGGTCTGTCTAGACCGCTATTATTTATCCGACGCTATCCCCCGGACAATTATAAGTGAAACATGGACATTATGACGAGGAAAACGAGCCAAAGAGCCAGTTGATGACGTAAAACTTTTAATTTCAGAGGAACATTCTCGGAGTGGAGTTGTGTGGCGTATGGAGCAGCTGACATGACTCTGTCATTGGTGGAAGTACTTCTGGCTTGTGTGATTGCCTTCGATCGATACATCGTGACAATCACTCCAAAATGGGGAAAGTGGAGATGCCACTCCAACTATTTCAAGCTCATCTTCTTCGGAGCCGTCGCCGTTGCTCTCTGGAGTTTTGTTCCAGTGGCGGGATACGGAAAGTACAGCACATTCCATCACAACATGTTCTGTTCGATTGATTGGAGACAGGGAAACATTGAACCGGACTCGGAGAAGTCTCGTCTTTCGGCCCATCGCTACATCGCTTTCCTGACTGCCACATGTCTTGTTTTCTTCCTGATCCCAGTCTGCATCGCTTCTTCTCTCTACTACAGTATCATTGACCATGTCGACCGACAAAACTCCACAGAGGTCCAGCTGGAAAACGGAGTTCCAAAGCCAGAAACCTGTACATGGGCCCCGAAGAACCACGTGGCAAAAGTTGGTCTGGGATGTCTACTCGTCTCAGTCCTCCCGTTCTTTGCCTACTCTGTCGTCTGTCTGAATCCAATGAAATCAGATTTCCGTCAGATCCACTACATAGTCGTCCCAGTCATCATCAGCCGAGTCAGTGCTCTTCTCAACCCTCTCTTCTACGTGTGGCTCAATCCAGAAATCATGCCTATCAATGAGTTCCTTGCAAAACGTGCAAAGCCAAGGCCACAGCGCCCACTGTACCACACTATCAATTTGGTAAGGAATAGAATCTCTCAAGTTAAGACAACCAATCAAACTAACAATTTCAGATTGCTGACGTTCCTGGAATGTCATTCCCGATCCTGACTCCAACAGTCCCCCGTCGCCAACTTCCAAAGATCCCTCCACACCTTGCGTCTCCATCGAAACCCAGCCTCAACGATTTCCTGGACGAAGATTCCGACTCGGAACCAAAGGAGTTCACCCCGATGCTTTAAATGAGTGAATCAACCAGCTCCGCGGGTTTTCCCTCTTGCAATATATTCATTCATTCATAACAGATTCGACATTCCTAATAAATCCCTTTCACTGAGCTTTTGTTTTTGGTTTCCTTGTTCTCCTAGGGCCAACAGTTGAAACATCGTCGTCTTCATAGTACTCCACGTCGTTTTCCTCTTCATTCTGTGCTTCGGCATCGTAGAAAATGTCAAGAAGAGTGGCGTTTTTGGACAGGCATGGCCGGTTGTTGCACTCATATAAAATAGGATTAGTTCTGAAAGAAACTCTGCACTGAAAGGCTTTGTTTTATGGGTAAGGACTCACGGGCACTTGCAGGGTTGAGCTCCGTCAGTGCACGCAAACTTGTATAGCTCATGACCACCATTGCAAGTAGCACTGCATTCCTGGAGCAGAACAAGTTCACATCCTGGGAAATCGTCTGGTTCCTCGGTAGTGGTGCGAGGAATCAATCCTCCGATAGAAAAAGACACGAGAAGGGACAACACGACCAACAGTTGCATAGTTTTCACAAATGACAATGAGCGGAGGGGTCGGTTCGTCGTAATGATTTTATTATTCGTTTGCAAACTTTGAATGAGTTTTGAAGGAAGAGTTAGGGACGTCGTTGTGAACTAGATGGAGTTTTCGCATATACTGTTCCTTTTCCAAAACATTCTCACAGATAACGAGACATTTATGAGTCTGCAGTGCCAAGAACCTTTCAACGCGGAACTTAGGAAATTTTATGAGTCTGGTGGGCTCAAATTCCTGAAACTTTTCGATGAGGAACTTTGGATCGATTTGGATCAAAGTTTCGATTTTCTAATCGTACCACACCACACGACGATTTTCGAATCTTTGGTGAAGTTGGTCACAAAATAATGTGACTAAAAGTTGTGCTCAGAGTGAAACTGAGGAGGCTCAAAGAAATAAACAGTGGAATATGTGACTACGAGAAATGGTTTATAAGGATCCTAAATCGCCTAAAAAACAATGACTAGAAAATTCTAGCTCTATCCAGGCCGAAGGAAGATGTCGTCAGTCTCTCATAGTCTTCTGGAATACAAAGATTCGAATGGAAAAGTTTACGAAGGAGATCTTTATGTTCCCAGGTGAGCCTCAACTTTGAAACATTTCTGTTACGAGATCTTTAGAAAAAGCAGCAAGAGCTCATGCCCTTAGATTGTTTATCTTCTGTAGTTTACCTGTGTTTGAAGTGTTTTTTCTGTGTTTCTGTAACAACTTTTAAAACCGCAACATGTTTATAGAACCACTGGAATGAGAAAACTGCCGGGAGTTGTCGTTTACTCTGCGTTCCGAGGAATCACTGAGTTTGAGAAGGATAGAGCCAAGGCGTTGGCGCAGGTATTTATTTACCGATAAAGCTGGCAATCAGAAACTTGATTTTTTGTTCATAGGAAGGATACATTGCCCTCGCGGCTGACCCATTTGGAAAAAGAATCCGTCCGACTGAAACGGCAGAGTGCTTCGGGATTGTCCGTCCACTGGTCACTGAGAGAATCGAAAAGTTGAAGCCAGTGATCACCGCGGCGATTGATGCAATAAAGACGGTGCATGGAATAGATTCCGAGAAGTTAGGAGCGATTGGTTTTTGTTTTGGAGGACTTTGTGTGTTGGATTTGGCAAGATACAACATCGCAGGACTCAGGGCTGTCAGCTCTTTTCATGGAACCCTCAAGCCATTGCCAGATGCTCCATTGGATCCGATAAAGGGGATCGCGATTCAAGTGCATCACGGAGATGCAGACAGTCACATACCCAAAGAGCAAGTTGATGATTTTCAAGTGGAGATGCGTACTCGTCAGGCTGATTTTCTGTTCTTCAGTCATGCCTTCGCTGAGCATGGATTCACAGAGCCACATGCAGATTCTTTCGGTCTTCCTGGAGTCAAGTACAATGAGAAAGCAGCGAAGAGATCCTGGACTGCAACCCTCGCACTCTTCAAAGAAGTTTTTTAATCGTCGAATCTCTTGTACTTCCACTATTTATAAAGCAACAGTTTCCTTCTCCTCCGCATGGTTATTTCTGCTCTCGCAACATCAGTTCTAAACGAGAAAAGAGACACGCAGACAGACAAACAACACAGCACAAGGGTTATTTATTGACCATCTTCTCGGTCAATCGGTGTTTCTCTCAACTGGTTTCTCTCGAAAAAATGACGGTTACCAGCCGCACCTTTGATTATTCGGATGCTGATGGAAATAACTTTGAAGCTGTGATCTATGTCCCAGAGTAAGTTCTCTACTTTTTCTGTTCTCTCAAACTCATCGTACTTAGGGTTGCAAAAAATGGAAAAGTGCCTGCTGTCCTTGTATTCCCCGCATTCCGCGGAATCACTCATTTTGAAAAAGAGAAGGGACATCAGCTAGCAGAGGTTTGTAGGACTTTCAAAAGCTTTCTAATAAAAAAACTGTTCAGCTCGGCTACTTTGCATTTGTCGCTGATGTCTACGGGAAGGGTGTGCGGCCAACGGAGAGAGCTGATGCCTTTGCCACGATGGGTCCTCTCGTCACCAACCGCATTGAGAAACTGAAGCCGAGATTGTTCGCTGCTGTCGACAATGTTAAGACATTCCCAGAAGTCGACACTTCTCGTTTGGCAGCAATTGGATACTGCTTCGGAGGACTTTGTGTTCTCGATTTGGCTCGTTATCATGCGGATCTGAAAGCCGTCGTTTCTTTTCACGGAACTCTGAAACCAATCCCGGATCTTCCACTAGAGAAAATTGTGGGCACCAGCATTCAAGTTCATCACGGAGATGCCGATTTCCATATCGCCAAAGATCAAGTCGACGGATTCCATGAGGAGATGCGGGCTCGTGATGCCGACTTTGTCTTCTCTTCCCATGCTAAGGCAGTTCATGCTTTCACAGAGCCAGAAGCCGACAGTTTCAATGCTCCAGGAATCGGATACAACCCAAATGCAGCAAGAAGATCTTGGAAGGCAACTGTTAGTATTCTCGAGGAAGTCTTTGCTTAGAAAGCGTGATTCTGAACTGCTAATGAAATGGTTTATTCCAATCGATTAGTTCTCGTTTGATATTAACTTTAATGCCAAAAGTCACAAAATTTTGTGACCATTATCTATCGGTCGAGTCGCCACTTGTCCATGACAGTTCATCGGAACAAAATCGGCGTATATAAACATCAGAGAGGGCAGGGGAAATCACACGCAACTTGTTTACTGTCTCTTTCTCTCGATTTTCTATCAAACTTTACTGCAGTTTATGTAAAAATTGCTGAAAATGGAAGAGAGAGAAACTTATAAGCGAGTTGTTGGTGTGGCGATATTACCCACGGATCCAAAACCACCTCAAGTTGGATCGTTGAGAGCGGAGCCAACCTTTATAAATCCTATAAATCCAAGCATCCTGAAGTCATAAGGCACCCAGGATTTATAGGATTTATTATAAATCCTATAAATCCAAGCATCCTGAAAGTCATAAGGTACCCAGGATTTATAGGATTTATCATATCGTAAACGTGTCACTGCACCATGATTCTAGATCAGCTCCCGGGGTGCAATGACACGTATACGAAGTGACATGAGAGGAGTTTTCGCAGAGACCAGTTTTCATGTGTTTCCATGACACTCTCACAGATAACGATACATTTTATGAGTCTGGTGGAACTATTCCTGAAACTTATCGATTAAGAACTTTGGATCGATTTGGATCGAAGTTTCAATTTTCAAATCGAACCGTATCACACCACACGACGATTTTCGAATCTTTGGTGAAGTTGGTCACAAAATAATGTGACTAAAAGTTGTGCTCAGAGTGAAACTGAGGAGGCTCAAAGAAATAAACAGTGGAATATGTGACTACGAGAAATGGTTTATAAGGATCCTAAATCGCCTAAAAAACAAGGACTAGAAAATTCTAGCTCTATCCAGGCCGAAGTAAGATGTCGTCTGTCTCTCATAGTCTTCTCGAATACAAAGATTCGAATGGAAAAGTTTACGAAGGAGATCTTTATGTTCCCAGGTGAGCCTCAACTTTGAAACATTTTCGTTACGAAATCTCTAGAATGTTGTTTGTATGGGTTTTCCATCGAAATAGGGGTATTTTCCCACGGAAATAAAAATAGTACTGTAAGCGATTGTTGATTCAGTTTTAGGTCGAAAAGTAGGACAATTCACACCACGGTTGACTACAAGGATGCTGAAGGAAGAGTGTGTACTGGAGAACTTTACGTTCCTAGGTGAAGTTTAACAGTAACAAACATTCCTACTCATCGCATCAAATGTACTTTTAGCTCCCCAGGACCCCATCCCGGTGTTTTAGTCTTCCCAGCTTTCCGTGTCTCTCCCCTTATCAAGATCGAGAGTACTATATGGGAGTCAGAGGTATTCTGAAGTTCAAAAGGGGAATGTCGCATAATATTTATTCAAAAATTCAGTACACACAAAAGATCTACTTCTTCATCGGAGGCTTGGCAACTGGAGTCGATACAGTGGGTGGTGCTTTCGGTGGGAGAGGGTGAGCAATCGACGGAGCGGCTTTCGGTGGAGGTGGAAGCATTGCCGCAGGAGGCATTCCAACGGAGACTCCGGGAATCGTCAGTTTCGGAGGTTGTGGCATGGCAGTTGCAGGTGGAGCCGCGACGGAGACTGCCGGCACTGGGGCTTTTGGCAGTGGTGGTTGAGGGAGCATCGTAGTTGGCGGCTTGGGAGTGGCTGGAGGGGCATGAGCTGGTGGTGGAAGTGACGGAGCGACCGAAACTTGCGGTGGCTTCGGTGCAACTGTTGCAGTTTGTGGTTTTGGTGGAGCGACGACAGGTGCTGCGGCAGCCAGTGGAGGTGGAGCGACTTTCGGGGCGATTGAAGTCAGCGGTAGTGGAGCAGGTCTCGTCGCGACGTGAGGAAGTGAAGCTTGAGCTGTCGGAGGCTTCGGATGCTCCGCTGAGAGACGTCCGCCTGCAGAAATCTTGGCTGCAGATTTGGCTTTCGGCACGGGAATCGGTCCTTCTTTCTCTGTGATCGTGTCGTCACTCTTCGAAACAGATTCATCGTGCGGCGGTTCTTGTTCTCCTGGCTGCGGGAAGTCTTTCTCTGTCAGAAGTTTGTCTCCAGGCTTCGGGAGATCCAGCAACTCGGAGAGAACCACTTTCTTCTTGCTCCATTTGTGCGCGAAGACTGCTGCTCTCGGTTTGAAGATGCTCTCTTGCTCCCCGCCGACCTGCCAATCCAAGGGCATATCTGGCGTGAACTTGTTGACGTGCATGATCTGACACAACACTGCACGGAGCTTCACATAATCTGGAACAAACCATGCAACCTAATGACTAAAATGTTTACGGTACCTGGTACATGTGAGTAGCAGAGCGTGAGGAGGTGACATCTGATCATCTTGAACTCTGTCGGACACTTGCTCAACAGTTCATCAATCTTCTTCTCCTTGGATTTCTTGGTTTCTTCCTTTGTCAACTTGTCCCATGGCAAGTCTCCGAGATGGAACTCGATCATCATGTAGAACAGCGACCAGATGTCGTCGTGTCGTCCAGGCTCCATTCTGTGATGAATGTTCAATGAGCAGTAGATGATGGTTCCTCTGAACGGAGCTTTCATACGTGGCTTCCGGAGTTCATTCTTCTTCTAAAGAAACAGAAATGAGAGTTGATAAGTTGGAGGGTCACGTACAAACATGTTTCTACAGAGTCCAAAATCCAGTATATACACCAATTTTTCCTCTTCAGATCCCAGAACTCCGATTGCAAAGTTGCCAGGCTTCACGTCTCTGTGAATGTAGCCAAGTTTTTGAAGTTCCACGAGAGAATCGAAGCATTGGATGGCACAAACTGTTGTCGTGTACAAACTGAACGTCTGTAAACCCATATGGTTCATTCCCCATGTCTCTTCTCGTTTCCCACCTTCTTGGGCATGGTCTTGCGCAAGTCAGCGAGTGACGGTCCCACGAGATGCATCACAATGTAGTTGTAGTTGCGTTCGGCACCCAGTTCGACGCCAATTACATTGTGTTTCGACTTGTTATCCTTCAGCAACGTCATCAGATCCCATTCCGTTTTCAAGTTGTTATGCGCCACGGCCAGTTCCGCTTTACACGCGAAACGCGTTGTAGGCGAGTTGAGTCTGATCACCTCGTAGACGACACCGTAACTACCCTTTCCGATCATTTGAACTGTCTGAAATTTGTCTGGAATGTGGACAGGACAGGCTGTTGTTTACTTACCATGAACTTTTTGTTGATAACAGTTGACAGCTTGCAGGCGGGCAACTTATCTATTGCTTTTGTCGCCATTTTCCTGATATCCAGACTTCCGGTTTGTGAAACTGATTGTTTATCATCAATTCCGCCCTTCCAGAAACGTGGATGGCATGGACTTGCGCTAAATAAAAAAAAAATAGGGCCGAGTTCAACGTAACCAAAATTGTTACAATTCTGAGACATGACTTTGCACGTTTATAACTTTTTTGTATTTGGTTTTGTGGTTCGTTGTTATACCACTAGATAGGTTATCGTCGGGACACCAGGTTCCTTTTTACCCGGGCTCAGAGGGTGACGTGGTGACCGAGTTATTCCAAAAACCGTAAGAGCCACCTTTTTTCCCAGTACATTTTCATTTATTCCGCGTGAGAATTTCCGCGTCAGATCTTTTTTGCAAGCCATTTTTGAGGAAGCCGACAGCTTCAATGCTACAGGAATCGGATACAACCCAAATGCAGCAAGAAGATCTTGGAAGGCAACTGTTAGTATTCTCGAGGAAGTCTTTGCTTAGAGTGTGATGTTCATAAAGTGGTTATTTCCAATCGATTTGCTCTTGTTTGATATTAACTTTGATGCCAAAAGTCACAAAATTCTGTGACCATTATCTATCGGTCGAGTCGCCACTTGTCCATGACAGTTCATCGGAACAAAATCGGCGTATATAAACATCAGAGAGGGCAGGGGAAATCACACGCAACTTGTTTACTGTCTCTTTCTCTCGATTTTCTATCAAACTTTACTGCAGTTTATGTAAAAATTGCTGAAAATGGAAGAGAGAGAAACTTATAAGCGAGTTGTTGGTGTGGCGATATTGCCTTTGTTGATTCAGTTTCAGGTCAAAAAAAATGGCGACTCACACCACGGTTGACTACAAGGATGTTGAAGGAAGAGTTTATTCTGGAGAACTTTACGTTCCTAGGTGAAGTTTAACAGTAACAAACATTCCTACTCATCGCATCAAGTGTACTTTTAGCTCCCCAGGACCCTATCCCGGTGTATTAGTCTTCCCGGCTTTCCGTGGAGTCACTGAATTGGAGATGGAGAGAGCGAGAATCTTAGCGGAGAACCATGGCTACGTTGCTTTTGTTGCAGACATATACGGAAAAGGTGTCCGATTCACTGACATCCCGACAGCGCTCACTGTGATCCGTCCTCTCATTGCTGATCGAATCGGCAAACTGAAACCAAGACTGGAAGCTTCTCTAAATACCTTGAAAGCTGTGCCATCTGTGGATCACAACAAACTAGCCGCATTTGGGTTCTGTCTTGGTGGAATGTGCTCTCTTGACATCGCTAGACATAATATCTCCGGATTTCGTGCTGTTATCAGTTTCCATGGAACTCTCACTCCTATTGAAGGAATGCCTCTCGACCCAATTCCAGGAATCGCTGTTCAGGTTCATCACGGAGATGCCGATGAGCATGTTCCGAAAGAGCATGTGGATGGGTTGTTCGAAGAGTTGAGAGCTAGAAATGCAGACTTTGTGTTTGTTTCGCATGGAAAGGCGATGCACTCGTTCACTGATCCAGGTTAGTTGCTAACCACTTAGTATCAGCTTTGGTTTGTTTAGAGTCCGGAAGCATCGCGCCGTCAGGAGTTGGCTATGATGCGAACGCCGACAGAAGATCGTGGCAAGCGATGTTGGAATTGTTGAGTGAAGTGTTTGAACAATAAAGTTTTATAATTGAACCTTCAACTCGAAATCACAAACGATAAGCATGCTTGAATAGAAATAGAACCCATCAAGTTCAAAAATAGAAGCGAATTAGAGTACATGCAGGTTAACGGAGCGTGCCGATATCGTCGACACTCTGGTGTTTCCCGACCCCTTGCGTGTTTTCCATGACACGTACTTGTAGATGGCTTGTCGATACGGAATGATGCAGTAAGAGGTGATAAACGGATCACAGAGAGCCGGGAACCCTGAACAGAGCATTAGAAAGTGCTCGGTGAGCAACATCTCCTCTCCAGTGAATTGAGAGTACAAGTAGAATGTGACGATGGGTGTGTAGGAAGCGAAGGGAAGGATCGTTTGGAATGCGAGTCCCTGGAAACACAATTTGTTTCGTCTATAACTAATAGGTCAACGCACTTTCACGAGCATTTTAGCAGTCAGTTTCGTCCTATCTGACATACTGCGATGTCTGTTGATGAGTGATGAAATGGAGAAGATGATGAAGAAAGACCCGAGGGGTATCACGTAAGCACCGAAAGCCACGACGGTTGTTGCAGTCAGAAAAGGCAACGATTGGATGTCTGCGAACCCGGGAAACGGTTCGTAGATGGACAAGTTGTAGGTCGGATGTTCCCTGTAAGTCAGCTGGCGGGCTTGAGCAAAGTCCCATCGATCCAGGAAAGGGACAATCTGAACAGATTTCAAGTTTATAAAATTAGTTTCATAGATAACATACCCCGAGAAAAACTGTTGGAACATGGCACGCTGCAATCATCATCAGAAAATGTTTTCTACTGAATCCATGCCATCGGAGGAGAAGATATCGGAAGAGAACAGTGTTTGCAATGGATAATGCTACACCCATAGAAACTGCAAGGGAAATGTGGTACCCGGCAAAGCAAGCATTTGGTCCAAGAAGTCTACAAGGTCCACGGGGGAGTACGCCGTATGATGTGGAGTTGGGGAGACACCTGGAAAACTGGAAAATCCATTATCCTTCCGGATTCAAAGTCACTTACCTTGCCTGTGTGAAAAATGCCATGAAGATAACTGAAAGTTGAGCAATCCAAGTGTTGTACAAAAAGTATTTGATGCTTTCGAGACTTGGCGGACTGACTTTAATGATAAGACAGAGCAGAATAGCTTGAGCAATAACTCCGATAATAAAGTAGATATAGTAATAGACATCAAAGAATACAACAAAACGATTCGAGTCTTCCATGACTCAATCCAACCTTCTCTTTTCGTGGTATCGCTGGCTGAAATTCTCACACTTTCGGTTGCCCGTTCACACTCGAATGGCTCGGTTTCGTAGGGGTGGGTTGGTCACGTAATTGAAGAGGAGAGCAGCCAAAATGGGCGGTGATCGAAGAGGACACTGGTCAGTGGTAGCTGTTTTCGAGGGGATCGTTGTTTTTGATCATTGTGATCAGTGAACAGTAGACGAGATGAGAAGAGGAGATGGGTCCCGGGGGGAAGAAGATGTCACGGTGATTACGCAGGGATCAGAGAATAACTGGTTGGAGCAAGAAGCTGATAATGGGATGTCCTAAAAACAAAGTATTCCTTCGATGAGCCTTGGGTTGTTGACATCCAAAGTTCCGTAAGAAAAGAGCTTGTCTGGAAGGTTTTTGGTGATGCTCTGTAGCCCTGGAAACTAGATAACAATGTTCTTTCAAAGAACTTTCAGTGCTAACAAAATAATTGGTGATTAGAAAATCTATACACCAGGACCATCTACAAAGAAGGGCTGCTTTACAGCCCTTGTTACTCTGCTCACGTCCTCCTTTCTGTTCTGTTGACATCACGCTCGTGATGCACTGATCCTCATCCACCTCCACCCGCAGACAACTCAGCTGATCCATCCTTGCCTCCAACACGCTTCCGGTTTGTGAGTTTCTGCTCAGATACCAAGAACAAGCAACGTGCAACTCATTATATTTTTAGACCGCCTACAAACTTCTGATTCATGCTTGAATGAGTCGTGACCCTTGTCTGAAAAGACACCCAAAAATCAAACCATTACATGTAACAAAAGCGTTCAGTAAAGAGGAAAGGGTCTGCGTCTCCTGGTCTCTGACCGGTTACTGGAACAAGAGAACACTGAAGGAGAAAAAAGACAATCACTAGTGCAAACACCACACTGTTTTCTTATTTTCTAGTGTTTTGATGTTCGTTTGGTGATGATTTCATGCTTCATTTGCAAGTCTATCCCACCGTTTACCTATTCTCGTAGTCCTCGTCACGCCCGTTGCCCTTCCCATTTCCTCCGTTCTGTTCCGGTAATCTCAAAAAAGACAAAACTAGGTGTACTCTGAGCTGCACAGCGTTTTTTAACGATTAGCGTGCGAGTACATCTCTGTTTCGTAACTTCACAAAATGGATTTGTTGTGTTCGGCATGCTCTGTGTGTCTCCGACCTGCACACTCTCTCGCCAACTGTCACAAATTACCACAATCCGCCGCCCGGCTGGATAATCGTTTCGCATCGCGCCCCACAGTGGTGCTGCGAGCGACGGCGCCTCGAAAAGTTGTACATTTATCGACGAATTATTCGCACCGTTTGGTCGATTTGATCCGGAACCATGGGAGGTTTCCAGGTGAGTTGCCTTTATTAGTTACTGACCACTATTCGACAAATTTATGATATAAAGTGGGTGGAGACTTGGCGGATGGATACGGTAGATGCCACTGCCACGGAGCTTTTCTCTTCTTCCTTCCGATTTGTAACCACTCGAAGTAAGACGTTCCTGTAGGGAACCACAAAGTAAAATGAGATGAATGGGTCAATGAGGGCGGGGAGACAAGTGAGGATCATTAGGAGGTGTTCCGATGCAATGTTTTCATCGTGATTGAGTTGAGAGTATGAGTAGACGGAGAAGATTGGGATGTAGCAGAGCAAAGGGATCAGGATTTGACAAGCGAGTCCCTGAAACAAGTTTTATGAGCTCAAGGAAACGTGCGAAAGGCAAGAAGACGAAGTTCCCTAGTTCCCACGGTTTTTTACTGTACATTTCGTCACGATGTTGTGTTTTGTTACTTTCTCAAGTTCCGTGTTTCTCAATTTTCCTTCTTCCAACTTTTCAACTCACATGAACTAATGTCTTGGCTTGTGTCTTGGTGCGTGTAGACATGTTGCTGTGTGCTCGGATAAGTTTCAGAATACTTCTAGTCAGTAGAAAAGATATCAGCGGAATTCCGTAGGCTCCAATAGCCAAAATAGCTGTGGCGGCTAGAAACTGAGGACTCTCGATGTTTGCGAACCCGGAGAAAGGTTCATAATAGGATAGGTTGTAGGTGGGATGTTCTGTGTATGTCTGGTTGATGGCCACAGGGAAGTTCCATTTATCAGTGAATGGGATTATCTGAAAGAAGGTATTGTTAGAGTTCCGTGCTGTCTAGATACCATAGTACAGATTCCCGGAACATAGGAAGCAATGATGATGTAAAGCAGGTGTCTGTGAGTGATATCTCGCCGTCTCAATATCAGAAATCTATATATTACTGTATTGGAAATTGAAAGCGCCACGCAGAATGTTACTCCCTGAAAAGACTAGTTTTGTTATTTCGAAAGTGAGTGATGTCTGTCTGATCCCACGGTGTCGATAGATTTTTACATGTTCTATTTTCGAAAATTCAATTCAATTCACTTCTTGATCAGAGATCTAAGATCCTAGTCCTTGATATTCCCACCTACCAGGAAAACATGATAACCACCGAAGCAGACAGACGGTCCAAAGTAACGGCAAGGTCCGTTGGCGAGAACAGCGAAGGTTGTGGTGTTGGGAAGAGATCTAGAAGGGCTAATGATGCCTTTTATCAATCAGAAAACTGTACCTGTGCTGTGTAAAGTATCCACATAAGATTTCCAAAATCTGGACGCATGCAGTATTGTACAGAAAATACTTGAGTTGCGCTAAACTAGCCGGAGACTTTGTACGAATCAGGTAGAGAAGGATGAATTGGAAAGTCAACCCAGCTAATAGGAAGAACTGGAAGTAGGCGTTGACGTAGGGGACGAAACGGTTCGAGTAGGTTGAACGCTCCATGAGAAGTCTGAAGGAATGGAAAGTGATCGGGTTCAATAGGAAGGGATTTCGAGGAGGGTTGGGTTGAGTTCTCAGAACGTCAAGAAGAGTCTCACGCTCTTTGATAATTACTTGAATGTGGTCAGATTGTAGCCAAGAAACGGGTGAGCTCTTGAACTCTCGAGATCTTATGAAATGCGGGGAAGCCGACTGAAGAGCATCCATCCGTGAGCAGATGGGCGTGTTTTGCTCAGGGATCTTATCTTATCTCCCGCCCATTTATTTTTGACATTGGGCATCGTGTCATTAACAAGGTCCCATGGAAGTTAGGTATCAACAAAATCACGCCTACAGTTTCTTTCGACAATTCTCACATCATGAAATGTGAGTGCAGGAGAAGTAGACGGGATTGTTGTTCTGCACTATCCAGACTCCGTGTGCTTTCATCTGGAAAGTTGGAATTCTGAGAGAAAAGATCTCGCATGTTATCAAAGCAACGTTGGGTCTGGGAGCCAATGAGGAAATGGGCCTGAAAACCAAATCGTGACTCTGAAACGGTGTATTATGCCTAAACGGAACTGTAACAATACTTCATTGTTGTTATTTTGTCCTCCTTCTCCTCCAACTAAAACTCGTTAATCCCGATGCGGCCGAATCATGGCATCATAAAAAACTTACTCTGCCAAAAAACATGCGCCCATTTACTGTCATGTACCCAAAAAACGGTCAGCAACTGGATATGAGTGCCGTGTTTCTCGTGTGCTTTCCCTGCCGTACTCACTCTAAAAAACATCCGTCCATATAGTTTTTTCCAGGTTGTTTTATGTGTTCATCCAGTTTTTTCGAGACTGACTGATCCCGAGTTGTAAACAAAACGTTTCGTGTTTCAGTACTCCTCCGTTTTTGAAGTTTCAAAAGTTATTTTTGATACGCTGAAAAACCCAAACTTTGTGAAAGAAGAAACCATTCAAGAATCTCTCCCTCTCATTTGCATGATAATCAAAGAGTCTTCTTCTTCCAACAAAAAGTTTGAATAGGCGAAGGGTTTTCATGTTCATTGTTCACCCAACCACCATCTGAAAAACATATCATTCTCCTACAGTATCACATTGTCGACTTTTTCTAAACCACTCTCTGAATTTCAGGATCTACGGCGAACAGTCATGTCGAACGCAAGGTGAGTGGTTTCTTTGATTAGAAGACCGCTGGTTGATCAGTAGGAACAAAGGAAAAGAATAGAAAAGAATGAGAATGGTTGTGAAAAAAGAAAATACAGTACCCCCTCTGCCATGATAAACCCCTCACTCGGTCTCGCGTGCCATATCTCCATCAACCTCAACTTTTATGAGAGAGAACACCTACATGAGTTATGTGTTCAGATCCCGGTTCCACCTGTATTACAAGGGGGTATCCCTTTGTGTAGATCCTCCATCCACCCCACCACAAAAGGCATTTGGCAGTCAGGCCCATTTTTTGATAAATTACCGCAGCACCGTAAAGAATGCGATGCAACAAGAGACGCGCGACGTGACGCAGGCAATTATCAATTTTGAGTCGATTCGATGAGTTTTGAATTGCCACGTCACAAGGGTGGAGACGCAGAGACGAGGTCACTTTCTACCACCAGCCCCGTTAGACTGACTTTTGCCTCGCACACCATAGACTTTTCCTTTGCACCTACATGACAACTAGTGAGTCCTCAACAGGTTCCATTTCTTCTTTTGTAACACCATGCTCTTCTTTTCAGACGCCGGTTTAGTACGGTGACACAAATCAACACGGAAGGCCTCCAAGCTATGGGAAAAAGCGGAGGTGAGTTTCAAGACGTTGTGTTATCTTTTTGTAACTTTTATGCGTGTTCCAGGTAGAATGGAAACGGTCGGAGAGGATGGTATCCCGGCGGATTACAAGGGTAATCGCAAATTCACGACAAGTCTCGGTCACCTGGCACTGTACAAGGAGGATGAGGGGATCGGGACACAAGCTTCTTTTATCTCGGGATACACGACACCCGGACCAAAGGAAAGAGCCACTTCGGAGCATCAGAAGGTAATAGAAAGTAACAACCGTAGTCTTCACTTTTCGTTGTTCAGGCTAACCTTGGAGTGATGCTCGGAGTGTACCTACCCACAATCCAGCACATCCTGGGAGTCACAATGTTCATCCGACTCTTCTGGGTTGTCGGAATGGCTGGTGTGGCATGGACCATGGCTCTGCTCGCTATTTGTTGTTTATCTGTGAGCGACTCATCATTTTGTCTTTTCCAACATGTATATCCAGACTCTTCTCACCTCAATCTCTTTATCCGCTGTCGCCACAAACGGAGTCGTCGAGTCCGGCGGTGCATACTTCATCATCAGTCGAAACCTCGGAGCAGAGTTCGGATCAGCAGTCGGAATACTTTTCTATCTCGCCAACACAGTCGCAGCGTCTATGTACATTGTTGGAGGAGTTGAAGTTATTCTGGTATGTTTCTAAAGGTCCCTACTGTATTATAACAATGGATTTCAGATGTACTTGTGGCCCGAAATGGCTATTGGTGGCGCAGAAGCTCTGCATGACACTGAGATGTTCGGAAGTCTTTACAACAACCTTCGTCTCTACGGAACCGTTTTTCTCTTGATTCAAGCACTCATCGTTGCAATGGGAGTCAAGTTCGTGCAACTTCTGGCTCCTGTCTCTCTTATGTGTGTCGTCCTCGCAGTTATGGCTTGTATCGGAGGAGGAGTCGAGAAGCAGATTATGATGGATGGAATGAAGTGGGTTCAAGAATTATATGGTGTCAGACTGAGTTTATCTCAGGGTTTGTGCAATAGACAACCATCTGCTACAATCTGCAATCATCACTCACCCAACACACAAAAATCAAACCAACTGGTTCAATGAAACAGATGATTTCTGCCAACTCTGTGACAAATCTCTATAGTAATGATAACAATAGCTTTCACGTTAACAATTAAAACCGTTTTGCAGTCTGGAAAGTGTTTTCTGTGCAAATGTGAACAATGATGAAGCTTCGGCGGAAGATGACGTTTTCTGTACCCATTACACCTCGAAAAAGATGACGTGTCAGCTTGCATTCCCTGGATTCAACATGAAAACGTTGAATGATAACATGTGGCCAGAATACATGGCAAAGACAGAAGTGGTACCGGGAGTTCGAGGAAAGGAAACTGCGGAAGTAGTTCAAGATGAATCATCGGCATTCTTCATGCTAATGGCTATCTATTTCCCTGCTGTAACTGGAATCTTCACAGGAACCAATATGAGTGGAGATCTCGCAGATCCACAACGGAGCATTCCAGTTGGAACAATTGCAGCCACACTGACCACTTCAGCCATCTACTACATTCTAGCTCTTCTCTTCGGAGGCTCCATCAACAGAAGTGTCCTTCGCGACAAGTTCGGAAGATCCATTGGAAACACCATGGTTGTTGCTGCTCTCTCTTGGCCGCATCCAGCCATCGTCACTGTTGGAGCCTTCCTCTCAACATTCGGAGCGGCGCTTCAGTGTCTTTGCAGTAAGTCTGATGTGACCTTGTAACTTTGCAGTGATCCATAGGAAATATATACATACGTTGCAAGTGCCTACATAGTATCTAGTTTGATCTTCACAGGTGCGCCCCGTCTACTCCAATCCATCGCAAAAGACGACGTGATCCCGATTCTCTCTCCATTCGCCCGTGTCACAAAAAACAACGAACCGTTCCTGGGTCTTGTCCTAACTGTCATCATCGCAGAATGTGGTATCCTTCTCGGAGCTGTCGACAAGATTGCAGAGGTCCTCGACTTCTTCTTCCTCATGTGTTACGCTTTCGTCAACATGATTGTTGTTCTGCACTCCATCATGAAATCCCCGAATTGGAGACCAAGGTTCAAGTACTTCCACTGGTTAGTATCATTCTATCTAGCAAAGCAAACTTCTGTTGGGATTCAGGTCACTTTCCCTCATTGGAGCTATTCTCTGCTTCTTCATCATGTTCGCTTCGAGTGTCCCTCTTGCCTGCATTGCCTGCACTGCCACCGCTGTCATTTACAAATATGTAGAGTGGAAGGGGTAAGACAGTTTATGTAAGGACCATCCATTTGTTGTTTTAGAGCCAAGAAAGAATGGGGAGACGGAATGAGAGGACTGGCTCTTTCCACTGCCCAATACAGTCTGTTGAAAGTTGAAGACAAAGATCCTCACCCGAAGAACTGGCGCCCTCAAGTTCTCATCCTTCTCACGAGTCAATGGTCAAAAGAAATGATTGATAGAAGAGCAGTATCAATGCTGAACTTAGGAGCCCAGTTGAAGGTATCGTTTCTTTTCAAAGCTGTTCAATTGTTGTCTTTCAGGCTGGTCGTGGATTAGCTATCGCTTGTGCGTTCCTCAAAGGATCCGTTGACTCGCAAAAGGATAAAAACCGAGCACGAGACGTCAAGACAACTCTCGTGAAAGATATGACAAGCGTTCGGCTTCGAGGATTTGCCAAGACAATGTTCTACAACAACCATCAGATTAACGGAACAATTTCTGGATTGTATCAATCCATCGGGATCGGCGGTTTGAAACCAAACACTATCCTGGTTAACTGGCCGAATGACAAGAATGCTGATGAACTTGTGTTGTTTGCTGGTAAGAAGCATAAGACCCCAGTTTCAATTTCCTATGTTTCAGAAGAGATAATCCACGGAGCTGCAAATGACAACTGTTTGATTGTGACCAAAGGAATAACTGATTTCCCGGAATACTCGGAGAGACTGACTGGCTTCATTGATATCTGGTGGATCGTACAGGACGGAGGAATCCTGATGCTCATCGCTTATTTGCTTCGTCAACACAAAGTCTGGAAGGGATGTACTCTTCGAATCTTTGCTGTTAGTGAGCAGGATTCGACCAAATCGGAAGACATGAAAGCTGGCCTCCAAAAGTATATCTACATGTTGAGAATTGATGCAGAGCTCTTTGTGAGTTTCCCTTTTCCTGCTCCCCGGACTATCCGTGCTTCAGATTGTGGATCTTCTCGACATGGAAGTCTCTGATGAAGTTGTCGAAAAGGCGGCGGAGGTTGAAAGGAAGCAAAAAGAACGGGAGGAGATGAGAAGAAGCAAGAGTGGATATCTGAATGATGGTTACCTGGAAGACAACGGAAAACCTCGTCCCGTTTCAATGCGTAACAGTGACTCGACTCGAAGCTTCACTCCTCAGCTCGCTGCCCACACCTCAATTAATCTCGATGAGAACGAGACGTCGTTCACAGAGTAAGTAGAAATACCTGGAATAGAGTCAGTGACATAGTTGTTTGCTTTTTTGTCTTGAGCGTATTTTGTGCTGGCTGCCGACGCCATGTTGGACTTTGTGTAAAGTTGTGATTTCAGAAGTCTGTTCGACGATTTCTACCGTTCGGGAACTCCCAACGAAGAGATGGATGGTGCGATGAAGTTGAACATTCACAAGATGAACACATCCGTCCGATTGAACCGTGTCATCCGGGAGAACTCTCCGGACTCGCAACTCATTCTCTTGAACTTGCCATCTCCACCCAGGAACCGTTTGGCCTTCAACAACTCTTATATGGTAAATGACTCTTTCTGCAGAGTGTGACAATTCCTGTTTCAGACCTACCTAGACGTGCTAACCGAGGATCTGCCCCGTGTGCTGTTCATCGGAGGCAGTGGTCGCGAAGTAATCACCATCGACTCTTGATCCAATCACTTCTTTCTTTCTTGTTTTCTCATCCTCTCTCTCTCTCACAAACATTTTTTTGAATTGTTATAGGAATCACGTATCTAAATCTGCATCCATGGCAACTATTATTCACATGACGATGCGTTCTGATGTAATCATGACTTTGAGATAAACTGAAACTCGGTATTGTTTCCCTTTGACGTCGCCTCCGTAGATGTGTGTGGTGCCATTCGGTGCAGTACAGGCCTGTCTACGTCACATTAAACTTTCATCGGAATCAAGAAAATAGAAAATAGGAGGAGAGAAAGAGACCAACATCAGGACCTCCACATCAACCGCATCGTGTGAATTCATTCCTTGGAATAGGAAAATAGTTAACGACGTCGGCCTCGTAGAACAATGGGAACCGACGAGATTTTGGAGTATTTTCGAATTTGCAGTCTGGGAACAAGGGGACTCGTGCCGATAACGACTTCCTTCCGTCTTTTGAGTCATTCCTCGGAAATTACCGCGTCCGACGTCATTTAGTTCGGTACGTTGAGTTCAGACTGTCCCATTCTTCTAGTTTGCTCTGTCTCATTTCTACTGATACTTTTGCAATGCGTGAACGGTTCTGACCGACTCGACATTGTTGATATTTTGAATGAAAAAGTGTGAAGTTACATCAGAAAGAGACCAACAAGACGTTCCATTGTGACGGTGTGCACACTGAAAACAACGTGCACCCTTATTTGCGCCAACCATCACGACCATTCCGCCATTTGAACCTGCGAGAAGATATGCAAAATATCAGAGATGGGCGGGTAAGATCTCTCTAGCAAAACAAAGCGAGAAGTGCAAGGTGTTACTCTCCGCTCTTCTGTCCCTGCTATTCTTATCTAGTTGAAGCCGGATGATGCCATTTTGACGCCTGTTTTGTATGTGTGTGGCGCAAAATTATCGGACAAGAGTCTCGCTTGCCAAAACTACGCATTTTGATGACATAATTAACCTAGCCTCGACTCCCCCAACTCTTTAGAAATCGGCTATTTTCCGCTTCCTCTCAATTAGCCGTTTGACATTTCGGGGCGGGATAAAAAGGCGAGTTTCCGGAAGTGGCAACAAACTCATCCATCATCTCGCAAAGTGTGTGCTCTTTCGATTAACCTTAACGTCCCGCTGAACTTTGTGTCAAAAGACATAATCTTTTGTATACTTACTCACTGTATTTTTTCGAATAGTATCATAGTGAGATTTGTGCTGCTACAAAACATATGCGTTGGGTTACCTTGAATGGTAAGGCAACCTTGGCCGTTTCAAGTTGGAGTGAGGCAAGCTTCTGCCTGCCACAACTTTCCCAACAACAACTGGAAACGTACATATGTTTTTTAAAAGTTGTGATTTCATTTGCCTTTATATAGGACTGATACAGTCCCCCAGATACCCTATAAGGCGTAGGCTAAATTGAAGTGCGATTTGTACACATCCCCGTAACAGATAGTGCATCTTGGTGGGTTCCGCCCTTTCCTAATGAATGAGTCCACTGTTTATGTCTCTTCTCACCAGACATACCCTTTCCTTGTTTGTTGTCTACTCAATGTTGTCCACAGATACGGTCTCCGGAGATTCACTCTTCTCGTATACGTGATTTGCTGAAATCTCTCCGGAATTCGTCACTCTGCCAGACTTGCCGGACCCCGTACACACGCATCTTTCCCCAAAAATAGGTCGATCCAATTTCATGTCCTTCTAGAATATTCACATTCCGGGTCCGCGTCCATTTTGTCTCTTCTCTTTCGGGTTGGTTCTGGGCCTAAACTTTGAGCTTTGTCACATCACGACCACCTACACGTTTCTCCCCTTCTTTCGTCCACTTCTCTCTCCAGATCATGAATCGAATCGCCGATGAATTATTCTGTGAAATTTGCTACCTTGAATGCTTCCGAATCACGCAAATTGTTTGTTCTCCGTTGATTTTTGTGTTGGTGTGTGTGTAGGCGAATCGGAATAATAGAAGCAGGCGATTTTTCGAGCGCCGAGGAGCACGAATTCGGAGATGACACCGCCCATTCAAGTCTGCCCCCTCACTGTATTGTCTCAACCAGAAACCACATTCTCGCAAACTTCTTCTTCTTCTTGTTTTATCACTTGAGTTACTACTATGACTAATATTTACTATATCTTTTTGATCTCAATAAGTTTTCAAAAACGAAAACACCCCGAATTCTTACCTCAGAATTCGTTATCAAACTCTTTCCCTCTATCATCTTTCCAAATCAGCTGATTCGTTGGCCCGCCCCGAGTACTTTTCGTGGTCCAACTCTCCAAATCTGCGAATCCCCGAATCTCTTTCCGTCTCCATGTGAGTGTGAGCTCAGAATTTTTGAAATCGGTTGCGGTCTGGTGCATTCCGGAGTGAAGACTAAAAAGAATAAAAAAGAAAAGACGAAGCGACATTTCGTAACGCAAGACTAGTCCTCCAATCTCAGGTCGTTTCTGTGTTTTCTGTTTTAGCTTCTTCTCTCAGAATTATTCATTCTGACTGTTCCCCCCGGTCAAAAACCTTCTTTGCCCTCTTTCCTCGCTCTTTTTGCTCTTTGCTACAGTAACCCCTGAAGCCTCCCTTCCCTTTAAATCCAGTCTTGTTGAATGTCCCTTCCGGCCGTCTCCTTCCGCCAAACTGATCTTCGTACTCATATTTCGTTCGCCCATTGCAATGAATCGGGGTCCCTTTCATTGCTCCAACCAAAGCATGTCATCATCATCATCATCGTCGTCATTAAAAATAGAGTTGATTCGGGGACAGGCCAGCACGGAGCAGCAAAAGAGACAAAAAATAACATGGATGTATGTTTTTTGCGGACCCGACCCGACTAGCAGACATGTTTCTCCGTCATCGGACGGCGAAGAAAATAGAAACCGTTAACTCGATTGTGGAGAGGAGGAAAGGGGGAGATGATGTTCTAGAAATAGACACACGTGTGCTATTTTCGGCCGCAAGAGAGTCCCTTTTGGGGCAGCAGTTGTCGGACGGGTGGCGCCGGAAGGAAACGGAAAAGACAAGGAGAGGAAAGTTGGACCCTGGGGGCTCGTAGACAGGTGATAGATGGCTCTGATGGAAGGAAACTGAACGGAATTGAAGGCTTCCAGCTGTGATCTCAGTTCTAGAACATCTGGATTACTGTAGAAGGGTGTTCACGTGAAATCCTAACCCCATTTTCTGCAAAACTGACTCCAGAATCCGTTTCCATCACTTCCGCTGTCGTCATGTGCTACCCGCTGAGGCTGAAAATCAAAGAATCGCCGCGTCGGTCGTGTCCATGGCCCCTGCTCCTTTTTTCTTCCTCTTCCGACTTCCAAAAGAGACACTTCAGATGCTGGGACGTTGCGACGTCACACAGTCGTTTTTTTGTCTTTTTTATTCGCCAACCTCTTCTTCAACGCTCAAAAACCGACCCCCGGGCGCCACCCCTAATAGCCAATGATTACGTCAAAACCGCTTGTCTTCCTCCCGTGCTCGGGGCCTGCCGGACAAAAGAACCCCGTGTGAGTGACTGTGTCTCTTCGACTCCGAGTGCTAAACGGAGCGTCGCTTGACTTCGGAAATACAACGAAAAAGAAACACACTCGCAGGACTACGTAACATCCGGTTTCGTCTTGTTTTTTTGTCGGGACCACGCACAGAGTCATCGTCCGATTCGACGACTTTTCTAGCGTAATCCGAGAGTCTTTGAGAACTTCGTAGAGGGTATTCCATTTCCATTCCTTCACAGAGTTCTTTCTTGGCTGACTGCCAAATTCCGACGGACTGGGAACCCACTTGGAGCGGGTAAATCTATTATTTATGAGACTAGAACTACCCGAAATATCCTGGATGAATATATGTGAAAAATATATCTAGTTAGTACCCAGTCCTTTCTATTTTTATGTACCTTCTCTCTTTTCATTTCCGTTTCAACCCAGGTTTCAAAGTTTCGCAACACTACCGTAACCCTCCTTTTCTATTCCTGAGTCCTGTGACTCGTGTACCATTCGTAACTTATCACTTCGAGGCTACAACGTCGATCCGGTCGTCTGCAAGAGTTACAGAGAGTTATCAGTTATCAGTGACGTCTTGCAACAGTGGAAACCCTTTCCGGTCGCATCTCTAACTAGGAATTCTAAGAATGCTTTACTATTCATTGCATCGTTACACTTATCACTTTTCTCCTTATCAACCACGTTTTCCTTCCATTGCTTTTTCTTTCTGTTTGTTCTCTTCTTGTCAGTTGACTTTCTAAGATCTGGCATGATCTAATCAGTCTCTCATTCGCAGAGATCTAGCCATGCCAGTGTTCTATAACGTTAGCCTTCATTTCTGTGGTTACCGGAAAATGAGCACAGGCGCCGGATCGGTCCAAGTATTCTGTGCTCTCTTATCAGTTCTGCACACCGATCGGTCAGTCTCTCACGTTTCCAGCCCCAAGTCAGTTTGTGCTCTTCAAACTGTCCTACCGTACTCCATCGGACCACTTCCTGCTTCTTCTGCAGTCTGCGAACCGTGCTTTTTCTGCTCTGTGTTGTGTGCTCCAGAATCCCCATGGGGTTGACGTCACCTTCTGTGGCCTCCTTTCCTGCTGCTCGTCCCTCCCTCTACGTATATCTACGCCCTCCCATCATTCTTCTTATCTCTTTGTGTGCTACTCCTCCCCTCCCTCAATGACCTCGATCTCGTGTCAATTTCGTTTTTTCGGCGGGTGGCACAAGAAGTACGGGAAAAGCAAAATGACACGAATGTATGATGGATAGTTGACCTGCTAACACTGCTCGGGTTTCGGGTCGACGAGGCGGGTTCCAGGTGCCAGAGACGCAGGCAGAGACGGAAGCAAACTGCTGATACGTACTACTGGCGGACACATGTACACGGGTCCCCCAGCTATCACTTTTGACGTGGGTTCTCATTCCCAGACCGCAGCTCAGCCCCGTGGGCCCTTTATTGTTTTTTGTTCTGTTGTCCCCCCGTTTTATTGCCATGCGCAACACACACCTGGCCCAATTGGCGAAACGACCCGGTGTCGCGCCACGACAGACGTCATCGTCTCCGACGCCTTCTGAATCACCCTCCGAGTCCTTTAAATACAATCAGATCAAGTGGTCGACCCGCCATTTGTTGATCTCAGACCTGCTTCCGTATACCTGGCTGATCCGTTGATCCCAGTGTCTGGCAGTACAATAATATCACGTAGTAGTAATTCTGTTTTGGACAACACTACACTATACCACTATTAAGCTCATCCGTCGGATTCAGATTAAACGTTCCGTGCCATTTTAAACACGAATCTCTACACTTTCGTTCCCTTGATCTTATACTTCTTCCGTGTCTAACACCTGTCCCCCTGCCAGCTGAATATACCTTCTCTTGACCAGTTACTTTCTCTTCTTTTCAATTCTTGAACCTTCGACTTGACGCGATTTCCGGAGCGCGGAACGAAGTGTACTCCGTCACCTTCCGACGCCTCCAACAGGTGTCAAAGTTCACGATTCCTGCATGTGCTTCTTCTTCTTCTTCACACTTCCAGTTGGTCGCGCATTCTCGGAGAATCAAGTGAACATGGCGGGGCTCTCCTTCTCGCCCACCACCACCGCCACCCTCTCTTCTTCTTCTTTTTTCTTTCTGTAGCGTGTTTTGACCCATGCCTTGCCTTCTGCTCCCACTTTGCATCGTCCCATCTCTTCTTCTCGTGCATGTGGGTGGCATGAGGGTGGAGGATAGCAACACCCACTAAAGAAGAAGAAGCGGCGGTAATTTGATTCGGAAGTCGCAACTTTTTGCCCGAGAACTGGGTCACAATTTGATCTATCCTATCTCACTTGTATTTTTCTTCCTCCCCCACCACAAGACGGAACCACGTCACCCCGGGAGCCGGAGACTTGCTCCAAACTTGATTTGAACTGGTCCCAGTTCCGTCTTCTTCTCTTCTCGGACTACTGTATCTGTTATTATTTTCCTCTCAACGGAAATGATGTGAGTGAGCTATCATTTCCCGTCATCGCCCTGTTGTCTTTCCTGCTGACAACGACTTCCGAGAAGTGCCTCGCCCTCTCAAATTAACCTTCTTCTTTCGTCTGCGCCTAACCTCTTGACCTTTCCATTTTGGCTCCATTCTCTCTTGAGCCTGCTCCTTTTTTCCAAGTAGCAAATGCTCCAAATTCGAAACAAATCGCCCGTACTGCCCAAATCGCCATTCGGTCATTCGCCCGGAATAGCAATGTGTCTGTCTGGCACCCGAACTCTGCCCCGATCTTTACACTCGACTTTCCATCTGCTGCAGCTTTATTTTCCCGACGCCCTCCTGATTTTGCAGCTTTGTTCCATTCAAATGACATCATCCTACGGTCGCTTATCAGCTTCCTAAGCCCGAATCACAGAGGCGACCCCGAATGCGGGGAGCTCATCCCTGTACTTCCTACGTGCGTATACTAGATCCGATAGAGACTGGCCGAATTTACAGATCCCAGACTTAATCGAGGCTAATAGAAAACTGTTGATGAACCCGAACGTTTCTAGTTTGTAAGATACATTCGGATTTGTTTGTCTGGCCATCTTCCCAGTCCACTTATTTTCTCTCCAGTCCTCCCAACAGTCTGCTTTTGGCTCTCGGAATGATCAGAACTGAACTGAATTCAAGATTAAACCACCAATTCCAAATCTCCTGAACAATATGCAAATCCTACATATGCATTCTTGTAAAGACTCCTTATTCCATCTGTCAGAGTTCACGGACTGTTCCCGACAGTCTTCAAAAGTCAGAGAACAGGCCCGGACTACGGTATGATTCATATTGGATTATGGTCCGCCCTCCCGGCTTAGCAGATGGTTGAGCCAAGCTGGTGATAAACAAAATCACATTTGCTAAATTGCCACATACTGGCTGATTCCTAAGACTCTTTGCTTTCTTCAAACAGATCCTTTCAATGAAAGAAACATAAAGGGGAAGTTGCAGCAAAAAACAGCTGATAATGAGATTTGATGACGGGCGAGACAGAAAAGCCTTGTTTGCAGAAAGTTTTCAAACCCAACATTGCCCAAAAAAGTGTGGTTAAGTGATAGGTCACACACAGCAACAGATCTCTTTGCTGCTCTTAACTTTGTCAGCTGGCGGACGGGAACCGGAAACTCGCCGGGTTGGCACCTGTCGCTTCATTGCTTCCTGTACTCGTGGGTGTCTTTTGTTCTGTGTTGTCGTTGTGTTGTGTTCTGTTTTGACTTGACTTGTTGGCTCTGATCTGAAATTGATGTGGAAGTGAGGACCAGCTGATCACACTTGTTCCAATCAGCCTCACTTCCACTACTCTGGTCCCTTGTCTCGTCTCCCTCTCCAACGTTTTGTACCAAAAGCAGAGAAACGGGTCAAAGTATCAACGTGGGTTGGCTCGACACCTTTGACTGTTTCCACTTGAATGCGCCTCCTTGACATTTCGAAAGGTTCTCTCCATTAGACAGACAGAATAACATCCGGATCCAGAATTCATTCTCAACGTGGGACTCTTCCAACCAGTCTCGCGGGGTCCTTCCTCGTTTTCCCTGAGCTTCTGAATTATTTGCACTTTCGATAAACTTGCGCATCACTTTCCCATCTTCTTCGTGTTTCTATCACCCCTCCCACAACCATCTGAATCCTCAAAAAAAACATAAGTTAGTCACTTGAGCACCAAGGTTCGCCCAATTGACGAAACTAGCCGATTTGGCTCGCCAATCCGGGTGGGTTAACCCGCTTTTCAAAGCATCGCAAGGTGTCGAATTCGTTAATCGTCTCTGCAGAATCTCTAAGCTTACTTACTCTAACCCCCCGGATCACGATATCCATTACTATTTCTGTAATTACAATTCTCTTCCTTCCTTCCTGAACATCAGTTCCAGGTCCAGGTCATCACTCTTTGGCCTAGACATCTTATGTTCTTCGGCCTAGTTTCCACCGATTCGTCCAATTACCGTATGCCTTTAAAAGGCAAAATAATGGTCGTCATAAAACCAATAAAAGTTGACAGAAACCAGATTTCGAAATCTATTTTTAGTGACGGTCCCTCCTGCCCGCCCGCCCTACCTGCGCCCTTCTCTCTTGCCAGTCTCCCTCAACCTTTTCTTTCTTCTCGAGTCCCTAACCCAAGACATATCGTCATTCGACACTGAACACAATGATGGTCCTTCTCGGACTCCCACGTCCTTGTATACAAATTACTCGAAAACTTGCGTCATTCCTCCCGTCCCGTGGCACTTTTCCGTGGCTCATTGAATGCTCATCGCGGCGCTGAATGGGAAGGCGGACGGGACAGACGTACGGGTGCAGAAACTCAGAATTAAGAGAGGAGACGAGACTGCTGATGATAAAATTAGAACACACTCGACTCGCCCTTTCTTGTCGGTCCGTTGTTTTCTTTCTACGATAGTGAACCTTGCCGTCACTATTATTTTCATGTTCCAGGCCCAAGTCAACATTTCGAACTATCCTCCTATCACTTCTACACCTTTGGTCTCTGTTTTACGTAGTCTCTGGCACTTTCTGGGATCAAACTTCCAGTTCGTGTCCGTCTCCGGGCCGGTGTCTTCCCAAAGCAGATCACTGTGTAGACCCGTTCCCCAAATAGACATATCACCACGCCCAATGTCTTATTTTCTGCCCCTCCCCTCTCCCTTCTCCTTCTCCTGTTTCCCTTTTTTCTTCTACTTTGTGTCTAATCATCTGATAATACAAAGAAGTGGAGACTATCAAATAACACTGAAACGTAGTAGAAACCGGAAACGTGGTGCCGAGACGTTGCTGGCTACGTCGTCTTCTTCGGACTGACCACACACGTCACTGAACTTTCAAAGTGACACCGCCCGATGTTTCTCGTGTCTCATCCCACTTCATTCATTCATTCGGGGACTTCTTCTGAATGAATTGCGGAGGGTGGATTCCCGATTCGGCAGAGTCTCTGAAAGTCGTGCTTTCCCTTTGATCCTGCCAACTTATCGACGGATCATCTCGATTAACCGACATTCTCCTCGGTCCGCTGACGTTGCTCCATTTCAGTTTCGCTTCAACCAGCATAATCTTCTTGATTCCGGCCATTGTCAAGACTCCCCTCCAGCACACACACACACACACGTTGGCCTCCTTATCCGCTTCCTTTCGGTCGTTATTTTTGTGTGCCAATGGGTCTACCTTTTTTCCTTCTCTTCCTCCACTCTTTTTTGGTTTTGACGCGTTCCGTTTCTGACTGACGAATCAGGATGTTCTGACGCTGTTTTCTTGTTTTTCCTCCATACAAACTTGACGTGTTCCTTTTCTGCTCCTGAGCTCAAAAAGTTACTCCTCCATAAAACTGAATGTTGGAGTAGTCTGCTAGCCGGTTTCAGCTCATTCATAGATCTATGCCCAAACTGATCATCCACCAAACCTCATTGATAAAGCAGCAGGAAATAAAAGTTCAAAAGTCTTTTGCTGCACATCCGTCACTACAGTATCCCTCTGCTGTTTTTCCCATTCCCATATCCCATCAAAGAGCACGCCTTTCTTCCTTCCCGCCTGCTCTTGTGACTGCGTCTCTTCGACCTACGCACTGTCCGCTCAGATCAATTGCCAGATCCGAAAACATGGTTCTAAGCTACCCCAAAGCTCTGCTATTCTGACGTGGTGATCTATGTTCCCACTCCGCCTCTGTGTTGGGACCCGGACCCAGACCTCCCACGGCTTCCATTTCAGAGCAACACACGAGTCCTACTAATCTATTTGATCTTGACGTGTTCTTCTTCTTCTTCATTACCCTATTATTGGTTAGTGTCTTGTGCTCCCGGCCTAATCCAGCATCATGCTCCGTCTCGCAAACACGTTTTCTTTCTCTGACAACTTGTTTCCATTCTTCATTCATCCCAATCTTGTTATTATTGCCTTCCATCATTGCAACCTCGAAAACATTTCTCTTTATTTCCAGAAATCCCTCGACCAACTCATTGCGCACTCTTCACCTTCTTCCACGACAATATTTCGGAAGTCGACGAGTTCTGCGAATCCTGCGACACGACGACGACCCCGAAGACCACAACGACGACGACGACGACGACGACTCAGCGTCGTTTGACAACAGATGCTCTTGCAAAGGATAGGCATAGAACACTTGCGGATATGGATCCTTCTCCTTCTCATCTCCCTTGTACCCGCAGCTCTCATCAGAGACCGCAGGAGAGCCTCAGGTGTGTGTTTTCTCTTCTTCTGTACCGAATGCGCTGAATGAGTGTGTGACGTGGCGGTTTTCAAAACAAAAACAGCAGTGATGAGAACATTTCGAAAGCTCATCGGAAGTAAGAGAGTGACGTGTGAGAGGGAAGCCCTCGGTTCTTATTTGCCAAGGGTTACGCGGGACAAGCTTGTTCGATCGCCTTATCGCTGACCTAAACCGTTGTCGATCTTTGTGTTCTTCGAGACACTTTTTGATCCCGATGTTTCCAGACGACTTCTCGTTATTCTCCTACGACTACGATGACAAAGCGGATGCAAATGATGCTGACGCCACGTTTCGAAAGTTTGAAGCTTTATGCAATTCGAGGTAGATTGATTCGTCGTTATATATCTATTCATTCTCATCATTTCCAGGTCACAGGAGCCAACCACTTCAAAGCCTTCACTCATCGACGCTCTTTGCACATCAGCATTGAAGAAAGAATAGGGTTTTCTCTCAGTTTTCTCTCCCCCACCTTCATACTATGTATTTCGTTTTGTCGTTTTGCCGTTTTCCACGTCTTCCTTTTCCCGTTCTCCCCTTTGTTACAAGAACAACTTTGATATCTCGAGCCACGTGTCTTCCCCCTCCGCCCAGCAGCCACCCCCTACAGTAGCCTGAATGAATGTTTCCCCCTGGATCTCGCGTCTATCGCCTCCCGTCCCCTCTAGATCTCACGGACACCCCCATCCACCCGCACCAATCACTTGTTTGTACATAGTTCCCATTTTGTTCTTCGGGACACCGACAACCTCCCAGTCATTGTCACTTACACGATGCATTGTGTGGGCTCTTCTTCTCTAGCGTCTTTTATTGAATAAAATTCAGTTTGACTCAAGTATTTATGTATTCGGAATGCACATTAGTTGCTCGGATGTTGACGGCTTTCTGTAGCCGTAGCTTCCGAAACTTCATGAAGTCACAGATTGCCAGACGATACGGAACGACAAAGTAGAAGGAGATGAACGGGTCGAGGAACGACGGCAGACATATCAAAATAGGCATAAGATGCTCTGCAAGACGTAATGAGATAAAATTGCGGATAATCTGACTCACCGGTCAACAACATCTCTACATTGAACACTTGACTAATGATATAGGTGGTCGGGAGCGGGATGTAACAAACAAGCGGCAAGAAGGTTTGAAAAGCCAAACCCTGAAAAATAAGGCTTAATGTTCTCGAGCAACTTTCTCAAGGATCGTTCACATAAGCCAGGGTTTTCGACTGCTCCTTGGTCTTCGAAGACATGCTTCTGTTGGCGTTGATCAGTTGAACAACTCGTCGAGTGAGCAATCCCGAGGTGGCCGGGATGGCGTAGGCGCCAATCGCAAGCAGTGAAGTCGCAGTGATGAATTGAAACGAGAAAGCTCGCGAAAAGCCCACGAAATCGCCATAGATCGAGAGGTCGTACAACGGGTGCTCAAAGTGAGTGACTGCACGCACTTCAGCAAAGTTCCATGGGGATGTGAATGGCAGGATCTGAACTGTCTTGTCCTTTTCCTTCATCTTATCTTCTCTTACAATTGTGGTTATAGATGGGATATAGGTAAATCCAATCATACAAAAGATCCTCTTCCGAGTTGCTGTGCCACGTCGGAGAGCATGATGACGGAAGATTACAGTATTAGAGATACCGAGACCAACACAAAGGGCAACTCCCTACAACATACATTTCAAGAATTGTTGAAAGATAAAAGATAAACCAACACATCTGCATACATACCAAAAAGAAATGATACGCAGTAAAACAAGCATTTGGCCCGATGGTCGTGCATGGTCCAGATGGCAACACTGCAAGGGACGCTGAATTGGGAAGGTTCCTGAAAGAAACTAGCTCATGACCTAGAGTCACAGAGTTCAAATATTACCGATGTTGAGTGAAGAAGGCTAACGAGATCAAAACAATTTGCAGAATGCACGTATTCAACAGGAAGTATTTCAAATTGAAAAGACTTGCGGGTGACTTGATGATGATTAGGAATAGAAGAAGGAGCTGGAGAGTGAGACCTCCGGCGAAGTAGATTTTGAAGTACACATTGACGAAAGGGACGAAGCGGTTGGAGTCCATGATGTTCTAGAAAATGGAGAGGTTGAGAACAGAAACGCAATTTGTTTGTCAGTTGAGTCCAAAGTTACAAGAACTGGTCAGAATGTTAGGAGAAAGGGTGCAATTAGAGAAGAGGAAAGAATGAACATGTTTGATCTCTTTTTCATTTTCTTTTCAGAAACGTTTACATCAGAGACAAATCTGAAGAGCTCCTACTGAAAAAATGACTGGCTCCAGTGATTCGTCTGATTGTTCGGACGCAATGAGCAAGCCTAGCTCCTCTCCCCAATCATCCAAAATTACAGGTTTCAGACGAATTCTTGTAACCCCCAGATGACAGCCTTCTGTGTACACATGAGCAAGATAGATAGAAAGAGCGTTTCCAACTTTTCAGAATCTCTTGCAACATTCACTGAGACCAGTTATGCTGCGAACATCCCGAGGACACACTATCAATCGTGAACGGCAGGAGATGAGGAACTGGTCAGATGATTAAAAATTTGCGTTCCTCAGTTGAACAAAGTTATCCAAAAACAGTCGTTACAATTAATAAACTGAATTTAGCAAAGTATATTATGAAACTTACTTCCTCACTTTCTCAGAGGTCAAGCTCAAGAGAAACAAAGAGTTCAAACTAAAGAAACTTTTAATGAAGTAACAGGTGAATTGAGCACATCAATGTGTTTCCCTTTCTCTTAAAACAGCCTCTCCCACTTCATTCCGTTTTTCCGATTCTTCCACCGCTTCCCGGAGAACAAGACATCAAGAAGGGGTCTCTCTCTCCTCTATTCAATTTTGTTCCTGCCCAGTCGATTGCATAATAATTTTCAAACCACCGCCGTCGTCACACGAAACGAGATCTTTCTTCCCCTATCAAGTGGCTTCTTGTTACGCGATGCGACCATCTGATTCCGCGCCTCGCCGCCTTTTCCCTCTTCGCCACCAACGTCCTCCGTCTCCATCGGCAGCTTCAAAGTAAACCAACAATTTCCTGATGACTGTAGGCTTCTCCTTCTTCTTCTTCTTTTTCTGCTTCTTTTTCTATTTATCCAAGATTAACATCTGTCTGTCCTCTCCTCCCACGAGTTGCGCAATCGCAATTACAAAACGAACATCTTTCTGTGTTGTCTCCCACTTTCCTGTCGGATCCATGATAACAGGTGTGTTGGTTGCCATCGCGCGACGGCATCTTCCGCGTATTGTCGGAAGGAAAAGAAGACGGAGAACTCGCAAAAAATGATGATCGACTGGAGATCGGAGGCAGTGAGAGACACGAGAGATTTATGATCCGCCAATCTTTCAGTTGTTCTCTTTCTGTTTCAGAACCCTCTTGTAATTTGGTGTGGTTTGTTCTTGTTCCAATGAACACTAGAAAGTAGTCTGACACTGTCAAACCTGTAAAGGAGGCTCCGTTCTTTATGGTCCGAATGCAGATCGAGGACCCTAAAAATTAGAAAATCTATAAATGTGGTGCAATAGTAGTTGATTGACTTTTAGAAAATCTATAAACGGAGAGAGTAGATCAACCAGATAGTCGCTGTTAAAGAAGAGGTTGCTCCATCATTAGGATAATCTCTTTTTCTTTCGTTCCTCCAATAGTTCAGTTCCATCTCTTCTGATCACCAGACTGTTTCCTCCTCCCCAGTACCCTTTTTCAAGTGCATAATATCCTCCTCACACCTCCTTCCCCTCTTCTTTCCTTCCGCTTCCCTTCTCCGTTATCTACTGTACAAAACTGGTAGTTGTAAAGTTGTGTCTTCTCTTGGAAAACTCCCTTTTCTCCGGCTCGTCTCTGTCTCTCCTCGTGTCCGTGCCATGCGTGCGACAGAAGAGGTGAAAGCGTGCGGCGCCCTGATTTCACTTTCCGGTTTCGATGGCAGGCAACGATTGCGCAACGCGTATCGGATCGGGCGAGGATTTCGAAAAACCAACTGCTGCTGAAGGTCACAAGATTCAAAACACGCACATTTGGCTTCTGTAAACAGCAAATCTAGCCCGAGAAACGAGTAGAATCATTTGTGAAGGACAAGCTTCTGATTGAAACTGAAGGAAGAGAGAAGTCTGATTCGAGAACCTGCTTACTGATTACGATTACAGATTACCACATCGTACCAATCCGCTCTGATGTAATTGTTAACTGCCAATTGCCGTCGTAACCGTTCACAACTAGAACCAGAACCTGAATCTACATCCAATGTCATCATCCAACCTTGAACTCCTCCTCATGACCCCAGTCAGCTTCTTCCGTCTGCCGTTTCTTTTCCGCGTGCGTCCTTGCCATCTTCGTCGGCATCATCTGAATCGTCGGTGTGCCCTTCTCTGCCATCAGCAACCCTTTAAAGGACCGGTTGGATAGTGTAGTTCAAACAAGCTTACTCTCACTTGTGACAGCGCCAGACGCAGATGCGCAGACGGTCGGTGCTAAAATCGCGATATTACACAACAGCTATGCCATCCGTCGAGGAGGAGAAGAAGGCCAAGGCATCGCCACTACTACTACAACTGCTTACTCTTCATCCCACCGTGAATACCATTCCCCTTTCCTGTCTTGTTGCCAATGCTTCTTCCTGTGACGTGTCTAGAAACTAGCTCTGCAGCTCTGACCACTCTCGAAGTGTCCAGTAGTCTCCACTCGACATCCTGTCACTTCCCATTCCACTCTCTTCATCTTATCACTGATAATTGGGAATTGCCCATCTCGCCATCTGCCCCTATGCCATTCTCTCTCATCCCAATACAGTAATCGGTCTTGAACACAATCTCCCCTTCTCTCTCCTCCACAACGTTTCTTCCGTCCTTCACTTCCCCCGTTTATCCAGTTTCTGCCATTTTCACAATTTTGTCTTGCTTGTATACATATTTTTTGACGCCATTTCTGTTTCTCTCTCCCGATTCCTCTTGCGCAATCCAATCCCAATATCCTGTGAGAAGTCACTGTGTTTCTCTGGCGTCTCGTTTCGTTGGGAAGGGGGGATTTTGCAACAGTGGTGAGAAGAAGCTTCTCCTTCCGAAAACATTTGTACAGTGTGGGTGAGCAGGGGTCGAAACACTTGGAAAGAAACATGAGCAAACAGGGATTGGGAGTTAGAGTCCTAACTATAACAACAGTGGACGCTGCCCTTGTCGTTCCAAAGTGTGAAACTCAACACATTCTGCATGTCCTCTACTCTTTGCTCTCTGCCCTGTTCCATAACAATACATCCTGAATCCCGCCGATTCTCTCTTGACCATTGCCATTATTACCTGCTCCTGCTCTTCTTCTCGCGAGCATCAGCGCAAACACAAATAGTTGTTTTTGTTGGTATCCGGTTGCCCTCGCCCCCCACCTCGCTGCTCTTCTCACTTCTCCTCAATCTGTTGACATTTCCACTTTGGTCATTCGCACTCGAAACATGCGCAGTCTTGCATTCGCACCACACAGTTTCAGTTCTTCTTCTTCTCCATGCTTTGGTCATGGATCCTCACCCTAGCCGCAATACCGGCCACATTAGGTCATAGGAATCGGGTGCAGGATGATGAGATTTTGGTGATATCTGATAGCACGGATTCATTGAGTTTTGAGGATTTTGCAACTGCTGATAAACTGACAAGAGGTTTATCAGTGTTTTATCAGTGATTGTGATAGTGACATTGCAGAAGAACTATTCGGCAAGCATATTCCAGTAGAAGTCGTCAATGATTACAAATCAGACATTCGGTTACCAAGGAGACAAAAGGTTAGACACTCCTATCCTGAATTTCTGTAACAACTTGATTCCAGAGAAATGGAGTGTCTCGTGCAGCCAAATTATGGCCGAATGCCCGTATCCCATATGCCATTTCCCCACACTACTCTCCTCATGAAAGAGCTCTTCTCGCAAAGGCAGTAAAGCAAGTACGCAATTCAAACGGCAAGTTTTCATTTTATTGAAAAGTTACAGTACCACGAGAAAACATGCATTCGGTTTGTGCCAAGGCAAGCTGGAGAGCCGGACTACCTGTTCATTGGGAAGGTGGATGGGTTGGTTTGACATCAAGCCCAATGTATAGTCATGAAGTTCAGGTGCTTCTCAGAAGTTGGAAGAACTTCTGGAGTTCAAGTGTTGTCTCTGGATAATGGGTGCATGGAGTATGCGACAATTATCCATGAGATGATGCATGTTGTGGGGTTCTATCACGAACATGGTAAGATCTGTTTTGAACCCAATACTGAATTTATTTTTTTTTTCTTTAGAACGATGGGATAGGGATAACTTTATTGATATCATCTGGCAGAACATTGATCGTGGAGCACTGGACCAATTCGGAAAGGTTGATCTGTCAAAGACATCCTATTACGGTCAGCCTTACGATTACAAGTCTATCTTGCACTATGATAGTCTGGCGTTTTCCAAGAATGGATTCCCAACTATGTTACCAAAGATGAAATGTAAGCGGGACCTGCTGAACTTCTCCCAGGAAATGGTTGTTTTCAGCGGCTACGATCGGAAATGCTCGTGATTTCTCTGACGTCGATATCGCAAAGATCAACCGAATGTACAACTGTCCACTCGAAAAGAGCGTGACAGCTCCATTTGCCAGAGCAAGGGTTTGAATGATCTTTCCACTAATCCCTTTCCCGTTTTTCCAGCACGTGCCAATCTACTCTCCACAATACCACAAGTACGAAGATCGGCCGAAGATCCCTCTGCGCTCGTTCGACACTCAACCATCTCCGATCCTTCCGCCAATGGCGCAGGTGCCCTCACAGCAACTTGTCGTCTCGAGTAGTTCTGGTCACGTCAATTATAATACAAACAAACCTGCCCGTGAGTTCACAAAGTTCCCACGTACGAGCAACCAGAATGTTGCAGAGTGCGAAGACAGAATCACAGTGTGCTGGTGGACGGCGGACCGGTGTAGGTCTCCCGCCATCTACCAAGTCATGTCTTCTCTGTGTCCAAAGACGTGCAAGTTTTGTTAGATACCAGATTGTAGTTGTTTTAGACCCCTTACCGGTGATCTCTTCCATTCAAGGTCCCTTCTTTTCTCTCACTCTTCTCATACACATCATCTTTTCTTTTCTGTTACCGAACGGGTTCTTTCGAATGCTTTCAACATCAAATAAATTTGATTTTCACTTTACATGAAAGTTAACAGGCTTGAAACTTGAGCACAAATTGAGTATCAAAAATATGGAAACGGAAATCTCCTTTCAAAACTTCCTCATCTTGACGAATTGGAAAGTTGATTTCAGAAGATATTCGAATAACTTCAGCGAGCAGATCCAATTCTTTGATGGTATACCAAAGACAGTTGTCGAACAGAAGATGAACTGTTGAAACTTCTTTCTGATCCTGAATCAAAAACATGATAACTGCTGCCCCCCTAGACAAACCTCCAAAAGAAGAGGCTTCTCCAGAATGCCTGAATGCATCGGTAGGCGCGCAAGTGTCTGTAGGGCACTGATCATAACATCCATAGTCACGCTGATATCCGTGTTGTACAACTCGACTCTCTGAAGTTTGCGGCCTCCGTTCTGATTTGCCAGAAGGGCCTCCACTGCAGCTTCATCGAAGATTAGACCACTTGGAACACCTGTGTCAGAATTTCCATTGAACGCGAAAATACGCAGATTACGAAGCTCAGGAAGCTTTTTGAAGATATCCGCGCATGAAATCTGTTGATTGCAATAATGAGAAAGTGATAAGGTGACCAAGTGACTGAATTTGTCAAGTGTTCCGAGGATCTTGAACAGGTTGGATGCTGGGTATGTAACCAATTCTAGCTGTAAATATTCACTGTGGTTTCTAGGATTTTCCTTTTCCTACATACCTGCTGAATTTCCAAACACCAGTCAGAGCTCATCCCGTCTACCACCGACCCAATGGTGTCTTTGTCCACGTCTTCTTTGAAAAGCATTGCAAGAGTTTGTGGTGGAGCAACATGTCGGAGTACACGACGAACGACACTGGAACTCACAGATGGATCTTCGAACGGCTTCGGGCTCTTCTAAACTTTGAGGTGTAACAATAGATTGTTTAGAACAACTTACGGGTGTGCCAAGGTACACACGGAAGCAATTTCCTTCAACTTCCATCATGATAGAATCCGGCTGGAACTTTCTGAAATCATCGTAGTCAATCAAAGTTTGATACAGAGAGTGTTTCAATCTAACCTGATAGATTTGTTAAGTCTGAGGATTTCCTGATTCCAAGAGTAGCAAACTTGACGACACTTGTGAAGTGTGGCTGCATCCGCGGACTTAAAGACTTCTCGCAGAGCCACATCGTCAAGGTTTTGCCACGCGGTGGTCATACCTATTTAGAAAAGGATTTGGACTCAGAAAAGGGAACGAGAATGAGGACGAGCAGCTGGTATACAGTTTATGGGCGTGCTAAGTAGAAAAAAAAGAGTACGAAACGGTGGACAGGTGCAGGAGAGAGTATTGTTTCCCTGTTGATCGGGACAATTTCGGAGCGCCTTTTATTTTATTTCAGTACAAACCCAACTGACGAACAAAGCGGAGAAAGTATAAAGCGTGTTCGCCCGCCCGGTTGACAAGAAAAGGGCCGAGATAAGACAAGAGAGATGTAAACGAAAAGTGTGAGAGCGGGGAGTGCGCTTCCTGCCGGCGAACGCCTCGAAATCGTCTTGATGATATGCAAATGAAGGTTGGCGGCGAAACGAAACGAGGACGAAACGAGGTGATAACAGGGGAACAAGACATGGTTAGAAGGGAAGCTGATAACGGGAAGGCTTTCAACTGCTTTGCATTATCCCGGTTTCTGACAATCATATTTGATAAGTTGGCAAACATTCGGGGGCGGATCAGCAGCGGAGGGAGAGAAACTGACTGGATCAACAATTGCGCGGGCGGCTCTCAGAGGTGTCGACATCCACTTTCACGTGAGTTTTGAAACAGTATTGATTTGCATAAAAAGATAATGACAAAACATGACTAAGCTTCGAAACAGTTTCGAAACAACACTGTTAACTGCCAAATCAAAAAATTGAGTGGGAGGAAGGACAGGCGAGAAATGTAATAATGGAGGGGAGAACGAGGAGAAGAAAGCTTTCTGTGCAGCCTTCTTCGTTTTTCCTTCTATAATTGAGAACAAACAAAGGATAGGAGGAGGTGGAGAAACAAAAAAACAGAAAACAAAAAGTCGGAGAATCAGAAGAAAGGTGAATCATCCTGGTTTAGAAACATCGGAAACTTTCTGATTATCGCGCTTCGATTCCCACCGATGCATCGGGCTCTGAAAACTAGAAATTTCCCGGTAAACAAGATCGTTAAACCGTGTCAAACACGCAAAGAAGCAGCAAGGCTGAGCTGTCTCAGGATCAAGAGATCGCACGGAAAGAGGAGGAACATATTGGCTGGCGAGTCTCGGAACGTGTCGATCAGCTGCTGCTCCGAGAAGTTACACTGCGTGGAAGATGGAGAGAAGTGGGGAAAAGAAGAAGGGATCCTGAAAGACGAGAAGTGCACGGTTCCGCGCGGAAGGATCCGGGAGAGATGGAGGGGAGATAGAAGAAGATAGACATCGACCCCTGATTGAGGTTGGAAAAGATCGAGTCGAAGCAGCTGCATTCTAGGAAACACTTTGAAATGGAAGAAGAATACTTGGAGGTTGAAGCATGTTTTATCAGCAAGTTCCTCCTGATTATGATCGTAAGGAAAACACATCAATGGTTTTCTTAATGCTTTGTATTTGCACCGATTTGAATGTTCGCAAACGTATTCATGATGATAGAAGATGAAGAAGAAGCAGTTTATTGCCGCCTTTCATGCAATGGAATTGGTATAGTACAGAGTGTATCGGGGGAAAGAAAAGAAAGGAAGCAGCAGATGTCTGACATCTTTTATGCACTGAAACATTGTTAACACTGGAGTTGAGATTGGAGGTGTGGAGGGTTGTGGGATGACTATCGTCGACATGTTTGGAGGGGGAAGAGTTCTATGATTTTCGAGCAACAAACAATTCATAGACTGACGAGAATGGGACATGATTGCGCGCGATGAGGAATGAGTGGTCCTTCGTTTGTCAGGCTAACCGTAAACTTGAGAGCCGTCTCAGCGGAAACAGGGAGAAGGTGTCCTGGCAACGAGATGGACTGTGATTGGAAGGAAGGTATGATGGAACAATTGGTGGTGGATGGGGGAACATTATGGGCCCACGTATCCAGAAAAAATGGAACAAGTGGAGGGAAAAAGAAAAATAAAGGGGGCGGGGGCAGTTGAGATTCATGTGGACTAAGATGCTGGGTCAGTGAGTTAAAGAACAAATGGATGAGGGAAAAGAAGATAATATTATGAGAAAAGGATTATGATGGGGGTGAATAGAACGAAACGCGGAAATATCATGACATGGTATAAGCGACAACTGTCTGGGGGAAGAGGTCTGAAATCTGGGAATGGGAAATGGGGGAAGATGCTACAGGTTGGTTTCCGTCATTCTGGCACGTTTGTTTGAAGGTTCGACTGAAAGAAAACATCATTGAAGATGGTTCATGAAACTATGGACTCACAGCTCCCGTCTCGGTTGTACATGGGCGGTCGATCGTTGACAAGCGTGCCCATGATTTCAGCAATCAGAGTTGGGTTTTCTCTCGACAAAGTCAAGAATCCGTCCGACTGCAAAGAGATAATTCAATCAGAAACCACTTGACAAACAACTCACATTGATCACAGCATTAGCATTGAGGCAGATGAATTTTATGGCCTCTTTCTTGAATTCGACCATGTTGTAGAGATCTGCATGAGCGAGATGTTTGCAAACTGTTTCGGGAGCAAGTCCGTTCCTCATTGCCTGGAAATCTTGATAATCACAACAGAATGCAGAAGAGAACCGACACATCGGCGCAGTCACTTACCGACTCAGCAAGGTTTTTGAGACCTGGCAGTGCGAATCGCTCGGCTGCTGCGAGGACTTCCAACGAGTGCGGTCCCATGTTCTGGCAGGTTCCCGTGTAGATGTAGAACAGAAGCGATTGGGCGACTTCGTAGTCAATGTCTTCCAGGACGACTCGAGAACTCTGCGCCTCGGCGGTATGTGGCTCCATCATGGCTGCAAACACCGGAGAACGACAAGACAGAATGGCTCTGTGCGCCTTGAGTTCCCGTCCCTCAACGATCAGAGTGAAGTCGTGGTGCTTGCCGCTGCGGAGCAGATTCTCCAGGTCCTTGGTGACTTCGATTGGCATCGGGAGCTCTGGTGGAAGGGAACGGACGTTCTGCGAAGCTCTGAAAGACAATTCATGGCTTTCTGTAATCCCGGAAAGGTCTCTTACTTTGTCAGTGTGTCGAATGTGACAATTATGTTGAGGCACAGATGCAGATCGTCGTTCGGCTGCACGTGAGAGATCAGAACTTCCCGTCTGATGTACTCGAAGTATCCGTGGAGCTGAGATCTCTAATTTATTTTAGTAAAACATCTGAGAAAACTCACTTGCTGTGTTCCCGAGTAGACTGTTGTCGGTGTCTCGTCGCCGCGGTTGTTGAAGACGGAGAACTTGAACTTGGCTTTGAACGTGGCGGCGGTGTTTGTAGAACTCTGGTTAGTGAAACACTGTAAGCACAGCGATGCGTGCACGTCGAGTCACGTGTTCTTACCTGGAAGAAGGTGAAGTCCTTGTTGGATTCCTTGTTTCCTTGTGGATGAAGTCTGATCCGGAAGGTTATGTCAGGCAACTCAGGAAGGCCACCAGAACTGGAGGGAGAACTCGATGGCGAAGCCTGCAACCGATGATCTTCTTGCTGGAATTCGGGAAATGGGCTCAAGAGAACAAAACTCTTCGCGACTAATCATTCCACAGAAGGGCGACCTCGAAAGATGCGAAACATTTGAAAACTCACACTGAGATCTTTTATCTTTGCACTTGTTTCCAGGTACCGGCAATCGAGCTGCGAGAATCCTCTGATGGTCCAGACGTGCCTGAAAACAACTTTTAGATGAATCGATAATTCCCTGTGAACTCACTTGTGAACAAGAGATCGAACTTCTGATGTGGACCAACTATCCGCAGAATGTTTCAGATGCATCAGTTGGTTGTTGTCCATCTGGAAACAAAACAATATGAAATGGGAGCAAACGGAGAGGAGAGGCAGTCGATAAGAAGGCAAGCGGGGAGGTGAATGAGTCAGCACGAGAACGGGGCTAGCGGTATAAATAATGGAGACGAACTCTGACGACAAAGATCGCAGAATGGGGCGGCGGGTGACTAACAAACTCGCCCTAATGATATTTTCCTGCTTTCGGAGCGTTGTGCAATGCATGAGACATCTTTCACAAAATTGAGAAACAGAACGCAACGGGGCGCGATTACATCGAAAGACGTTGGCCGAGAAAGAGAGACGACGACGAAGATTTCGTGGCCTGTGTGTCTGGTTGCGCTCGATTGTGAAACTACACTGTTGTGTTGTGTGCCCCGACCCCACACATAACGAAACACAAGGAAAACACAGTTCCGGACCGTTTTTTAGGAGTGTTATTTTGACTTTTCCACATCAGCACCAGCAGTAAATACAGTGTTATTCATTTAGTCACGAGAACCGGAGAGAAAACGCGAATACATGTTTTAAGATGCGGAAGACAAGAGAAAGAATGGACGGTTGGAAGAGGGAAAGATGCATGACGCACGTGACAACTGGAAGCCGGGACGGCATATGCTGTTCTGAGAAAAGGAAAACGAAGGGGAACTGCCTGCGCCCTCGCGGTGAGCACGTACAGACAGAAAAACCATGATCGGGTCAACTGTTCGATGAGAGACCAAGACACACAGACAGAAACCACGGTATTGCAATCATTATCGGTGCAAATTACAGGCGACTCTCTATTCATAAATTATTGACGGAGGACAGAGACAAAACATACTAGAAGTTTCCGTGATATTCGCCGGATGCCTGACTTCTTGCCAAACTTCAGATTCGCAAGGATACGTGCAGAACACACTCAGCATTATGCCAGGCAACGCACTCGCTCTCTCATTTTTTCGCTTCTCTGATGAGAAACCCTGCGTCGGCGAGGGCATCAGAGAGAAGAGGCCGAGGCTGGTGCAGAAGCCGAGAGATGCACATTTATGTGTTTCTCTTGACGGCCTTCGATTCCCACATGTTTGCGCACCAAGCCAAATACGATATTTCGCAAATGAGTTGGTGGTGATCGGTAGCGAGATGCGAATGGTGGGGTGGAAAACAGAAAACCCGAATGGATAGTGACGCTAGATGCAGCTATTTGTGACGGGATTAGACATAGGGCGCAGACGGAAGTTTTGAACGTCGACCCGACGAAGGAGTGGCGAAATCAGATCAAAACATGCGCTCGCCTCTTCTGTTGACACTCATGACAGTCCGTTCGCTGCTGCGGTGTCGTAAACTTCTGGTAGTCAACGGATAGTTCATGACCAATTGATCGGACAATAGACCAAGTGTCGAGCGAGTTTCAGGAGATCAAATATCCAGATCATAATTCGGAAAGCAATGTCCTGAGTGAAGAGGCAGTAATAGATCGATGACAGATCAAAAGTCGAATGCTGACAGTGGAGTTGGGTGTAAGGAGAGCTTATTGACACAGAACTGGACGAGGTGCTAGTAAGTCAAAACCCCAGAGCAAAAACCGTTGATCAAGACATCTGATCAACCGGGAAGGGAAGGTGTGAACACGACTCCGATCGTGTTATTCGTCCCGTTCCTACTTCTGTCTCCCGCCCAAGCCGCTTCGAACAAATATTTTTGTTTTCATCGACTCACTGCCGTATTTTCCACTCTTTCCTCCTCCCCACCGTATCTCGTTCTTCTGAAAAAAACGGACGGCAGGGCACGGAAGAAACCCGAAAAACATTATTCTCAAACCCGCCTCAATGGCCGTGCCGAGAGAGTGAGTGACACAGCCGGTGCCAACATTATATATTCTTCTTTTGCTTTTTTCATATTGCCGCCGGTGGTCAAAACAATACTGTTTTCAAGAAGAACAGGAGAGAGCGCCGCGCGTGACACCGAAAACATTTCCAGAACGAATTCCAGTCAGTCAGTCATCAGCTGGCCAAAACATTTTGTCGCGGAGCGCAGAGATAGACACAGAACGCACTTTACAGTCAGTGCGTGTCGGGGAGAGAAAGTGAAGAGGCGGAAAGAAGAGAATCGATCGAGAGAAAGAGTGCAAGCAATCCAGGTCTGTTTTCACAGAATTCCGAGCATTTCCGTGTGGGTACAGGCCAAGTGTACAATGGTTTTCTGATCTCGACGGTACATCAAGTACACTTTTCCATATTCTGTGACTAGCAGTGAGAAGAGAGTCAAATCAAAGAGGATGCTAGAAGGGATAAAATGCGCGGGCAGGCGCAGCAACCTTTTCAGTAAGCATGACGAGCAAACCAGAGAGCAACACGAGGTGCATCGAGGCTAGAGCCTGGCCGATGTGAATGAGCTGTGTTTGAGCCTCGAGGAGGACAGAAGTGAAAGGAAACGGGGAAACATGCGCGTGCGTGGATGGCGGGTTCAACTGGACCAACGTACTGAAGAGAGTGATTAACGGGGTGGAAGAGTTATCGGGAAAACCATCGAGCGCTTCGGATGAGAGGAAGGAAGTGAGAGAGAGAGAGAGTGACAGATAGAAAGTGGTGGGAACGAAAATTGAAATCAAACCGGCTGACGATCATCGAACTGTTGATAGGAAGAGAGAGAAAGATAAGCGGCACCCGACCACCCATTTTTGGGGCCGCCACTGCTCTTCGTCTTCCTCTTTTCAGGACAAGAGATCGAAATGTGAACCTAGAGGACGACCGGCACTGCCCAGTCGGCCCACTTATGAAATAATGGAAACGTTGCGGACGCGCAGACACGACGAAATGCGGACTCGACGACTGAAGATCGAAAGAGACGCGGAGGAGTGGAGACGCAGAACTACGTGAGAAACAGGGCACGACGTCGCAGAGACATATTTGATCTTTCGGCTCTGAATTTGTATGTCTGAGTCTCTCGATCTGATGCTAGGTGCATGTCTCACCAAGACCAACCCACTTTCAGTCCAGGCCATCTCAACCAAAAATCGATCTCTCGTCCCCCCTCATTTTCTTATCTACAGCTTATCAGCGAGACTTATCAAGAACCTTGCGTGACACTTGGAGTTACGAACATTCGCTTGCGCGTGTGTCACTTGAGACATGGCGAAATCAAGTGCAATTCACGGCAGGTGGATTTGGTAGTGAATGAGTGTGCCGACTGCCAACTGACACGCTAATTGTGGAAAAGCGGAGAGGTGACGGTGTGATGAAAACAAGAAGAGAAGAATGGAAAATTGGAAGCGGCCGGGATTTATGGTGTTGGGCGCAATACCCGGAAGATGGTGAGAGAGGCATAAGCGGCAGGAGAGAGACTGGAAAGGAAGCAAACCACAGATTCCATGTGACTTGCACTTCGCATCTTACGGACCAAAGATCAGCGTAGCCTTATAGCCATATCCACGTGAAGAATAGTTGTGAATGGAGTGAGAGAAGTGGGAAAGGAAGTGCTCAGATAGAAAACATTTGATGCAGGGTGTCACTGAGCGTCACCACGGCACACGATGACCGGCACAAATTGGGACAAACAAACTGGACGGCGCTGGGAAGGAGGAGAAGGCCGGGCGGCATTGTGAGGGAGAGAAGGCGGGACTCGCCGAAAACCTAAGTAAACCAGGCACATCTCATGTTTACACGAAATTGGTCGACTACGGTGGTGGGGTGGTCGATAGCAAAACATTCGGGCGCCGCCGAGGGCGCGATGAACACGAAGACAACGAGCGGACGGGCGAGGAGTAGAGACGAAACAAGTTTGTGTTCGACGTCCCGAAAACAGCTTCGTTCCACGGCCCACCACGAATTTATCGTGTCTCCGAGTGACTGGTAGCCCTAGTGGTCAACAAAATGACTGATTTTTGTTGTTTTTTGTTAGCGTCTACATCATCAAAACATATTTTTGTGGCGATGCCAAGCCTTGTGCAAAACTACTAGCCAATAGATTGGAGTGTTGCGCAGCTGGTGACCCACTTCTTGATAGAATCGAGAGCACGTGATCGTGGCTCCGCGCACCTGTTACAGTTCGCATCGGTCTGCAGAGAAAAGAACAGCAAATGGGACCAGGATGGAATGGTGGAACACTAAAGACAAAAATACTTCGGTTTTTCCTCTTTCAGTCGGTTGACGGTGATGGAAAATATTTTTGTGCGCCAAAACATTCTCTTCGACAACTCGAATAATATAAATATTTTTGTTTTTCGACAAAAATGACCGCGTCGCGCCGTTCTCCTCCGGGCCCTCGTGTTTTCACTTTTCAGAATCGCTTCTTCTGGAAAACACATACGAGTATACTTACTACACATACAAAACATTATTAGGAACACCGACCGACCGCCCGAACGATGTCAACGAAGAAGAAGAAGACGACGATGTTTGTGGCAAACGAACATTGCCTACGGGGAATTGGCGCAGAGAAAGCCGCCGTCGTCTCGGAACACGGTAAACAGATCACGGGTTTCCGAAGGGATCAGAGTCACCGAGTCAGAGATCTTTATCCGGAACGTACTCGGTAAGTCGAGGGAAAGGACTGTTGATAATGGTGGGGGTTTGATAACTACGCAAAAGAGTATCGGAGGAATTCGGGAAACTGAGGCATCTCGATCGAAAATGAGACTTGCTAAGAGTGCACGAATCGAACGTGAAGAACCCGATGGGTCTGGTCTCTGCACCCTTCTGGACTCACTCAAAGTACAGACGCCCTCTGTCCGCTTCGTGCCGGTCACCATATATTCGTCGGTCGGTTTGCAAGAAAATTGAGAATGCATGAATAATTGGAGACTCCGGATGATGGACCAGCTCTTCGCTGAGATGACTACAGCCGGGGGCTTGTCTAGGCGTCAAAACAAATTAGAAGCGAACAAAACATGGATTTGTTGTTTTTTGAGATCCCGAGTTTTCAGCACCGAATAAAACGAGCGAATTTGGAGAAAACCAAGTGGGTGAAAAACAACGTCTTCTTCCCAAAGATGAGATAACGGAGGGGCGACGACGACGGGCCGCGGTTTCGGCCATAACATAATACACCATTTGGTACTATTTTTGGGTGAGCAGGCCGTCGACAAAGCACTTGTTGACCAGACAGCGTCGGAGACTGCTGGAGGAAGCTTCGGCGAGCATGTCGAAAGTTCGGAAAACAAGGCAATCGGTTCTCGAAATTCTCTAACTTTTGAGAAGGAACTGGGGGATCATATGAGAAAACAGGAACGATGGCTTTGACACTTGACGCAGATTCGGAGAAGAGAGGAAAATAGCTGAAAGGACGAACAAACATGGCAGTGGGGAGGAAAGACAGACAGAATCAAACGCTGTTTTCGGAAATTTTCAAGAAAAATTATTCGTCTGAAGCTGACTCGAAATTTCATCATGAAGTAGGAAGAAGGGAAAGGAACTTTACATAGATTGATGTAGATTACGCGCAACAGTAAATACTTCGAAAAACAGTTAAATATTTCGAAATTTCCGTTTTAGCGGCTAGTAGACAGAAAACAATAGGAAAAACATGTTTTCCGTCGAGAAATTTTCACGAAAATAGAGAAAAATTCACTCACTTTTTCGATGATTTGCACTTCGTCATCTTCGCCATACCGCTCCATTGCTGATGAATATCGAGTTTTTGGGACGAATTTGGGAGACCGTGTCGAAACCGGAGAAAAACTCGAAACCGGAGAAGTCAAAACCGGAGAAGTCAAAACCGGAGAATTTCGGTCAAAACCGGAGAAAAGGGGGCGGAGCTAGAAACCGCGCCGCACTTTGCTGAAAATCTCAACTGTCCAATCAGCGATCGATACTCGAAAATCGCTGACCAATCAGCGATCGAGCCTATCAACCACGCCCCCATTTTTGCACAGTGCGGCGCGGTTTCTAGCTCCGCCCCCTTTTCTCCGGTTTTGACCGAAATTCTCCGGTTTTGACTTCTCCGGTTTTGACTTCTCCGGTTTCGAGTTTTTCTCCGGTTTTGACACGGTCTCGAATTTGGGTGATGCAAAATAGTAGATCGAATTTCGAAAATGTGCGATTTGTTTGCGCGTAAGATCTGGTGTCTAGTCCGTAACGTCGACATTGCGTATTTTCAAGAGCTACCGTAGTCCGCTACTGACTACGGTAGTGCACTGTGCTCCCGAGCTCTGGCGTTTCCATTTCTAGTTCCGGTTTGGTACATGTTTTTGGGAGCAAATCGACACGGAATCTCATCAAAAACAATAATACTCAGGAGAGGCAAGCCTACTCCTCTTTTCTTCCGCTCAAAACAACATTGGCTATTCTTATGTGTGTCTCTGTGTTGTTGAAAACAATCAAAATCTGCGTTTTTCTCTTTCTTTCTTTCCTTCTAAAAAAACCAACCCGACAAAAAACAAATTGGGTGGGAAAATGCACAATAGAAAGGCACGGGGTTCCGTAGACGATCCTTAGCAAACGTGCTCTGTCGCACTACCGTATCCCACATGCCCGCAATCTTGGCACAGTGCCCGCGCCAAATTTAAATTTCGAATTTTAATGAGGACTTTGAAAATTTTTCCAAGGAAAAAGCTGATTTTTGCTGAAAAATATGGAGGTTATGGAAGGAAACTAGTGAATTTTGGTTGAAAAATAGTATTTCAACTAGAAAAACCACGAAATTCTCTGTTTTTTACCGATTGCGCGTAAGATCTGGCGCATGCGGACTTAGGCCGGCGAAATTTTGGAGCGTCGTATGGCTCCGTATCATTCGCTGCGTAGCGACTCATAATGCGGGAATTTGAACAGGATCGCCTATGGAACCCCGTGGAAAGGCTAATGATGACAGAGAGGAGCAAACAGGAAAAAGACGGATAACAAACGGTGTTTTGACACGGGGTCCCGAAGTCACAGCCACTGCTTCTGAAGTTGCGAGAAGTAGGCGTCCGTCTCGATGGCTGCCATCTGAATTGGCTTCTCTTTTTGAATGTCAGGGAACGGAGACACCGGGTTTACTATTCTTATCTGAAATATAACTGTTTTGAGTGGCAATCAAAGTTTGGGAACCTTGGTAAACAATGCCTTCAACTCGGTGCGGAACTGCGGAACGAGGTAGTAAAACAGAAAGAAAACAAGGGTTCCGTAACTGAAATAAATTCAACTTGATTCAGCCGAAAAGCAACAGAAAACGTTAGAACATACGTTAGAACACAAAAGTTGAAGAAAGTCGCTGCCAAATTGAGAACAAACGGGGAAAAGTTGAAGTTGTCGAGTGCCGCAGAAACAGTCGAAAGGAGGTTGAACACGGCGACAACGTTGATGATAGTCTTCATAAACTGAAAATAATTGTTCATTCTCTCTGAAATCTTCAGAATCTCCTCCGAACCTCACAAACACGAATATTCTCGGATATCTGAAATCTCTCTGCCAACGAGTACTCCCGCTTGCTCTTTCTCAGATTGGAACTCTCGTGAAGCCTCTTGTAGTTGTACTTCTCGATGATGGCAATAACAATGGAAGACAGGATGTTGATGGCAAGCATGAGAATGTGATATATCAAAGTGCTTTCGGCTGGAATTACGGAACACATTTAGCAATGAGTCCACTGCACTCACATTGATGATAAAGCCAGGAAAGGATAACCCCACAGATTGTCATCCCTGACAGTAAGATGGCACTGATGTAGTGACGATCTTTCTTTTCATAATCGGAAAGGAAGTATGAAGCACAACATCTCTCGAAGACGAATCCAGGGAGAGTTAGAGAAACTGTAAAGGGGTACTGTAGGTTTCGTTGTTCGTGAGACTAACCATAAAAGTAGCACGTGCATCTGACAAGGGAAGAGTAGTAGAACACTGAAACAGTACTTTTTGTACGAGAAAAACACAAAAAAAACACAGGGGCAAGGCTGATTCAGCACGATCTTTGACTTGCGCAGTACACCTACCTAATCCGTCTTCTTCGGAATTGAATATTAGATAGATCTGAACACTTCTAGAAGTCAGCTGAATCAGGTATTCCACTACAGCCGCCCTCACGCAGTTTTGCAGGTTTTTGTGGAAAAGGCGGTGTTGGAACAGCTGATAGCCGAGGAATATGACTGGAGGGTAACTGGAAAAGAAGGTCATTCATCTTCTAGACGTCATGGATCAGGCAAACCTCAAACAAATACAAGCAAACTCAAAATAGGTGATAATCGAGTAATATAGCCACGTGTCATCATTCTTGGATTGAGTGGAACTGTAGTATATCAGATAGTGCATGACGGTTATGTTCTGGAAAACGGAGAGTTGAGCATTGGGCGAAATAGGCAGACAGATTGATTGATGTGTTGTTTTTTGGGAAAGACCATGGTGCACCAGATTGAATTGGCTACATAAATGGGTAAAAGAACTTGACACGTCAAGGATTGCTTCTCAAAACTGCGCTCAAAACAAAGAGAATGACAGACTGATTTGTGAACGGTTCGATGAGCAATGGTTTTTAAGGGTGGGAAAAGAGTCAAAAGAGCAAGAATTGATGTCATTACTCATTGGAATTCAAGATGTTTGACCTACCAACTTCATCGACAGACAACTGGAACAGGCGGTTTGATGAGAATGGGGATTTTAGTAGTTAGTGGAACGAATCAAAGCGAACACCTGCGCAGTTGTTATTTTGATTCTGTCTTCGGAATATACAGAAAATTGGTAGTTGTCAGTTTTGGAAGTAAGCGTTCCTCTTTCGTGGACTCCGCTCTTTGGAAAGAACCACAGAATAGTCTGACACGAGATTAGGAGAATTCCAGATAACTCAATCACTGGGGAGTCGACGAGTAATCAATCAAAATAGTCACTATATTTAGGAGGAAAGTGGGTGGAAATGTGATATTGAATCTGAAGAGGAATCATGTGATGATGTGTGGAGGAAGAGCCGATAAGTGGTGGTGTGGATCTCTTGACCACGCAATGAAAGATTTCAGATGTTTAGCTTTCGAAGGTTTCTCGAGTTTATGAGATCATGAACAAGATCAGAGCATCAAAAACAGCTGAAAAGGCAGTGAACCACGACTAAAATATCTAGCATTTCGTGAACATAGTAGTTGACAGGTGGACAGAAAACAAGCGAAAAGCATGTTATGAACGGATCAAAACAGATTTGTCTTTTTCTTGGCTTTCTAATTCTTAGAGGAACGGTTTCATTACAATTAGATTCAGATGAGCCAATGTTTTGTTTAGAAGAAGGGCGTGGGCTCGAGATGTTGTGTAGTTTGACACGCGACAGGGAGAGGTGGGAAAAGATCTTTGAGAGATTTTTCTAGACGGGGAAGTGAACAGAAATAAGTTTATTGTACTCACCTGTCCGTTAATATACTTTAGCATTGTTGACAAACTCAGTTTCGGATGAACGGGAGAGTTCTGAAAAAGTTATACGTACTACAATGTAGACTTTTTAAAACATCAGAACGGTGATAGAGACGGGAACAAGGAACTACGAAGAGAAACAAAACAAATGATTCAAACTTTTGCAAAATATGTGTGTACGTCAAAAAAGGAGAGAGAGAGGGCGAAATCAACACAAGCAACAGAACACAACCAAATTATAGATAATGTGATCTTTCAAGGTTTCAAAAAGAGTGTTTTCAAGCTCCAGAGTTTGATTGAAATGATGTTATCTAGGAAAATGACCAAACGGAATCTTTGTTCGGTTGTTTATGAGCAACCGAACCGAACTGAATGACATCGGATCACTTCAGAATCTCATAAGAGAGTCCGCATGATGCTCTCCAGAAGACAAACATGTCAATGAGCACTCTTTTTCAAATGACCCGCCCATCCTATGAAACCGGATCCGTTGACTGCTTGCATAATAATCTTTTTGGCAGAGCAGATTTCTGATGATTGGAGCAAGGCTAGAATAGCCTAACTTGCACAGAAATGTGATCAGAGCAGGGCTCCATTCCCACGCTGACAAGTGACATGATAGTGGCATGGATGGAAGTGGAAACGAGTGTTTCTTGTTGTCTTCCGGGACTTTTCTTTTCCAATTTCCCTTTGCGGTGGACAACGTAAGTGACAACGTCAACAAAGAGCAGGGAGATCAGGAAGAGATTGAAAGATGAGAAAACAGGAAGATTCATTAACATTCGGAGCAGAAGATGAAAACGGGACAGGTCAAACTACATTTGGAATCGAATCTTCAGTTTCTCCCCGATGTTCTCTGGGACTCCAGACAAATTTCATTCAATTCAAGGAACACATTGAATCGGAATCTTTCCAGACGATCTTTCACCACATTCTTTCCTTTGCTGAAAACGAAAAGAGATCAGATGCAAAACAAAAGTGGAATTGTCTTCGATTCTACTTTGGATTTCGAATGGCGTGAGAAAGCTCACAAGTGCACGTACTTCAAAATAAGGGTCAGGCCAAAGACGTTACTGACACGAGAGCCAGGGCTGATGTCGTCGTAGACATCTCGGAAGAGTAGGAGGTTCTGGATGTGGCTCCTGGGATAGTTGTATCGAATTAGGATTGATATGGCTCATGTTACTTGAATTCCCGCTTCGGAATGGCTGAATGGGAACCCAACTCGAGAACATGACTGCAAGGAGAGACCAAATTGGTGTAGAAGTCACAAAACAGGAAGAAGAGAACCGCAGAGTTGGCAGAAGGTAGATTTGGGGACGAGAAGCAAGAGGGTAGTTCTGAAAAGAGATATTGTGCTCTGGTTAACAAGGGCCCTACCTTTCTTTTCGAGCCGCAATGATCCGTGTCCCATGTGTTTGATATTTGCAAGATATTCCATCGAAACATCTAAAGGATCGGAGAATCAAACATCATCCTACAGCCTAGTGCTTGATAGACCCATGGGAACAAACCTTGATGGAGCAAGTTTACCGGTGGGAAAATGGCGTAATGTTGCAGGAAATACACGACAAGGAGAGCGATTTTGGATCTGGAAAGGGAAAGGGTTCGGGGATTCATTCAACAGAACAATTTGAACTACTCACAAACTCGGAACCATCTCTCCGGCATATCTCGTTTTTGACGAATGAATGGAAGGAGATATGAAGTTCAACCACTCATTGATAAATGCACAGAGAGACAGGAAACGAGTGTCGTATCTGGAAAGAAGTCAAGAATCACAGAACCGTTCTGTCTGATACTGCTCATAAACACTGATTAGTTGAGAAGCCAGATAGGGAACCGGCGGATTGTTATTCATGTAGACACTGATCTTCGTTGAGATTCCATCAATCACTAAATCAATTCCCGACTGCTGAAAGTGATATTTTCCATGTCAAACACTTCTAATTTCGGAGTTACATCGGACTTATCAGCTCTCTGAACTCGTCTTCCATACAGGAAACTTCTTCTATTGAACAAATGATAAGTTAGCAGAGCGAGAAACTGCTTGATCTTCGTTGCATACTTTCTGTATCTTGGAGTGTTTGCAAACCCAACAGCTGCGAACAAGTCCAGGTCCACTCCATTTCTGGTGTCTTTCGGGATACTGACAGTTCTAGCCAGTTCTCCGAATGCCATCAGTCGCAAGTTCAACTTCTTTATCTGTAAATGCATCAATCTTTCAATCGGTTATGTTTACGCAACCTACCTCCGCCAGAATCGCTCCATTATTGAAGAAAGTTTTAAACTCTTCAATTATCTTCTGCTTTTCCGTTTTGAAGATGTCAACTGTCTGAAAATGTATACATCCTTCTTCTTTTCTTCACTCCACAATGTTAATCGACTCCGTTTCCTCCGAAGCGGCGACGTTGGAAAGAGAGAACAAAGTGCCAATTATGTCGGGACGATTCGCGCAAAAATGACTTGCAGAAATGTTCGGAAGCTTTTCGTAGACGTTACGTCATTTCTAGATGTCTCTCTGATGGGTTAAATCAGGAAGACATGTTATGAGAAAAGATAGGGTCTGACTGATTCTAGAGGAGCTTACCTGAGGAACAAGAAGCACACAATTGTCGATTTCGTCCGAAAGTTCACTCAAGAAATCATTCGAGGTCTCGATGAAGAACTTTCTCTTCTCAGTCTCACTTGTATACCATCTCTGCGTTGGCAGCTTGACAGTTTCGATTAGACGATCAGCTACGAGGATTTTAGGATCCATTGGGTTGAAGAGAAATTGTTGAAACAGTAAAGAGAGCTGGTTCGAACGACAGAAAGTTCTGCAGCTGATCCCCAGCTGGACTAGTTCTAGTACATATGTCTCACCCGAAAAGGTCCACCCGTCTCTGCGTCTCTGCTTCTTTTTGGAGGGAGCAGCGATTCTTTGAAAGGTTTTGATGTATGTAATTTGACAGAGTGGATGGGATTAGTGGTTGGAATGTTCGATGACGTGGCAATTCTTTAAGAGAAGCAGAACACTACTGTGAGAGTCGTTGGGAAGCGGGGAAACTGGGTACCAATGCTTCATTTCAATTTTAGAGTAGTTCAAAAAAGAAACAACACTTATTACAACTTGGAAACGTATGTATGTACAAAAATAGTTATATTCCCGATAACTCAAAGCTCGACATTTCTCGGACGAATCGGAATGACCCGCAGATCGTTGAGAACATCCCCGGTGCGGTTGTTCAGGTACTTGTGGATACTGTTGAATGACGCTCTGAAATACAAAACATTCTCTTGCTTCCTTGTTTTGTCATAAACTTACTTGAGGATTCGCTTAAAGATGAGAGTGTCATTGACACGTTCTCCCGGATAATGATCATCGAAGATGTCCGAGATGGAGAGAATGTTCAGGTTGGTGAGTCCGATGCTCTTCTTCTCGACAACTTCTCCTGTAGTGATCTCCAGGTAATCCTTCTCTAGAGAGACAATGTCGAGGTAATAATCCAAGAACAAGAAGTAGAGAGTTCCAAGGGAGTACGGTTTCGAGTCTCCAGACACTTTGAGTGACTTCATCTTTGCTTCGAGAGAGTTGATGTCAGCAGGAAGGAGGTCGTAGTGTTTGAAGAAGTGAATGACCATCATTTTGATAGAGCACAGCTTTGGAATAACCGACTTGGCTTTCTTCAAGTCTCTTTTAGTAACAACTTTCTGCCACAAGTGATGGTAGAAGTAGTTCGCGATCGTAATGAAGCGGTCGTCGTATCTGAAACCGCTCAGTTTATCGAACCTGTTACAAGTGCAAAGAATCGACTCACGTCTTGTACATATCTACGACATCCTTCGCCAAGAACTGCGGACTGTTGAATGGTTTAACCGAGATCTTGATAATGACACTGACATCATCAATGTCGCAAAGAAGGTATGGAACCTTAGCATCCTTGTTGTGATCTACATCAATGACTGAACGGTTTGGGAACATTGCCAAAATGTGCTTATGGATAACTTCAAGCAGCTTGTTGCTACGGTAGCGAGCACGGAGACAGGCTGGAACCTTTCCTGGGAATCCGAAAGAAATGCAGATTGGCAAGTCTCTCTGCTCCCAATCAGGAACTTCAGTGGCGCTGATTAATGGCATGACAGCGTTGCAGATTAGGTTTCTTTCATGGAACTAAAAGCTAAAATGGTCGAGGCAACAAGTATGTTTACTCACAATCTTTTTCATTGTCGGGCTCTTCAGATATGCTTCCATTGTCTCCATAATGCCGAGTTGATCCTCGACGATGGTCTCTTCAATGACATCGTCTCCATCCTTCGGAACAAACTTCTGGATAGCTTCAGTCAACGGGTCCAAGAATTGTCCACACAGTTTGACAGTGAGATTCTCTCGAACATTCTGAGTGAGCGGCTTCGAGAAGTCAAAGCCGACCACTTCATCCAAACGCTCTCCAACTTTATTGGTGGTCAAAGTCATTACTGGAAGTTTAGATAAATGTGAGATGATTGAAGAGAGGAGTGTAAGGGGTAAAGGAGAGGGTGATCTGAAATGAATGGGAGAAAACTGAAAAAATTAAGGGAGAAGGGGCTTTCTGTCAGTCTGTTCTCAATTCGAAACCGTTTCAAAACGGAGCGAGAAGACAGCACAAACAGACCAGCATACACAGCAACAAACGAGTACAACTGAACGAAGAATGGCCAACATGCAGCAGCAGCAGGAGGCCGATTTTAGAGTGAGCAAGGGAGGGAAAAGGGAGAAGGGCTTGGTTTTTTGCTTGATAAGACAGAGGGGAATGGTAGAACTGGAGAGGCGGCGTGTTCCGTCGTCTATCGAGCAGTGTTCGCCTAAATACCGGGGTCAGTGCTACTGCTTCCTGCCACCCTCCACCTGGTCCGTGGTCCCTCTTTTGCCGTTGACTGTGTGTACTTATCGGTGACCTCGTCTTGGAAACAATGTATCGATTCATTCGATGTTGATTCGTCTTTTTGATAACAGAGAGGCTTGTAACGTATAAAAGAAGACAGATTTATTCAATTCGTTACATAAAATAAATTAATTCAAACAGGAGACCTGAATTGTTACATGTAGTACAAAAGAATAAAACAGGAGGGTAAGGGACTTTTTGGATCTACAGGATCGAGAATCAAGAACGGATCCCGGGATAGAAATGGCGAGATGGGGGGAATCTATAGACCCGTGTTGTTTCTCTTGAAGCCACCCATCGGCTTAGAAGTGTTCCTTCCATCAGCAGACTGACGATTCCCTCCGAATCTTCCTCCGACGCTGCGAGACTTCACTGGCTGTGCTGCACGAGATGGCAAGATTGGTTCACCGTCTGGAGCCAACTCTGGTGGCAGGGCGACAGGTACAACGGATCCTTGTTGTTGCTGCAACTGCAGCTGCTTCCTCTTTCGCTCGGCGTTCCCGGGACGGTTGTTCTTCTTGTTCACATTCACATGCTCTTCCTTTTCTTCTCCGACAATGTCTCTCAACTGATCAGTGAGAGCTTGAACCTCGAATGAGTTCTTGGCGTTTTTGAGATTGAGACGGTTCGTTCTCTCGATCAGCTTGAAGTCGATGGTCATATCGTAGAGACGATCAGAGACTCTGCTCGCATTGTGAGCATTCTCCAAACGACGTTTCGCGTCTCTCAAGAAATCAACGAATCCATCGGCAGTCTTCACTCGGCGACCAGGGTTGAACTTGTCGAACACATCGATTATCATCATTTCGTGTGACTTCATTCCCTCACTGAACAGAATGGATAATGCTAACACTCTATAGGAGAACTCACTAAGAAACCGTGTCAGCTGGGACAAACTCGGCGGACTCGACAAGCAGCACAGACTTCTTGAAATCAACTTCCGTGGTGAGATAGTCCAGGAAGCGATAGAACGTGAGTCCCAGCTCTTCCGAGAGCTCTTTCTCGTATTTGGTTCGGAACGACGAGATGTCTTCTGTAAACTTCTGTTTTGAAAGTTTGAGCAAACACTCAGACGCACCATCAGTGACAGCGCAGTCGCCTCGCAGGTTCGGGAATGTTTTGGATGCAGATGGCAGGAAGAAATCTGGAATAAGAGATGATGCGAGTCGTGATTTGAACCACATACTGTCTTCATGAACGCCCAACAGTTTCGGAAGAAGATTCTTCTGCTGCATGAATTGTGCGACAAGCAGAACGATTGTGTACCTGAAACAGTTGCTAAGATGGACACAAGAATAACGAATAACTTACGAGTTGGGGAGAACCGACTCAGCAGAAGAGACACCTCTTGGCTCGTTGTCAATGACGTACTTGAACCATTCCTTGATGTAGAAGCACAGAGCAACAAAGTTCGGGTTGTAGCTGAAGAGAGGAAGCTCAAGTGAACGAGATGTTAGCCACTTACAGATGATACGCCTGAATGAGACGGGCAGCACACGTGTTCGGATGCTGAAGATCACCAATGTGAACGCTGACGTCGATGTCGTAGCCGTAGATGTGGGCTTTGACGATGGGAACTTTGGCTCCTCTGATCTGGTGCGGTGCTTTCCATCCTCTTTGTTTCACACCGAGACGAGTCGCTCGCAGTTTGGAGAGCAGCTCACGGAGCACCAGATTCGGATTGTACTCACTGAAACAGACTGATCAGTAATTACGAATAAAGATTTTACCTACCTATCATCCTTGTCGTTCCTATGATTCGTCGAACTATCCCCGTTTGTTCGCATCGGCTTCAACCAAATGCAGAGATCAAGATCGCCCGACTTCGAGGCAAGAGGCGTAGCGGAACTGCCGAATGGGGTGATGGAGATCACTTCAAGACCCAAGTTGGCCATCTGGAATATGAGTTTGCGACTATGTGATCCGGAAAACAGAGTAAACGAACCTTCCTGCAGAACTCGGTTCCGTTAATGTACTCCTCGAAAAGCCGACAGATATCCCTCTTATCCTTGCCAACGTGGTCTGGCTGTTGGCCATCGAAGTAGACGTCTTTGATGTCGGCGGTCAGGTGTTTCAGCACTTCTGCCGTAACTTTCGAGGGAGGAGAACTCTGGAAACAGACAAGTTGAATGGGAATTGGAGAACGTGTAAGAACGTGTACCTGGTCCATAGTTGATCCGGATGTCATAGTTCTGGCCCTGAAAAGCGACAATCGGAGAGAAAGTTGGAATAAATAGAAAGAAACGTGGAAAATTGTATTGGTAAGTATCAGTGTGAATGTGCCATCACGTGAAATTAGTCGAAGAATTTAAAGATTTAGAATGTTTGACTTTATCAATTTTTCACGAGAAACATATTAGGATTGAGAAACTGAACGGAATAGAAAGATTTTGCTGTTGAAATGTTAAAAGTCGGAATTATGAACATAGACAAAATGAGCCCAAACTATTTTTTTGTTGTGATGCATCCTTTCACTTTAGCAGCATTCTCTGGTGTGGCAGGAATGGTGCAAGATGTTTGACAAGGAAATTGAATTTTACGACGAATTGCAAAGAGTTCAGCGCCTGGAGTTCTACTCTGAGCATTTTTGAATTCTTTAACGAAACCTCTGAAAAAACATTGTGATTTAACCAATTCCCACAAGAGAATCACTCACGAGAGAAGCTCACAGTATGTCATTTTATCAGGGAACAAATCTTCGTCTGGAGTGGGAAACTGGACGAGTTTTGTCTTGATAACCAGAAAGTTCCCGGTTTTCTTGGAGGTTCTGCATGTTCCGAGGTCAAAGTCGAACTCTTGAGTTTTCAACGGACGTATGTGTACGTAGAAATCGATCAACGCAGAGAACATCTCTCCGATGTTGAATGAAGCCACTTTCGACTGTGCTGCCTGTCGTTTCGTCAGTTCATAAACTGAAGTAGGTTGATTGAAACAAAACATTTCCTATTTTTCACTCACTATCTGACGAAAAGAACGGTTTTCCCGCATCCCAATCCTTCACATCTTGCCAAGTAATCACATCTCGATCGAAATGGCTCACATTTTTGAGAATATTGGGGAGGAAATCGCACATTTGCAGGAAGTGGATGACGAGAAGCGCTGTTCTCTCTCTGGAGAAAAAGAGTTCAGGGGTTGCTGAAATAATCGAACAACTTACACTGGCATCCAAATACCTCCCTGTGGCAGTTCCTTCACGTATTTCTTAACGGTGAAACTGTCAGTCATCAGGTTCTGCCAGAAGAACACAAGAGGCTCCAGGAACGGACACAGTGTCGTGCAAGCTCTGTAGTGCATTCCAAGGACCACCTCGTCGGGAACAATTCCACTGAAGCACACTTTGATGTTCAATCTGACGGGTTCTCCCGTTTTCTTTGCAGCAAGCTGAAACCAACATTACTTTTGGTTTCCGACGGTGAAGCTTACCCGATCATTAGCCCCGAGATCATCATACCATTCCTCATTTGACAAGAACTCTGCGATGGTCATGAAGTAGTCCAACTCAAGTTGGGTTCTCTCATACCTGAACTCTGATGTTTATCACCGCTAACAACATCCAACTCACAAGTCTTCGGGAAACTTCCTCCCATCAATGGTTTCCATGTCAAAGTACACATTTGTCTCCGACTGCATTCTTGTTTTGATATCCGACGACGGAACAACATAAGCTTCTCGAATCTTTCCACCTTCGACATTTTCGAGCAACTCTTCTAGGTGGGGGCTTTGGATTGTTTCATTCACACGATCATGCACATACTTTCTCTCATGCAAGTCGATTTTTCTCTGGAACAAAACGAAAGTTGAATTGAGAACTTTATAAAGTTCTTACAAGTCTCAGATCATTGTAGTTGTCATAGATATCGCCTGAGAGAAGATTGCAATAGGTCTGGGCATCTGAAAACATTGGAAAACAGTGTGAGCTTTGAAAGAGAAAGGGAAACTTACAAACGAGTGAATCCACAGTTTTCTGCGTAACGGTTGGTGGAAGCTTGTCCTCTTTGGTTTTAGACATTCTGTAAAGACTGATTGACCTGGAGAGTTATACGCAATAGGAGATAAAAACGGCTGATAACCGAATTGAACCAACAAGAAAACAGTAAATCTCAATTGATATCTTTGATAGGAATTGCAAAATAATTACCCCAAATTGACTCGAAAATTGATAAAGTTTGGAGAGAGAGAGAGATGGATAGCGATATCGGTAACATATTATGAGAAAAAGAGAAGTACTGAATGATTATCAAGGTGAGCATCGAAAAAGGGATAGAAAACATCGGAGGACATTTGGGTCAGTTGAACAGGGATCTATGATGTGAATATGTAAGTTAGGCATACATAGAAAATGAAGTCTTTAGGTATAGTAGTCGAGATCATGGTAGGTGGTGTTCGGGACGATTCTTGAGGCCATCTCTTTCAGGTACTTATTACGGAACTCATTCGCCTGCAAACATTCATGTTATAACAGTCTTTTCATCAATCTATCATGTTTACACCTACCTTCTTTCTGAACTTCTCGATGTGCTCTTCCATTACTTGGCCACGACGATTCTCAACGTCTTGAGGATCGATTCCCTTCATCACTTTCTTCATCTCCTCCGCGATAGCATCGATCTCCTCTTTTCCGTTTGGCTTCGATTGTTCAGCACTTGTGCTTGGGTTGTTTCCATTCGGTGGAGGGACGAACGCGTATGGAACTTGACAATTGAAAACTGTGCCAAGCCCTTCCCAAGGGGAATCAAAACCATTGTTCGGGATGCCCCAAGTGAAGATTGCAGATGGAAGGATGGCTTCCTTCACCTCCTTCTCACCAGGATTCTTCTTAGGCGTCATTTCTTTCACATTCCTCTCCCAATGATGCTTCGCGTCTGAGAGACATTTCATTTCATAGTGACCCGTTGCTATTGCCGATGCGACAAAACTCTTTCTGTCCTCTACCACTTTGAATTCGGGAGGATATGACTCCATCATTGAATCTTCGATGACTGGAAGACGGTGGTGAGCATCAGTTGGTGGTCGGAATAAGATATTCAACTCGGACATGTCATTCGGGTTCGGGATCAGTGTCGTCGTGAACATCTTACTCGCTCTGACCATCATTTCATTCATCGGAGCACGGCTTCCTCCAGTTTTGTAATCCGACGGCCTCGTCAAGAACGACTTCAACGCATGCTCATTGTGAGTAAACTTGGCCGATGGTGGCTCTTGTTTTGACTTGTCGCCCTTCTTCTCCTCGGGCAGACTGATTCTCCGGTAGAACGTGGCTATTCCACATTCAGTTCCTTCAAAGTGTTCAAAAGACGATTCCGATTTGCAGTGATTGCTAATATTGTCTTCATAGTCGGTCGTATTCTTGGAATAGAACTCCAAAGCCTTCGCATAATCTGTTTCAGCCCACATCATTCGGTCTCTCATTGCATTGAACGTCTTGTCGACGTGCATATTCAGAAGTCTGTCGAGTGTTGTGTACGGATTCTGGGCGTTTTTGATCAACTGATGAGCGGTTCGCATTAGGAAATGGAAGCGATGCGCGTCCGGAACACCAGTATCAACCATGTTCTCCTCATCAAACAGACAAATGCCAAGGCAACTGAAAACGAAGTTTCTTGTTTCTTGTCATTTCATTTTGTTTTCTTACCGCAAATATTTCTTCTTGACAATTTGACAAGTTGTCAGAATCATTTCGTTGTGAACCAAGTCAACTAGATACCCGTAGTGGAAAAAGAACATTATAAGAAGCTCTCCTGGAGTTTGCGGCTGATCACGACGAATCTTGTTGAAATCTTGGTATGCTTGGAACACTGAAACGTCTCATGAGGTTCCAGAGGGTCCGTGTTCACTTACAAGATGCATTATACGCCGGCATTTCGTGACGGACGATATCTTCGTACGAGTAGTTCATGAGATATGCTGAAAGTTTACAATAGGATTCCTATTTATCTTCCCGTTTCCTTACATCCATCCAGTGTGCCGTGAGGATTGAAGAACTTTGGAACGAGATCGTAGTACTGAAGGAAATTGATCCAGAAGCACGTCATTGTGTGCGCATTGGGAAGTGCAAACTGTTCGGTTCCAACTGCACGTTCTCTAAGTTTGCGGATCCAGCTTTGTAGGAAGAACAAAACCGATGAGGACCACATCAGGAAACTGAAGAAAACATCATTGTTCAGCTCGAGGGACAACGAATTCTTACTCGTCGTATTGGTTGATGGCAGTCGTGAGGCGTGCAGCAAATGGAGGATATGTGCAGGTAACCAGACGAATTGAGACTCGGAAGTCGTCGTGGGTATAGTGGAGAGTCTGGAAAACGTAAAGATCGATCCCTTGCGGTTATCAGAATCTTACCCTGTTTCTCATAACCGCTTTTTCCCCGATCTTCGAAACAAATTTCGAGCAGAAAGCCCGGATGAATATTTCCTCTGCGTCTTGTGGGACACTGAAGAAAATTCAATACTTTGTCGCTGTAGGAGTGGAACTCACTCAGTAATCTCTGTCATATCAGCCATTCGGACCCCGATAGCCATATCCACAACACTGTCATCTCTTCGCAGAGTCGTCCAGCTGCTTCCGATGATGAAAGGTTGGCGGAAGATGAACTTTGAACCCGTCTACATGGTATTGATGATATGAATGTTCAAAATAAGGAACCTTACGTTTTTAGCGAACTCATCGCTTTTCAGCCATTGCACAACACTCATGTAAGTCTCATTTCGAATATCGGCAGTTTCGGGAACTGCATGACCGTTATTGAAGTAGGATTTGAGTTGGCTGGATAGTTCCATAATAACAGCATTCTTAGTCTATAATTCCTATTCTTCCTATCAGCAAAAATCATTCAAAAACTTGCCACAAAGTAAAATTCGTCAGGATGTTCCATATACCAGTTATTCTGTGCAGTTGAAGCACAGATGAGTCGGCCGAACTTCTCCGACTCCATGCTACGAGGAAGCACATCGTCGTCTTCCATTGGCGACTGAAATATCTGAGATAGAGTATGTTTCCCTGAGTAGAAACGAAAAGAGGCCGAGTGTGG